>VWZI01000002.1:0-32497 GCA_013396835.1 Psilopogon haemacephalus
AAAGCCCTGTCAACCAGCCCTGCTATCTCTTCTGCAAGGACCCTCCCTCTTCCCTCTTCGAGACAGGGGTCTCCTGTTAGGTATCAGCAACCCTGGTGTTGTAAAGGTCATATTATTATCAAAGAATCCAAATTTATGGTGGTGACACCATCCACGCAACCACATATTAAAAGACTGCACTCTGCTACTTATTCCGGTGTCTTCTCCATCAGCTGGAATAACAGAGGAGAAGACTATTTGTGCCCCCGAGTTCTGTATCACCCGTCCCAAGGCTCTGAAGTCTTTTTTAATTTTTCTGGGACCACTAGTCATTATTTCCTCTCCTCCTCCTTGAAAGATCAATAAAGGATAGTAGTCCGTAGAGTGGACTAGGTTAGGAATTTTCTTAACAACATCCCTAACCCGAGCCCCAGGTAGGCAGCACCTCCCTATGAGAGGGATCAGCCCCACATATCGGTCCTTCTGTTCCTCTCAGAAGCGAATCACCTACAACTACGACTCTCCTTTTTTCCTTTGTTTCACTGGTATTAATCTTGATTCTTGGGGGAGGCTGACACACCTTGGGCAACTCAGTATGTGGGTTTTCCCCCCGTTCTCCTCTGCCTGATCCTCAGTTATTAGTGCCCCGTATCTGTTGTGCAAGGGGAGCTGGTAAGACCAAGAACATTGGGAGGGGGCTCCCTGCCCCTGTGAGGAGGGATCTGCCTCTGCTCCCCCTCATCAGCCCCTTTACCTGTTTTAGCAGGGGAATGAGAAGAAACTGAATCTTCTCCTACCTATGCAGTCATCACCTGCTGCCCCTCCTTCAGGGATTGTGCAGTTTGTCTCTGCTAGTCAGCTTCCCCTTTAAAGTCACATCTTAGATGTGACTAAAGATCTTAGTCTGCCAACTTCCTCCTTAAGCGCAGCCACCATACTGAGCAGATCGCTCACCTGCACACACCCCACACAACTTCCATGCACACCATCCTCCATTCCAATTAGGCTCAGGCACTCGCTGCAGCCAGAGGTCTGGACCCCCACGGATTTGCATGAGGCACCAGTCTGGGTGCCGACAGTTCTCCTAGACCTGGTATTAGACCGGGTTGCAACCATGGCTTAAGCTTTGGTGTTTGTTTTTTTGTTAGTTTGGTTGGTGGTTTTTTTGTTTGGTTTTTTTTTACATTCGCTTGGCACACGCCGCTCACAGGGCTCAAGCGGGAGGGCTGTGGCTGCCGCTGTGGCTGCCGCTGTGCTGCCGCTGTGCCGCCGCTGTGCCTGCCGCTGCCGCTTCAAAATGGCTGCGCTGCTGCCTGCCTCGCCCTCGTATTTCGCGCGGAACCACGGGAACGCCCCCAGCTGGGTCACTGCCTTCTGCGCAGGCGCGTTCAGGACCCACCCTGCCGCCCCTACTCCCTTTTTGCCTCTGCTGGCCGCCGCTGGTCGCGCTGCTGGAGCCGCTGGAGCTGTTCGCCATGCCGCTGCCGCTTCTGAAATTCCAAATGGCTACAATAATAAAATTATCCTTATCTAAAGATTATATACTAACTGTCGTTATGGTTAAGTTACAAAAGCTCTGACACCCAATTGGCATCAAAGCAGGGTTTATTTTATTAAATACAGGGTACACTTTTGCTACAGGGGATTTTAATTCAAATTGGATAAATTACCTTCGCTGCTCTCTACTTAGAATCATTTTAACCACAATTAAAGAAAAAATGCAGATGCAAATGACACAAGGATTTTTTTTTTGTCCTATTGTCTTTTGTTCTACTGAGTCATGCAATAGAAAATGTTATGATGAATGGTTGAAAACACCACAGTGGCAGGTAAATGGCAAACCACATACAAGAAAGAATTAATAGAAAAAAATAAAAAACACCATATTGCTAGTGAGTCATTGCTATGAATAAAAGAAGCAAATACCTATTAGTAGCCTGGTAATCTCAGTTTCTGCACTTCCATGGCAATGACTCACTGAGACTAATGTCAGAGATATCATTAAGAGTCCAAGACTCCACACTCTTCTCAGCTCTACAGTTACATCCAAATATGTGTTAGCTCCTGGAGTTTAAACCTAGATTTCAAATACCACGATAACGAGATGTGAAATTGATAAAGATGAAAGGTTAAATTTTGTAATCAAGGACTTCCGTCTGGCAAATGTCATCCCAGACAGACTGGTGTCTCAGCTCACCCTCAGCTTTTTACTAGCCTCTTTGTGCTCCTTTTCATTCTCAGTTCTCTAAAGCCAGTGCTCCTCATATCCTCAACTTCCCTACTTTTCTTTAAAAGCAACAAATCTTCTACCTGCGTATGTTTTGTTTCCTGCATTGCCTGCCGATAAGTCACTGCTTCCAGCTGTACCAAACCCTGTAGCCCTACTTGTCCCTTCGCAGAGGCTTGCCCATCACCTACAGACGGTCAGATGTGAACCAGAAATTCACCGCTCCTTTTTCAGGACAGCCTGCAGACCGTATTCAACGCTACTCTCGAAGCCTGGGTCTGTATTTCTAAGGCACTAACATTCACTCCGGCCCAGACGCCTCAGCCTCTCCTGCGGAGATCTCTAGGAAAGAAAGCTTCTGAGATCTCCAGCTCTCACAGGAGGCGGCTGTGAGAAGGGAAATATGTAAGAAATGTTGTTCCTAATTTCTGGCTAGTGTAACAGTTTACGAGCAATTCCTTTTCGAAGTCCCTCTGGCACGATGAGCAAAGCTGCATAGTAAGAAGAGCAATTATGGTGGAGGTGGAAAGTCACACTTATTTTGTACATATGCATTTGAATGAAGTGGTAAACACTTGTCTGAATCACCACCTCTCAGATGTCATCTTTCTCTATTTCCAGCTTGAGGGGGAGGATAGCTGCCAGAACAGAAACCCGGAGGTGCTGAGCGCCAGTCAACTGCCGTCACGCTGTTCCCAGCTTAATTCACCGCCAGTGATCCTGTGGTTAACACAGTCATTGTGCGTATTTCTGCTAACAGCTCAGCCCATTACAACGGTACAGATCTTTCCAGGGATGACGTACTGGGGCTTTTCTTATTTAAATACCTTGAGATTGTAATCCTCCATATGTGTGTATGTACTGCATGCTATAAGCTCTGTATCAGTGCCTAAGATTGCCAAGACCGGAGGAAGCTACTCTTCTTACTCGGCCTGTGACTGAGCAGCACCGATCTCATCTTCAAGTCTCTCATTTTCACACAAGATGTTTCTTCTCATAGTCTTTATCCCTTATAGTAAATAACTGACATTGTAAGCTGGTTTTAATTTCTTCCAATTTTTTTTTCCCCCAAGTGTTTAAATGCTTTCAAGCACACAGATTTTCAGCGTTTCTATTGGTCCACTCACTGGCTTCCAATAAAAGTTGAAGTGTTATGGCTGTGAATTAATTATAAGGCCAAACTACAGAACATCATCCCACAAGTACTCTTTTAAAACACGATGTGTGACAATGATGTAGGGCTCTGCATGCCCTAAAAAGATACCTAATTTCTCCCAAACTAAGGGAAATGCAACTATTCTCCTATATTACATAGCTACCTTTTGAAAATGTTAAAGAAAAGGCAACTTCAGGTAATTCTTGAGGCACTAAAATAAAGCTAAAGTTCAGTGCAGCTTAACAGGTCTTCATCAATTCCTTATTAGTAAGCATTGTCTCCTGTTTTGCTTTCACAGAGACAGCCATTTTAGGCCCCAGCATCAGTTTAGCTTTCCACAAGTAGTGGTTGTCAGAGCAGATCCTAGTTATGCCACTGACACAAGAACATCTAAGCAGGGTCTGTTGGACAGGGCTGCTTCATCTCCCCTCTCATCTATACATATATAGCAGGAGAGATTGAGTTTCAGTGAAGTTTAAAATATAACCAAATAGCATTTCATTCCAGTCAGAAATAATAATTCCTTAATACATAGCTTTTTAAACAGCACATTTCAAAAATGCCTCTTGCCTCAGCTGTGTTTTCCGGTTCATACAATAAACTAAAGAAGAATCCTTGAGAAGAGGGAGTTCTGTAAATTAAGGGTGTTGAGAAGGAGATACTTGAAGTGATGGGTAGGTCAGCTACCTGAGGAACCAGGTAGGGGAGTAGCTCTCACCATTCCTGCTAGCCACCCTTCTCCACACGGTGCTCAGAAAATCTGAGGCTACAGATGGAGTTAGCCCCAGCATTTAATCTTCACAAAAATCCACTAGCATCAATAACTGGACATAAGGCTATCAACTCCTAAATAACTGGAGACGTATTTTCATCTTCCTGTTAATTTCCTTTACCCTACCTTTAAGACACACAAATGTTTTAAAAACAAGTTTAGACTATTTGGTATAATTTCTATACTACTTTGAAAATATTTCTACCAAAAATGACTATTTGCCAGTGCATAGTTGGGTTAAAATAGAACCTTCTCACATGGTCCTGAGGGTCATTTCCACCCTTGGGCCCATTTTTCAGTTTTAACATTTGTGTTAACTCCCCCACACAAATACAATAGAGTATGCTCCAGTTCAGTGGCACACTGCTAACATTATTTGAAACAGCAGTTTGTGAATTTGATTCTATTAGGCATCATCTAATTATGTAGTGTGGGTAGGAAAAGTTCCAATGATACATAACTTATCATCCATATAAAAAGCACTTTATTAAAAGGAAGCTGACAACAGAGGAAAGATGAGCTACAGGGACAAAAATGGACCTTTTTAAATGATTGCAGAGCTGAGGCATTACCAAATATAGAAAACTGGTAGGCAGGCCTGGGAACAACAGACTTGGGAGGAGCCGTGACAAAACCATTGGAGAAAATATATTCAAATATTCCAAGGCAGCACATCCCATGTATTTGCATCATTAGTAGGGTTAACTCCCACATATTTAAATGTTATGATCTATCACGAACTAAAATCACTTGGTTCTGTACTATGCATTATACCAAGATGGTCTTCTGGTTTGGCTATTTCCACATTGCAATCTGCAGAATGAAGCTGTCTTTTTCACACTGTTTTCTATTCCTCCATGCTCTCAGTTCACTTTTGACTTAATTGATCCAGCCTTACCCAATTTGTATTTTAACTCAGTGTAAGTACTGCTTAGAACACCATTTGTTAGGGCTGGCAATATAGAAGGCAGGCTAATCTTGCATCCCATCAGATCCTTAGGCTGTGCAGCATTGAACAAGCCTCTGATCTACATGAACATCCTGCTTATGGAAGGGTCATCCCATTTTGGTCATTTGAGATACTGGAAGGTTTTCTTACAAGAAAACAACTCTCATTATTGTTGAGAACTTCTTACTGTACTCAGATTATGGCAAGAACATATAGGTTACATAAAGAGTGAGCTGCCCACAGGCTCTTAGAAATGCCTTACAGACTAAAAATTCTACACAAATCACTCTTTTGCAAGTTTTATTGCACTCTCTTATGAGCATTATTCAGAAACATTTTAAGCATAGAGTCAGGACACTGCTCATTTCTGAAGTTTGGAACCACTTTCTAGAGTTATGCCACAATTTGCAAGCCTCACTATAAATTTTGCTTGCATTTCCTCTGCCTATTCAAACTAAACTCACAACATTTGCAAGATCCAACCATTGGTTATCTTATTTGCACATGAGAGGTGGCCTAGATAAAGGTTTGCTGTCAGACAAATTTGATGACCATCAGATTTTATGCTTAAACTTTACCTGGGAGCAGCCATGCCAGTCAGATCCAGTTAAGCTTTACTCAACCCTCCTTTCTTGATGCACGTGTTGACTAAGTAAGGTTGTAGGGGATCTCCAGAGGTCACATAATCAAACTCCTTTCCCAGCTCTAATGCATGTTTTTATTAAGCATATAAGTATCTAAAATTTTGAAACCTACAAAGCTCATGATTTCAATGTTTTGAGGTATTTATTTTGATGGTGCACTTAGGTCCAGACTTTCCTGTTAGGCCATTTCCATTCACTGTCACAGATTAATTTGTTCTTATGACCTTTTTAATTAATCATTAAAGCAAATTCTTTCCAGTCTATGGCCAAGAGGTTCCAATTAAAACCCATTATTACTTCAGATGAACTATCAACTCCTAAAATAACCTTTTATAGCTCCTATAGTTCATCTCATTCCTTGGGATTTTTTTTTTAATGGCTGTGGAACGCAGAGGAAGCATGTCTGTGAATTGTTCATTGAGAACTGTTTTTAGAACACCTTAACTTAGAATCTAGTGAGATACATTAATAGCATTCCCCACAATGACATGTTAATCTTTCTGATGCTCATTCGCTTTGTCTCATTTATGTCTGATGATTAGTTTTCTTCAAACTTAAACAATTTTGTGCTACCATCAAATCTTGCCACTTGCCAGCTCACCTCAGCACCTCTGTAGTCTAGGAAGGAGTCGGTTATGTAGTGCTCTCCCATTTGTCATGAAAACCTGAATATTTATCTTCATCCTCATTTTCTTGTAGCCAGTTTCTGCTCTGTGGCAATACTTTCCCATCGTGTTCACATAAACTGTACTGGAAACACTGGAAATAAAATGTTACAACCCAAAAAATAACTCCATTGATCAAAACATCAACAGGTCAAGCTGCACTGCAACTGTCTTGTCAGAGTGCTTCACTAGTGTTGAACAGCCAAAATCAGCCAAGCACTGCCACTGTGGATGGCTGTACCAGCAATGGATGTTGCAATCCAAAACAGGAAGAGCCACCACCTAGACCTGGAAATGAACACTTGGACCTGCACCCACACAGGTTTGTCTGCAAGCAGAAGAGCTGCACATGATGACAACTCTGACCAGCATGACTATCACCCACCACATTCAGAAGTACAGCTTCAACTAAAATATTATTTGAATATTTGATGGCAAATTCAAACTGTCAGGTTCAACTACAAACTGCACTTGTTTGTATCCCCCAAATGTAGTAGCATAACCACACAAGTACTTTCACTTAAAAAGAATGCCTAATGAAACTCTGCTCTCGTCAGACCCCACCTGGAGTGCTGTGCGCAGTTCTGGAGGCCCCAGCACAAGAAGGACATGGAACTGTTGCAGAGAGTCCAGAGGAGGGCCACAAAGATGATCAGAGGGCTGGAGCACCTCTGATATGAGGACAGGCTAAGAGAGTTAGGGCTTTTCAGCCTGGAGAAAAGAAAGCATCGAGAAGACCTTATAGTAGCCTTCCAGTATCTGAAGGGGGCCTACAGGATGGCTGGGGAGGGACTATTCACAAGGTCTTGTAATGACAGGATGAGGGGAATGGGTTTAAACTGGCAGAGGGGAGATTTAAACAGGATGTTAGGAGGAAGTTCTTCACAGTGAGGGTGGTGGGACGGTGGGACGGTGGAACGGGTTGCCCAGGGAGGTTGTGGCTGCTCCCTTCCTGGATGTGTTCAAGGCCAGGCTGGATGAGGTCTTGAGCGACCTGATCTAGTGGGAGGTGTCCCTGCCTATGGCAGGGGGTTGGAACTGGATGATCTTTGAGGTCTCTTCCAACCCGAACTATTCTATGATTCTGTAAGATAAAGTGAATGGTTAGAAGCCCATTGCCACCAGGTCCTCTCAGGAGATTACTCAGAGAGAAGTGACTGTCCAAGGCATCCCAGCAGGGAATACTCACCTTTGTGCTCACCTGTAAGTATATCTCTGGGCTCAGCATCTGCAGCAAGTCAGTGCATCTCGGCAGCTGTGATTTGTCTTCACATAAATTAGAAAGTTCTGCATCTTAGTTGAACTTAACATACACCTTCCATAGTAAAAATCCTCTAGAAGTAATTTTAATATAAAATCCTTTTATTGGTTTTGAAAACATTTAAAAAACAATTTTTGAGCACTTCCAATAAAAAAAATAACTGAAATGCTACTGCAATATTCAACTACTGTAGTTTCAGCAGTACAACAGACAACAAAACACTGGGGAGGAGGGGAGAAACTGGATTTCCTGCACTAAATGAAAATGTGGAACAGGGATTTTTTTTTTCCTTACAGTGCAGTAAATAAAGCACAGTATAGTACAAGACTATTATACGAACCTCAGATGCACTGCACAAGAAATGCTTTCCTTCTTTTCAGTTCAGAAGTCAGTGCTTATTGCAATTATTTGCAAATTATTTACTTCATGAATTCTTATAATGATAAAATGATGCAAAAATGTTTTTCAACACCAGAACAATAAAAAATAATACAGGAAAGGAACATATTCAACAATAAGTAAGCTGAAGTAGTTAACATAAAAAAAAAAAGTAAATAACTTGTGAATAACTATGCTCACCTGGTTAACACTGAACCAGTTTCAATACAGCAAAAGAATAAAAAATTGAAAGTGGTTACAGGAATATATCTAGTACTGTACAAGATTAAGTCATTAACACTCATGCACGTTTTGTGATCATGTATTAACATGGTGAAGCAAACTAAATTTAACTTTTCCTGCTGTAATATTCTCATGTAAGAGAATAAGATAGAAATATCTCATTGAGATCAATGCACATTGCTACATAAGACAATTTCACCTGTCACTTTTAATGACATTTTGCCTTTTAATAATGAAATACATTTAAAAGTTTTTTGTTGCTGTTGTTTTTTGCCTTTTTTAAAATCTGTGGGCCATATTTGTTGCATTTATCCTAAGGAATGTGCCTACCACAGGTTCAACAGAATTTTAGTGCAATATATGAACCCAGAAAGTTTGCTGGACTAACCAAATTTAAAGTGTTTGCTGCAATACTGTACACAGGGTACAAATTCACTACTTTTGTATACTTTAGCAAAAACTGCTATGAAAATAATTTATTTTTCATGTTAGTAGGAAGTCAATAATGTAAACAAGGGGTCAGACCTTTCTCAAATTCTTAGTTTTGAAGTATCTGTCACAGACAGGCTTCCATTTGCTAGAATCACACTTTTCCTTTTGGTATTGCATACTTTGGTGTGCAGTAGTGCTCTGTCTCAATGTACAGTAAAGATCTAACTAGCACTAAAGTACAGGGACCTAACATTATTCATTGTAACACCAACACATAAACACCTCTAAAATAAGACATATCAATGTACAAAGCTGTGCCTGTGTCTTGGATTTCACTTGAAACAATCCTTATGAAATTTAACACTTCTTAAATTAAACAAATATTTGCTTTAAATCCACCGATTATAGAATATTTCTGCTAATTAAGTAACACATTAGGTCCAATGTAATGTTCGTATTTAAAAATAATTTAAAAAGCACTTTTAAAAACCTTTGGTGAAGGCTGCATAATTTAGAATGCATCAGTTTTAATTTCTCAAAGCAAGAGTAGATTTATCTTTAAAAATTAGTGGTTAAGCAAAATCTTTTTTTCCCTCAAGGCCATCTTAATCTCAGTGCTAGTGACCCAAGGTGAGGCTAGCACATCATGCAAACACACAGACTGCAGTAGCATGTGCGCAGCTTTCTCCCCACGGCGCCAGCGCTCGCATCCTCCCCCCCCCCCGCCACACTCTCCATTGGAAGGTGGGTTTCACCTATTCACAGCAGTGCTGACACTTCACACAGGGTTGGCAAGGTGAAAATAAAACAAAAAAGCAAGAGGTGCTGAGTGTGTCTCAGACACAATGAAATCCACACAATAAGAGGATGTTCAGGACATCTCTGTCAAAAGGCCACAGGCAGGTACAGAACTCAAGCCCTGCCTTCAGCAACTTTAGTCTACAAGAAAATTTGTTCAAGCCTTACACTGACAGACACCTGGCAAGGTAACAGGCAGAAAGCTACCCTGCAATTCTTAGTCTCCTCCTCATTTCCTTAACAAAACTTAAACAAAGCAAACCGCGTTGTTGCACATCCACGTGCTTCAAGGAGGAATGTAAATTCTCCCAGTCTGTTTCTGATGAAATGGCAAAACTCATGACACATGCACAGTGAAATCAGGCCCCCATAAGGTGCTACCACTTGGCACAACTGTTCTTCCTCACAGAAAAGGCCATAAACCTGGTGAATTAGGGCAAGAGCAAGAGAAGCCATGGCACACCAGCACGTCAAGTGCCAATGCATCACCACACGTTTAATCAGCACCACCAAAAAAACCCGACCAGTACTAGGATATCAAGTCATTAGCAAAAACTGAAGAACCACAAGGCAATCAAGACACTTAGGCAAACAAAAACACTTACCACCTGAAATATCTGAGCATCTTGCCCTTAAGTAAATCTAGGGGGATTACTGGGCCTCTCTCTTCACAAGTTATGACCAGTCATTAAAAGAAGTAAAGCAAGAAAGGAAAATGTTTTCTGTTCTGCTTTCAGTTGTCAGTTCACAGAACAAATAGTAAATTTTATACTACTCAGTGAACCAATTCTTTTGTAACAGCTTGCCTCAACAAGCCCTCTTTCTAGCATCAGGGCCATGGTTGGTTAAATACTTCTCTCTTTAGACCACGAGATACATCTGTACCATGCTGATAGAAGCTCCTTTTTTTTGGTTCAAATGAACTAGTGAGACAGAAGTCTTATATCTCATTTTCCAGAGGGGCAGCTAAGGACTTGGAAAAAAAAGAAAAAAATTTACTAGTCCTGTCAAATCACTTAAGAAAATGGAATTCAGGCTTCTAAAACAGTAAGTACTTCTTTTTAAAATAGTTTAACCAAAAGAAAGATCAGATGTCTTACTGTGTATCTGTAAAGTGCCTGGCAGTATTATGGCTCATCTGAAATATATTTAGATCAACACATTTTCTTGTATTTTGTCTTTTGTTTGAGAGAGAGTGAGCAAGAAAGACAGAAAGACTCAATCCACTGAAATACAGAGAAAAGAACACCTTCCTACACTCCCCACCAGATTAGGAAAGAGCAAATAAGGAACAAGTCTTTAAAAATGTGTATTTTCATGAGCTCCAGCAGCTCTTTTGTTTAAAAAAAAAAGATGGAAAATATAAACTTCCTTCTCTAGCCTTGATAAATAATGAAACAGTACTTATCAGTTTAGAACAGGATGTTATAACGATTAAACCTCAGTGCTCAAAATCCTTTCATGACTTTTATCTAATATAAAAACATTAAAGTGAGAACTAAAATATCAAGTATGCAATGAATATTAATGGATAAAATAACCACATAGATTAATTTCTCTTAAACAGAAAAATTTAGTGCATCTTTTTCTTTGATCTCTTTTTTTTTCTAGCTCTGCATTTTACTAGAGATGCCAATGGCATCACTGCTACTGAGACTTCCCACACAGCTCACCACTGAGGGAGTTGTGCAATGATCAGGCGCTCGCTCGCACTCAGTCCCCACCACCTACCTATCTGCAGGCACCCTGCCTTTCAGACCTGAATGACAAAGGTCAGAAAGAATCCTCTGCTACGAAGTAATGAGCAACACAAAGTATGGAAAGTCCAATAATGAGCTTGACTTAAAACCCTCCCAAAGCTTCAACTATACCTGTCATTGCTGGCTGGCTATTAACTACTTCTTTATTTGCTACAATAAGAAATGTTCAATGGGAAACACTATAAAAATTGAAATTTTAATACTGGCTCTTTGATAGCCCACCACCTTCAGAGGTTTGCTTAAAATTGGTAAGACTGCGTTTTCCCTGCTGAACAATGACCAACAGGTACAGCAAACTTTTTTTTTAAATGCCACAATACATAGCAAGTGTTTCTGCTGCGGGAGGCACTTCCATTAAGACAAATACAATACGTCTGTCTTTAGATACAGTGTGCTACATACAGATTACAAAACAAGATTAACCCAACATTTCAACAGCAGGATGATCCTTACTCTCCATCCACTCAAAACCTGATGCAGTCATTGAGTTCATGGATTCATTGCAGATCTGTTGAAACAAGGGGTCATTTTTCAATTCCTCCAGTGTAGCATCATCATCTTGTCCCTGCTGACGACCTGGATCAAACAGTAGATTTGGGTCTAAAGTGTTCAGATCGTTAATGCTGCCTGAGAGCTCGGAAGACAACCTGATGTCGCTGGAAAAGACAGATGCAACATTATTGAGATCTGCCACCTGATTCACCAGCTGCTGGTTTGTTGGCAGACTGTCCTCCCCTAAAAGGTCTTTTACAGTGCTGCTAAAATCTAATTGCTGCTCTCCAATGTCTGATTGTGCTTGGTTATCTCCAGAAGAAAAACTGATCTGATCGGTGCTGCTGTTTTTTGTGAGGTAATTTGGTGTTTGGAATTCATAAACCGAAGTGCTGGAATTGATCATATTTTGCGGGTTGGCACTAGGAAAAGCAGCAGATGTCTCTAAAATCTGAGTGAGATTCATCCTGGCTGTGTAGTTTGAGGGCATGTTGTTCATTCCCAAACCTCTCACTGCATCGTCACTATCAGAATCAAGTTTGTTTAACAACACATTGGTTATTTTTTTAGTGTTTGTTTGTTTCTGAAGAGATGGGAAGGCTGTCTGCATCATCACAGTCAATGGGACTGACTGGCTTCTTTGCGCTATGTTATTGGCACCAGTGTCTGCATGGATGTTAGCAAATACATTGTGAACTTCAGGAGTCACTGGACTTCCAAAAGGTGTCAGATTAGAGCGTGGTATATTTGAAATAGGGTAAACAGTGCTTCCACTGAGATTACGTTGGCGATGGACAGCAGGGCTCACGCTCCGACATCTCAGACTGCTGTTGAGAGAGGAACCAGTTCCTTTGTTGTCCAAAGGCGCAGGAACAGCAAAGCCCTCTTGCTTGGTGGTACTGCTGCCAGGGGCTGCCTGGTGCTGTACAGGTGAAACAGGAGTCACACGACCAAAGTGAGTATCATGGTGGCGTGGTTGAGACTGATACGACTGGCCAGGAACAGCAAAAGCATGAGGTTTCCTGAAGCGGTCCTCCACCAGCTCCTGATAGCTCGTAAGGATGCCATGGTTTGCAACCGATGAATTACTGACACCGCTGTAGCCGTTATTCATCCACTCAAGCTTGGTTTTGTCAGGATGGGTAGCCATAGGCCGCTGCATTGGCTTCACTGGGCTACTCGATATAATGCTGGCATCATGGTAAGCCATACTGGAGCTGATGGGAGTAAATGCAAATGGGTTTCGGCATTCTACAGGACTTGGAGGAACACTGCTGCTGCAGTTTGAATGTGGCGTGCCAATAGGTGTGTGCCGGCTGCTTCCTAGAGCACTGTCCACAGGAGTTGTCTGAGCCAGCCTTGAACAAGGGCTCTCTCGGGACATATTCTGAGATCCGGCAATCATTTCAGAGGTGGGAGTTGGGGTGGGGGTTGGGGTGGGCGTTGGCGTGGGGGTCGGGGTGGGGGGGTGAATTGGAGTGCTGTTGTTATGAATCGAATGGTAAAAGTGAGTGCTGCTTGGATGAGATGACGCAGGAGCTCCTTGAGCTGTGTTCTGACTCTGAAGTGCCATTCCTAGGCAGCCACCATAAGGATGAGAATTATTCATGGACATTTGCTCCTCCATGAGCACCAGCTCTTCCACAATGCTGTCCTGGGTAAGGTCTTCATCAAATGAAAAGAAGTTTTCATTTGACTGTGGGACTGTATGTTCAAACTCTTTCAGCTCTGACTGCAGAGGTAACTGATCTGAAGACTGTGCTTGTATCTGACCCAGGGAGGAGTCCTGTATCTGGCCCTGTAGCTGCTGGCTGTAGGCATCCTGCTGCATGCCCTCACAGTGCACTGTCTCCCACGCTGATTCCTGCAAGTCACTGGAGCCAGAGTGCCCTGCAAGAGCCATAACACTGATATCTTGCTGCTGCTCACAATTCACAGATGCGAAGTCGGAGGCTTTGGTGATATGGTGCCATGTATTTGGGTTAAAGCTGCCATCAGACTTTGAATCATTTTCTATGATAAACATGTTTCCTTCCAATTTTACTTTTATATCTGGAGATGATGCTGACACAAGCTGCTGTGCTAAGGTAGAATCACTGGTATTTAAATCGGTGCTCAAAGAAAGGTCTGTTGCTAAGTTTACTTCAGCTGCAGAAGGTATGGGTACATTCAAAGGTACCTTGCTGGGAACTTGAGCAAGTGTTGCCATGTTGTCGCTGTTAGGTAACAATCCAACCTTTGGAGACTTCTTAACACTGTTCACCTTTTGACCCTCCACAGCATTACCAGCTGAAAGCTGCTCCACCAGTGGTTTCTTTATAGGCGGTACCTGGGAATCCTGAAGTGTAGAAGAAGGTTGTCGCTTTCTGGGACTTTTAGTGCATACTTTGTCTTTTATTGTAGACTCAGCAGTAGGAGGTGAACTGATGCTGGTGCCAGACAAGTCTTGACTGGCAAGTGGGAGCTTTAGAGTATTTTGATTATTGCCTGCTGAAGAAACTGGTGTGATCTCATTAGACTGTGTTTTATATTTGGTCCCCGCTTCTTCAGCTCCCTGATCACAGCCCTTAACTGGTTTTGCCTCCACGGCATCATCAGCTGAAACTTTCAAGGTTGCAACTTCAAAATTAATTAACTGGAGAGGTGGCACATCAGGGGTTGTCTTTATGGATTTAGATACATCAGAGCCCTCTTGGCCCTGTACTGAGTTCTCATCCAGCAGTGCTTCTGGTTCCATTTTGATCTTGACTGCAGGCGCAGCTCCAACAGTGCTAGGTTTGGATCCTGGAGACTGAAGTGAAACAACAGATCCATTTTTGATCTGTGGACCAGTCCTCCCTTCTTCCACTGCTACTGCACTACTGCTAACTGAAGGTGTCTGTTTGACAGGCACATTGCCACTGCTTGGGGCAAGAGATATTGCTGTCATTTTTACCACATTTAGGGAATTCACATGTGGAGCTGGCACAACAGTCTTGATTGGGCTGCTAGTAAAGAGCACCGTTGTGGGAGAGCGGATGGTGAGAGCACTGGTATTTGCTGGCTTGGGTAAGATCTGTGGGTAGCGATGCCGAGCAGAGCGGTCACCAACTGGGCTCGCAGGAACGTTCTGGGGTGTCTTTGGTGACTGCTTGACTGATTGCATGTGCTGAGTGACCACCTGAACATTGAGCGGCAGGACCTTGTTATCAGATGATCCCACAGGACTTGGGGATGTCACCAACTGCCTGGTCCTTGGCACCTACAGAGAGAGAGAAAGAAAAGATGTGATGCAGAAGAAGCAAAGTCCCCAAAGCCCACAGACCCCCTAATCCCCAAGCATTTCAAAGCTGAAGTAGAACACAGCTCAATACACCACAGCTAGTGAATGTCAGTTTGAAACACAAAAAAAGATCTTCAGCTACACACAAGACAATTTCTATTTGTTCTGCCTAAGGACTAGTAGATGCATGGCCTCAATTTTTAAGGCCTGAGGCAATGGTCTACACACTAGTCTGCTCTTCTGCTAATGAAAGGGTCATTCTCATACAAACCTTCACCACATGGAACAAACAGACAGACATACAAAGGTTAAAGAGGAGAGGATGTATTCAAAACACTGCTCATTGTTAAGGTTTCAAAAGTGAGTTAAATACAAACTCACTATCAGGCAGAAAAATTGGCTTACCTATTCAAATTGACAACACAGCTAACATCTTAAAAACAAATAACCTTTCCCCTCGGCCCAGTTTTGTATGGCTGAAAGACAAAGATGTTCCAAGATACAGACATTCATGCAAAATCAAAATTGTCGCTGCCATTAAACGTGTCAGGCTGATGAAAGGCAATTTACATTCCATATTAGGGATTCTGTGACCCACAACTGGTGTCAGCTGTCTCATCTGCTTAAACTTCACCCAAAGAGCAATTATTCCCATATATAACCTCAATTATTGCTAGTTGAAATCCCACTGTACAAAGACAAATTTAGCCCATGCTATGTGATCAGAATTCTGCTGCCTCTGAATTGATCCCATAATTCATGTGGTGTAACATAGTCACTGAGACAGAAAAACATCAAGAGACCCCAGCCTTTCAATGGAAACCTTTTCTTTTATCTCACTGACACCAACTGCTTAGTGACTGGCAATCTACAACTCTCTAATAAGTTGGTTTCTCTATAGAAGTGCTGGAGAACATTACCGGTATTGGGCTGGGAACAGCTGCCACAACAATGCCAATAGGTGGAGGAGACAGAATTGCAGGACTTCCGTTGGATATACTGCTCACACCATTGGTTGTGGTGCCTTCCGTTTTCTTTGCTGCAGGCTCTCCTGGCAAAGGAGACTGCAGTTTCTGCTCTTGCTGCTTCTTCTGGATCTTGCGCTGCAGTTGCTGCTTGGCATCAACAGGAGATGGCAGAGTTTTCACTTGCGGTTGAAAGGAATTACTTTCAGCAGTAGGTATAAAAGCTGAGGGCTGGGGGATCCCTTTTACTCCTGAATACAAAAGAAGAATGAGCTGTAACTCATGTGCTGTAGTGTCACTTCCATATCTAACCATACAGAATACATGGCAAGAATCTCCACAACCATTCTGGCAACACCTCCCCCATTAACTGCTCCCATTACTTCATGCTCAAATGTGGCAAAACCTTATCTGTTGGCCGAGCCAGGCATGAGCTGCTAAAATACTCTGGACAGGCATCTTATTTCTAGTAATCCCAGATTGCAACTTCAGTGTCAGCGAAATCGAAAAAACCAATGCATTTCATTTAACTGACAGTAGAGGGCAGTGGACGGGTTTCAGATGAACCTTTAATGACCTACTGTGCTTGTGTTTTGTTGCCAGCGTCTAAGGCAGCTTTAAAAAAAAAAAAAAAAATTCTTCAAGAAACTGTGGGTCTGTGTCACAGAGGAGGAGCTTGCAGTGGCTGATACCATCTAATGGCCAAGGCACTAAACACAGTACATCTAATATCAGAGTGGATCACAATTCCACACAGAGCAAACAAACAAACAAACAAGAAATCCAAACCAATCACAAACCCAAAACAACAACAAAAAAACAGAAATGGGGGACAGTGCGGAAAAGGTATGGAAATTAGAAAAGGAGAACATGTGGGTTTTTTTGAGACAATGCCTTTGCTGATCACAAGCAATAAGTGCTTCCAGGGAAAACAACAGGGAGTTAGTCTGATGTGAACAGAGCAGCTGGTACCAGTTTCCCCTTCCAAATCAGATCACATCCCAGTTACAATCTTTTGTTTACTAACGGTCGAGAGGATTAGCGTGTTCTCTCAGTGACCAACTAACCCTGCTCAACTGCTCCTCTAAAAATGCCTTAACACCATTTCATTTACACTTTGCAGGTTTCATAGTTTTAAAAATAACTTTTAATAAACAAGTAATCAAATCATTTTAGGGCAAGTAATCAGTTTTAGTTACCCAGTACGTACTGTCCTACTCCATAACGTGTGCTTAGGAACTGTGGTCTGGGAGCCCAACCTCTCAGCAGCACTCTGCATGTACCACAAGAACATGAACACCACAATGTGTTTCCATTTTCACAATTTCTTCTTCACAGAGTAGTAAAATGCCCAAATATATTCCAATTACTGGAAAACAACCTACGTGGGCTGAATACTGGAGGCAAGTAATATTTATCAGAAAAAAAATCCAATTTTTCTTTGAGGATAAAAGTTTGCCTTTCTCTCACTTAATGCACAGAGACACTGTAGTTCCTCTGTGACAGAGAGGAATGAGATTACTCCATCTGCCATTCTAGAAAGAACCCTTTCTGAAATGACTATCCAAGCTACAGAAATAACTGGAAATACATTGGAAATAACTGCCCTTTTCCTTGAAGAAAACCATCTTCTCTTGAAGATCTACCAGAGTTGAAAAGCTGTACATATACCTAGCCTCCCTTCTAGCAGCATGGCAAGCAGAACCAACAAAGCTTGGCAACAACAGCAGAAAAGAGCATAAAGGCAGCAGAACCTGCTACTGCCACACACCACTTTTAGGCTGCAATAAAGGAAAGAAAGGACACGATCCAAGAGGGAAATCATCTCAACCTACAGCCCTGACCACCAGTTTCAACTTAAAAATTGCCTGTCTCAAATCCAGAAGACTTGCCTTGATCCAAACATTTCATTTGACTGGCTCAGGCAGAACTTCCCAGAGAGAAATTTGCAGGGCATATCCTTCATTTTTATAAGTTTCTTCATCCACAGCCACAAAAAAACCAAAAACACCAAAAAACGCCACTGCTTTATATTATTAAGTATTTTGGTTTTGAGCATGAAGAGGGAAACAAAAAAATAAATGTACAACTCAACACATCAAATGTAAGCTTTCCCAGAGACTTAATAAAAGAATTTATGTGGTGCAGTAAAATACAAAATAACTCTTCTCTTTACCTCAATTCTTAAATATTCAAAATTGAGTGCTGGAATCTCAGTCACACAACTGCCCCTAGAGAAGGTTCTTCTGACCCTCCCAACGCCCCTCTAATGTGATCAATAACAGCAGCAGCTAACATGTAACACTGATCAAGCATCTCATGAAAATCTGTATCTGACACGTCAGAAACGCCTGTAAGAAAATCTGCTCCTGATAGAAAATTAAGAAAGACAGTTGTTTCCAAATTAGGGCAAGTTATCAGACACAAACACAGCTACACCAGCAGTTTGTCTGCAAACCAGCACTGCACTGGCACCAAATCTAGCAAAGTACATAAATTCAGCACAATTACTCACATGCCCTGAAGTGCTTTAAAAGACCACAGTCCTCATCAATGGAATGGGAGTATCACAAACTAAACCTGAAACCACTGCTGATTTTCAGATCTCTCTACCCAGACTACTGGCAAGAGGAGTAGCACTTTTTAGCAGTGTGGACTAAGTGGCATGCTCAGCACTCAGCATTGAATTCTGCCCTGAGGAGAAGTGCTTCCCCAAACCAAGATGCTATTACTCTTCACCAAGAAATCCCAAATTTCATCAGCATAGCATTCTGTTATCTACCTGCTGGTGCCCCTGCCATTACTGTTAAAGCTGCCATTGACTTGGTACCGATATAGTGACTTTTTACAAGGAAACGAGCCAATTCCAAGACTGTGTCAAAAGGCTGGCTCAGCACTTTTTGGGCCCATTCACAAACAAGCCGGCAGGCCGCAGAGACGACTTCCTCATCAGCACTTTGCAGCTGCCCAGATGGCTCTGCCCCATCCAACTAAAACAAATAAAGGAGGAAAAGTTACTTTAATTATTAAGAGTCATTAAGACATGAAAACAATAACATGAGGATCAGAAAAACACAAAAAGTTGTGCAAGTATGTTCACAGTTGTTCATAAAATCAGGAAAATGAGATCACATTAATATCCTTCAAAGTGAAATGTCTCAGCATTAACCTGCTGGCTGTTTCCCACATCCAGAGTGTTGGCAACTCTGCACCCACTGCTACCAAGGAATTGCTTTTTTCACAGAGGTTCCTCTTTCCTAGCACTGACTGTTTAAAAAAATAAATATACACTAAAACCAAAGCCAGAATCTAAGTTACAAAGGTACAGCTTCTGGGTGGCAACACTCTGAAAGTCTTCTCCTCCTCCCAAATTATTTTTTTTTGGTAGCACTGCAATTCATTCTGAACTTCACATAAAAACATCAAGCAACAATTCAGAATGTAAGTACTGCAAGAAAGAAAAAAATCTTAAAAACTACACCATTCTGCATGGCATTGAAATTTCAGACAGAAAAACAACATAATAAATGTTCATTTGCAAACATTTATATAAGTATATATCATACCCCATCTCCAGTTTTATGAAAGTCAAGGTTGGGCAGTGTTGGCATATGCACAAAAGCCTTCTTCCTCAGTCCACTGTAGCAATATGTGAACAAGAATTAAGGTCTACATTGTCTCTGCTTGTTAGTTGGGGGATAGGAAGGAAGGGCAGTAATTTCTTGTAACACTTCTCATAAGCTTTATAAGCAAACTCAGCAAGTTCTTAGAATCACTGTCATTAACACTGTCTCAGCCAGCCAGAAGCAAGAGCCTTATAAACAGCTGTGTTCTCGGGCAGGTTTTGTTAGACTTCTCCATCTATGCAGAGGAGAAAGTGATGGCGAGCCTGATGAATTATGCTTGATGACTTGAAGAACCACTAAACCACACCAAGTATTTTCAACTGGCTACTCAGTATTTAAAATCATTAACATAAATTTGGACTTAACTACCTTCCTAAATTAGGCCTAAAATCAGATGGAGAACGCATTTCTAGAAGTAAATCACTACTGAAAAATGAGTTCTCAAATTCAGGTTTCACTTTATTACGGATTCTTCTTTTTTTGCCAGATTTCCCTACATTTCCTTCACCCAAGGGACTTCCACAAACTGAGGAAGTTTTCTATGACAAGAAAAACTGATTGATGAGGACATTTCTTGCTAAGATTTCAGACCGTTTCTGTGGCTTTCTTCTCACTCATGATAATTCTTTTGCACAAATATGGACACATAATCAAAGGTCTGTTCTTACACTGATCTGATGAAATCAATACTACTCTAGTATTGATAGTACTCTAATCAATACAACTCTACATCCACTACTCTTACTCACACGTTCCTGTATCTAAAACTCAAATCACCCTTTCTTCCCCTTCCTCTGGGAGTTTACCTACAGTGTCTCTTCTCTGTGATACAGAAATCCTTTCAGGGCCACTTATTTTTTCAGATTCTGTAAATGTATTTTTCTCTTCTAAACCAGTAAATTTGTTTGTTTCTGTTAACCTGGATGAAGCATTAGAGTGAATAAATATAAGGAGGATAGGTATTAAAGTACGTGTGAGATAAGGTTACATTTTAATAATTCTGAGTTAGAAACTTAGGAAACAGAACTGAAAGAGATGCCCTGGATCAAGGCACAATTACATTGTATGATTTCTTTCTTAAAATACCTCTAGTTTTACTCAGAGCATCACTGCCAAGTTCTGGACTCTACTGCTGGATAATATAATACTGTATTTTATGAAACAATTTAATTGTCATATAATTTCTCCATTTGCTACTACAGGGAAGGGTTTTTTTTAGCTCAGTGGAAGATGAGTAATTGTGGGCTGCCCACTAGCATTTAATTCTCTGCAAGCACATGCTTCAAGTGAGACCTTGGCAAGGCCACTATCACAGTGTATCCAGATCATCATTGCTAGTTCTTTTGAGTGTTTTTTAATTAGAGCTTACAAGCCACTTGATGCCCTTTGGCCTTTTAATGCTCTCCCTCCCTTGCTTACTGCAGCAGCTCACTCTACCCAGCATGTCAGAAAAGAGCAAGGGTTGACCTTGAAGCAGACAGGTGACTTCACAATGACTTCTGAGGATGGTCAAAGAAAAGTGCAATTCTCAACTTGGAGAAGACAAAATTCCTGCTGATAAAAAAATGACTGTGAAAAATCACTATAAACTTTTGTTTTGCTATGTTTAATGGAACACCTCAGTGTGCTGAAGACTGGGCAAACTGCAGCTCAGTCTCAGAAAGCCTAAAGAAAATTCACATCTCTTTAGACTTGATGATTCCATTTCCTTCCTAGCAGAGCTCCTTATCCCTGCAATGAAGCAGCAGAATCGCCAGTGGTACGAGCAGATTCTTTTGCACAGCATTTTCCCCCCATTCTTCACAGTGGCTGCCTATAAATTAATAAATTGGTATGTCCCAAGATCTAACTGTATATAGTTCCATCTGTAACAATTACGTCTAGTTACATTACCACAACATCAGTTTAAGTCCTTTTAGGTTTGTTTTGTTACAATGAAATGAAGTAGTGTTTACATATGCCCTCTGGGATGTCCTAAAAGGGCAGATTCCAATTTTGGACACAGGGAGAAAAACTCTGCAGTCAGAGACAACATTCCCCATCATAGATGGTCTTGTGCTGAATTGTCTTTCCCATCTCAGGACATATGAACTATGCAGTGCAGGAAGCAGTTTCCCCCTCTAACAGCAGGACAAGCTTCCGATTGTGCTTTCCAAGTCTGAAATCAGCTTTTGCTGAGTTCTCTTTTCTCCTTCAAGCAATACTAATGCTTGAGGAGACAAAGTAGCACTGTTTAAGGATCTCTGGCTTTATGACTGAATTTTAAATTACTGGTGTGCACAAGCATAATATAAAAACAAGAAATGTTCTGATAGTTCTAAGCTATATTACCAATAAAATTTTAGTTACATCACAAGTAAGTGATGTAAGTTATTTGATTCCTTCCTGTTGTTAGTTACATCACAAGTAAGTGATGTAAGTTATTTGATTCCTTCCTGTTGTGACAACCAAACATCAGGAGCTAAATTTAAGTGCTTGTTTCTGAAGTTTATTTTGCAGCCTCTACAATCCTGCAATTAATAATTTTTCAAGAATGCTGAGAAGGTTGTCTGAATTTTTTATTTAACATCACTTCTGCGTTTAGCTGGTCGCTAAGCCATAATGACAGACGTTCTTCAGGCAAGTGCAGAAGAAATTACTGAGAAAGTGTTCTAGCAAAGGATATTTTGATTTGCCTCTTGTGCCTAGACGACGGGCCTTCATATTAGGAAAGACATTTTTCATGATCTTTCCAAAGTCAGCAGCACTTAATGGGTGGTAGCCAAGATTGTCACAATAGCTCCTGCAACAAAGAGAAAGAAAGCATGAATGGAGTCCACATTAACACAAGAGGCTGGTCTGCATGCTAGACTCCATCAAAAATTTTCAAAACGCTTAGACCCATCCATATTTAGAACCACATATAACATTAATGAAGCTATCCACAACAAAATGAATGCATTAAAAATGTATAAACAGAGCTATTAATACCATATTTTTTGCCGCCTTCTCTACCGAGTTCAAAGACAAGTCATGTGGAGACATAACAAGTAGTGGCATAATCTAGAGCAGTTAAGATTTACTCTACAAATTAGTTTCAAGCATACGTTTCAATCCTATTAATATGTCCCAAAATAAAAGCAGATATTGTTCTAGCCAGAAATATACTTTGAGTGTGGTAAGGCCTAAGTCCTGCAGGAATACTGGAAAAGCAGTAGGTGATGGATTTGTCAAGGTCCAAAGAAAGATTCTGCCTACACAATCTTAATTTGCTAGACCTTAACAGAAATGCATTTAGTAAAACATGTCTTCCTAGGGAAAGAACTTCACCTTCATAAGTGTAACAAACATTTACTGAGAACCTAGTCCTCTTACCACTGTACCACTACTGAACTACAAGAGCTACCTAGTTTTAGACATCCTTAGATTCATTAACAGCCTGCAAATGTTGACTTTCATGTGACTGAGTACACAAACTGATGATTAAGGGGAATAAAGCAATGGAAGGAAGTTATTTTGATGTGTTTACCCATTCTAGTAAAATGGGCACTGCTATCTCTCTCTCAGTTCTCAAGAATAGCAGAAAGAATTTTGTTTCAACACTTACTCAGATGTTTCAACATCTGAGGTATTTTAAAAATATCTCCTTGGCACAGAACAAGAATCACTGATTTCACTTCGAAACATGAATGCTCTAGAAAAATGACAAACCAAAAAGCAGAGCAGAAAATTCGGTACTGCTCTTGAAGGTTTACCTACACAGCAAATACCTAAAGATGCACAAAGATATATATGCCATATTACCTTTTGTTCAAGAGCCTCATGGTATTTCACAGATATTCATGTCCTAAGGCCCAGAAGACACTGTTAAAGCCTTCTCATTCCAGTTTCCTGCAGTCAGAGAGCCAGCACCAGATAGGAAATGCTCTCCTTTCCTGTGAGAAGTCCTACCAGCAATACATAAAATCAACCCACCTCTGAACAGAGGCAGCAACTGTACACAATCCTGTGTGGGCATCAGCAGGAGAGCAGAAAAACGGTAACTTCATACACCACATTGCCTGCTGCTCTAATTAGGTTCATACATGGAAGCTAATTTCTGCTCATAAAGGAAAGAAGGAAGAGAGAACGAAAGAAAAAGCAGCACTCCTGAAACATGTTTCACTCCCAGCTAGCTAGTGAAAACAGTAACAATTAGCAATGGCATTTGCATCCAAGCAAGCCAGTAAAAATGTCTCCTCTAAAAACCATAGCTCTACAGAAAGCAGTACATATTTACTGAGATACTTCCACTGCATTTACTTGCCCTGTAAAAACCCAAGTCATTGCAGAGCACATATCTGCTGATTTTACCTTGACTGTTTGTTTTCTCCACTCAGAAAACACTACTACAAATGCCATGATTTTGGTGATGATAAACAGTAAAGTTTACACCGTTTGGCTCAGGCATTTCCCCACAGAACTGGTATATGTCCATTTTCCCCAGCTACTGGGCCAATGCAGGAGATGTTGTATACAACATGGTATATAGACAGAATTTGTTTCTGCATAGGACATGAAGGTTTTTACCCAATTTATATGTCAATATATTTCATTTCAGTGCATGTCAGTCACAGAATCTGGATTCTGGATGTGTCCCTTTTAAGTTAATATAAAGGAATACTTCCACCTCGCTGTACCTGCTTAGGAACCAGATATAATTTTGTATGTAATAGATCTTGCTGCAGGTTTTTTCCCCTTGCATCTTTCCAGACTCCTGTGGATTTTAACGTAACTCTGAAAATTTGTAAAACGTCAGTCTTTGTCACTTACTGATGCTGATTACAGGACTTCAAATCTCAACCAGCA
Source organism: Psilopogon haemacephalus (assembly GCA_013396835.1). Lineage (NCBI taxonomy): Eukaryota > Metazoa > Chordata > Aves > Piciformes > Megalaimidae > Psilopogon > Psilopogon haemacephalus. The sequence goes on from VWZI01000002.1 coordinate 24,437, forward strand.
TGAAAACAAAGGCTCTCTGTGTTTCCCTGCCACAGTCAGCAGTATCTTTGACTGAAACTCCACAATGTCAGCAAAACAAATAAACAAAAATAACCCAGCAAAACAGTAGGACTAGGGACCTACCAAACAATTTTTTGAAGTTAAAATTATTGCCCCCCAGAACAAATAAGGGGAAAAACAAACACCACAAAACTATTCCTCAAGTCTAGCACATTCATTTCAAGACAATTACTTGCTAGCAGCAAAACATCCACACTGGCATCTCCTGCAAGCTTGTGATTTCTGAGCTATTATTATTATAATGTAGCTTCAGTTTTCAGACACATTATCCCATGTGGCCCCACCTCCTCCTGGCTGGGCGGAGAACCCCTGATGTCCATCTGTGGTCTCTCATCGACTTGACAACACATACCAGGAGTCTCTTCCCTGAAGCTCTTCTCCCTGCTACTTGCACTCTTGGCACACTGCTGAGCCCAGGAGCCCTTCTGCTTATTCAAAAAGCTGGTGGGAAGGAGATGGGGGGAGGGTAGGCCTACACAGAGACGGCAATGACAGTGGACACGCAATTGCTTATGTTCTTTCGTACAGAGCTTCCCAGCACTAGGAAAAAAAGCTCTTTTTTTTTTTTTTTTTCTCTTCTCCTTTTTTAATTTATTTTGCTAAGATCTTCAGATTAAATGTACTCAAGCCATAAAATATCCTGGAAGTGCACCTGAATTAAGCCACAAAAAAAGAATAACCAAAAAACCAATGGGAGGTATATAAGGAAGCTGCCCAAGCAGCTAGAGATCTGCTTAGGAAAGCCAATGCACAGTTTTAATTGAATCTAGCCAGGGAAGTCAAAGGGAACACCAAGAATTTCTACAGGTATATTAATGGTAAAAACAAGACTAGGGAAGGTGTGGGGCACCCTCAAGAAAGGAAACAGGTGAATTGGTCACAAGTGACATAGAACAGGCTGAGGTTCTCAACAACTTCTTTACCTCAGTCTACACTGCAAACGCCTCAAGCCATGCTCCCAGAGTCATGGAAGGTAATGGCAGGGACTGGAAGGAAGAGCTGCCCATCATAAGTGAAGATCAGGTTCGCAGTCACCTGAAGAACCTGAAAGTGTTCAAGTCGATGGGTCCCAACGGGATACACCCACGGGTACTGAGAGAACTGACAGATGATGTTGCTAAACCCCTCTCTATTATATTCCAAAAGTCCTGGCAGTCTGGTGAAGTCCCCACTGACTGGAAAAGGGGAAACATAACCCCTGTTTTTAAAAAAGGTAGGAAGGAAGAGCTGAGGAACTACAGGCCAGTCAGTCTCACCTCTGTGCCCAATAAGATCATGGAGCAGATCTTCCTGGAGGCACTACTGAGACAGGAAAATAGTGAAGAGGTGATTTAGTACAATCAGCATGGCTTCACCAAGGGCAAATCCTGCCTGACAAACTTGGTGGCCTTCTATGAACAGGTCACAACATTACTAGATGAGGGGTGAGCAACTGATGTCATTTACCTGGAGCTGAGCAAAGTCTTTGACACTGTTCTGCACCACATTCTGGTCTTCAAGCTGGTGAAACATGGGTTTGATGGGTGAACCACCAGATGGATAAAGACTTGGCTTGATGGCTGCACCCAAACAGTGACTGTCAATGGGTCTATGTTTAAGTGGAGGCTGGTGACAAGTGGAGTCCCTCTCAGGGATCAGTCCTGGGACCAATCTTGTTCAGTATCTTTGTGGGTGACATGGACAGAGGTATTGAGTGCACCCTCAGCAAGTTTGCTGACCATACCAAGCTGGGTGGTGCAGCAGACACACGGGAGGGCAAGGATGGCAGCCAGAGGGACCTGGACAGGCTGCAGAGGTGGGCACAAGCCAACCTCATGAGGTTCAACAAGGCCAAGCGCGAGGTCCTGCATCTTGGTCGAGGCAATCCCAAGCACAAATACAGGTCAGTCCCTGAGGGGACTTGGGGGTGCTGGTGGATGAGAAGCTCAACGTGAGCCAGCAGTGTGCACTTGCAGCCCAGAAAGCCAACCAGATCCTGGGCTGCATCAGGAGAAGTGTGGCCAGCAGGTCGAGGGAGGTGATTCTCCCTTTCTACTCCACCCTGGTGAGACTCCACCTGGAGTACTGCGTCCAGTTCTGGANTTGTGGCCTTCCAGTATCTGAAGGGGCCTACAGAAAAGCTGGGGAGGGACTTTTTAGGCTATCAGGTAGTGACAGGACTAGGGGGAATGGAGCAAATCTGGAGGTGGGGAGATTCAGATTGGATGTGAGGAGGAAGTTCTTCACCATGAGAGTGGTGAGGCCCTGAAATGGCTTGCCCAGAAGGGTGGTTGGGGCCACTTCCCTGGAGGTGTTTAATGCAAGGCTGGATGAGGCTCTGTCCAGCCTAATCTAGGGTAGGGTGTCCCTGCCCATGGCAGGGGAGTTGGAACTTGATGATCCTTGTGGTCCCTTTGAACCCTGACTGATTCTATGATTCTAAGACAGGCTACGGAGTCCAGTTTACATAGCTTCCTGGGCCAAAAAAATGTAAAAAGCAAAGGATATTGCATGAAACAAAAACACAATCTGGGCTTATCCAATCCAACTGGTCTCTAAAATGGGTTAGAGCAAAGAAACTTAGGAACAGGCAGACTCTCATTACACTGATGAAAAATTCAGACAGAAATTAGTTCTAAAAATTAGGTAGGATGAAAATCAGACGTTTGGCAACCACTGGAGAAATGAAACTGCAGGTCTGACTCCCAAGAGCAGTAACAGAGGTGGGAAACAACTGTTTTAGATTAAGTTTGATTAGTTAAACAAATATATAGGTAGTTGCTTATAACAGAGGACTAGATTTTACAACATAGGAAGTCTTATCCATGAGTTTTACTTAAAAATATTCATTAAGCATTATCAGACAGGACTAGTATGTATCTGTGTCTCTCTGATTTAACAGACATGGTATTCCTATACCTCCTGCCCTCTTCTCAATAATCTTCTAAATTCTTCGTTAACATACTTAACACTTAGTAAACATCGATGCATGAGGTGGCATCAAGTGACCCAGCAGCCAGTAAAGCAAGGATTAGTGATACACAGACTAAGGGAAAGAGATACAGGACGAATCAAAGACCTCCTAATCCATACTAAGCATATCAAGTGAATCTTCAGAGCACCAAACTTAAATATGAATGGCTTTCTTTACTTGCACCACTGCAGCAAAAGCAAGATAAAAGGACCTGGTGTTTACTGAAGGCTCAATGAATCATTCTGTGGGCAAATAGGGATTTTGTCTGCATAAGCATTGCTGGTGTGCACTTGAGACTCAACCTCCTGATGCGTTAAACTCAAATCTATATCCGTCTGCCTCCAGAAGAATGTCTACTAGCAGGCAGAAGACACTTATGTCAAACTAATTTAAAAGAAAACATGAAAAGGATTTTATGGGAAGCAGCATCCATGCTCTGCAGGCTAGATAACCTATTAGGTCCCCAGGAGTTGCCATATTTTCCAGACTATGTTTCCCTATAATTGCCAGCAGAAACTGGCAGAATTGTGTGTGCCCAAGAGAAACACAGCTTCTTACAGCCCAATGTATTCTGCCAGTGTAAATGGCATCACAGCACCACCAAGAGTGGTGAACTAGATCTCATGTACCTCCTTTCTTAAATTCAGCTGCAAGCTCTCAACCTTCCCAAGTGCTACTGACTTATGATACATTTTTCCATTTACTTTATCTCTTTCAAAAGGGAGATTAATTCACTTCATTTTTATACAGTTAGAGATGTGAATTCACAATTAAAAAGAAGAGTAAGGAAACAAAACTGTGTTGAAAAAGTTCAGCAAGAAGAGGCTACTGAAATGTAGAGGAGCTGGAAACACTTATCGACACTGGCAAGTGTTGAACTTGTGTAGAGCACAAGCTTCTGTTTTTCCTTCTTCACAATTAAAACAAATAACAACAACATAAAAAGCATGACAGTCAAAGCAGAAGTCCACTAGTTTTGCAAGATTTATTTTGACCAAAATTTACAGCAGTAGTTGAGCCTTGTAATTTTGACTGATAGGTGCAGAGTGCATCAACTTGCTCCTTTTGAGCTCATGCAACATCCATCTTTACCATCTTTCTCCTTTTTGTGCAATGTGTCAATATGGCAGAAGTGAGTTTCGAGAGGTCTTAACACCAAAGAAAAATGATTTATCAAAACTAACTCTCTTATCTATTTATATGCCTGTTCCCCACCTCCCACTCCAAGACTTGCCTTTCCTTTGGTGTTCAAGAATAACTCGTGAAAGCATTCAAAGCAACTGAATGCTGCAAAAACAGAACAGATGCTTTCAAAGGAGAACAGATTCCAAACATTTGATATTTCCCTGAATATTTGCTTACCACCCTTATTTTGTTAGGAAAAAAAAAAATACAATACACAAATACTTGATGCAACTACATACAAAAGCCATCCAAATTTCACTCTACAATCTGTAGATGATGATTTTTCTGGGCGTCTGCAGCTTGGCACAACATGGAAGCCAAGCAGATTTGTTGCTGAAGCAGGCCATAAATTATTTAATAAGAAATATATTTAAGAATAACGCTTCCATCTCTCTCCCATGCAGCAGCTGCTGCTGTTGCTGTGTCTGCGCAAGTGGCTGCTGCTCACGGATTGGCCACGCCAGCACTTCTGTGCCATTGGCTATATTTCTAGGCTGCGTCACCACTCCAGTCTATGGTGAGATTTCAGAAAAAGGTGTATGCATGTTTATCAACCCTAGGCAAGCAAACGCCATGATGTTTCAGCTCTGTCAGAGTAAAAAACTTGATCAGAGAGAGTTAATTAAAAAGAGGTATTCATAGAAGGCTGTTCTGCAATAACAGTTACTAAGGGCTGAATCCTGTAGGCACTTCAAATGTGAAGGGACTCGACTTACTGCAAATGATTCAGGTTACAGAAATATTCATACTAGATCACAAATCTGTTATTCATTTTCAGGCAACTGGGGCTGAGGATGATTATCTTTTTCCCTACAGTGGGAAATGTTCTGTAAACGAATATGAATCCAACTTCCATCAGACAGCTCTCTCTCCCTTGCTTTTAATCGCTTTCTCACTACACAGTAGCTTTGAGACTTGACAACACAGACTCACAGTGGCCTTGGTTACTGGTTTCATACATATTCAGATATATTGTGTCTCTGCAGAAATCAGATTAGCTGCAAGAAGGTCCATTATTTATGCATTATTTTGGAAAGAAAGGTGTGATGTGCTAGATCTTATGTGCAAAATAGCTTCCATTTCCAGGAGAAAGAATTCAAGCTCTCCTCCTTGTTAAGGCTGTTGTACACATATATATATATACTAGCAGACCAAAAGGTACTCTAAGATAGTAAATTGGTGCTTTTTACCTGTGATGCTCTGTCCACAGAACAAACCCAATATTCATACAGATATTTCCCTGATAAGAAATACTCATACCTTCCCTTCATCATATGTAGTGCACAACTGGCAGGAGTAACGAATACAGTTTGCCTCGCTTTAGCTAGTACATTCTCAGGGACATCAGCATAGAAGGCCTTGTTCAGCTACATGCACTTGTATGTGTGTCAGTGAAGCAGCTGTAGATCCAGTGACACATAACTATCTATGCTTGTTAATGTCACAAGTACAGATCCAGTTCAGGAAGACTCACTTGTATTCATCATAAACCTCCTGCTTGGGAAGGGATGTCTCAGGATGCTCTTCCAAGGTGTTCCGTATCCACGAGAAGGCGTGCATCTGCTGGGCACGGCTGGATGACATGGAGATCTGATCGCTAAGGAAAGAAGAAGCAGTGCCAATAAAGACTTTGCTCCATAGCTCCTCCCCAGTTACAAGACATAATAATTCTCTGCCTACACAGCTGGAGAGACAACAGAGACAACAAGGACCACTACCTCACCCATTCAGCTATTGCTCAAGGTGTGGGAAGCAGCCAAATTCCTTTTTCAACAATTTAACGAACGAGACTTCACACTCCAATTCTAGACTGATATACAGCCATAAATAGACAAGGACGAGTAAAAGTTCATGTACTTACCATGTTGAATTTATTGCCCCTTACTGACCACCTCTAAGCTCTGCCCACTTGGTTTGTCAGCTGCCTTGGAAAGAGCCAGCTTACCTGTAAAATGCCTCCTATATGCACCTGTCTGCCTACAGTCATCCTACTGGAACCATATACTACTGATTTTATGATGTTGTGTTCTTCAGGCTGGTTTTCTAGACCTTCCTTTCAGTGTTACCAGAAACAGCATTAGTTCTTTCTTTCCCCCACCCATCACATTTTTCTTGCTGTATTATCACTTCCTACATAAAAAGTGAATGGAATGAATGACTACACTTAGGTTGCAAAACACTTTCTCTGGTGACTCTTGTGCATGAAGAGATTTATATTTACAAGCTACTTGAGCACTAAAGATTACGAATTTAAAAAATACCTTCAGAAAGAGTCCTTAATGTAAATGAAGGCAGCTTATGCTACCAAACATGTCACACTGAATGGTCTCTCAGCAGGTAAGAGCCACAGGAATTAAAGAAACACATTCGCATACCTTTTGTCTCCATTGTTGGGACCCGAAGGCAGCTGAAGGTAGAGGTAGAGTTTCTCTAGGTCTGTAAACTTCTCAACTTCTTGCTAGGTAACAAAGGTGTTTTGGTTAAAAAAAAAAGGCAGGGTAAGGTAGGGGGTAAAATAAGCAAACAATAAGAGTTGACAGATAAGAGCTGTCAGTGTGACAGTGTATTCCTAAACAATATAACTTTAAACAAGGAAGTATCTACTGATGTGAAAGAATGTGACCTTGAGCACTCCTCATACTTGAAATGCAATTTCTATTTTATTTGGACACCATCACATACTAGAAACAACTTGTCACCATTGCAAAATTCACATGCACCTAAAGCAGAAACCAGAAAACGTCAGGAATAGATCACATCTGTAACCAGACATGTAACACACAAACTTGCTCAGAGCACACATGAAGTACCTCTGAAAAGGCAGCACCAAAACCCAGCTATGCTGTAATGACACAGGATGGCAGACCTGATGGTGTGATCCCTTATATATTAATAGTTAAGCATCAGGGATTTAAATAAAGATACTTAATCTATCTCTGTGAACATGAGGGTGTCAGTTTCCTTTGCAAACTAGAGTTCTTGAAGAGGTACTGAAGAGAAGTCATTAAGTTAACATGAACCTTGGTGATGCCAGATTCCTCCTCTCCAGAGGGCAGCAACTAAGGATCAGAGATTTTTTTCCTCGTGTATCCAAATAGTGATTGCTGCATGCAAACTAGCTTTGGTGATCTGCAACCTGCTACAAGGACTTAAGAGATACTAGGAAAGTCAGTTGTGGTAGTGTGCCCAAGCCTATTCAGCAGTAGTGTGAGTAAAGCCAAGCAGCACGGAGCAAATGGGTTCCTCTTTAGCAAGACACTGCAGAAGCCATGCATGAGGTGGTTGGTACACCATCAGTGCAGAATCAAAGGCCAGAATACATGTTTTGGATTGCAGTTCGTTCTCTTTACTGATATAAAACCATAACCTTTTCCAAAACAAAAAGAGAGCAGGACTGACCGGTAGCAAGACCTGGCTATTTACTTTAGCAACAAGCTGAACAGAGTAGAAAATCTAAACCCCTATGCTCCACTTCAAACTTGGGTTCCCTACCCACCAAATCATGCCCAGATTCAACTTGCTTTCAGCTGGCACAAAAATAACAACAGAGAGGTGAGCTCCCACTGCCCCTCCACTGCCTTTGCACTCAATGCACAGGCCTCCTTCCTGACCTCAGGCTCTGGGCAAGGACCAGCAGGACATGCCACACAGGGAAGAGTGCAAAGGCTCACTTTGCTAATCCCTGCTATCTAAACCTACCACAACACTGATCCACAGATCTGGGCCACCAGCGATGCAACAGACATTCTCACAGCCAAGGGAAACACTTCCAGCAGCAGCCAGGTAACAGAGGTTAGATTTGTTGCTTTTATAAGCTGCAGCAAAGCACAACATTCGGTTGGTTTTTTGTTGTTGGTTTTTTT
>VWZI01000002.1:32565-64362 GCA_013396835.1 Psilopogon haemacephalus
TTACTCTTACAAAATCCTGCAATGTGCTGACACTGATTTCTGCATAGCTCTACAGCAGCTTATAGAACAGTGGAGCTCAGACCATCAAATATATAGAGAGCTACTTCTTAAAGGGTGTATTTTGATAAATATTCTTACTTTCCTGCATAAATCACATCATTTGGTCTGGTGAGCAGTCTTTTGACAAATCTATTACTGAAAAGATCAACATTCCTCCAAGATTACATAAAAGTAACAATTTAAGTATGCAGATAAACAAATGTACCAGGAAAACCTGCAATTCTTTTTAAGTTTCCTCTTCCTCAAGTAACTTAGCTGCTTTTTGTTTTAAGCAACAAATCCTAAGCAGCACACCAAAGGAAATATTTAGTCTTTCATCAAAAACATACTAATGCAATAGTCTTAGCACTCAACAGAGTTGAAGTAACTTCTGCTGTGTCCTGGCAAAAGGAAGGGGCTGTGTGGTTGCGAAAAAATATGCAGGCCCCATCTGTCAGACCTCCCAATTAAAACAAAAAAACACAAAGAAACAACAACAACAACAACAAAATCCACAAAACTGCACCAAACAACAACAACAAAAAAAACCCCACACAACAAAAAAGCCCAAGGACATACATCTAGAGAACAACTGGGAGTGGGACTATGTTTGCAGAGCCTTTTCCAAAGGAATCAATTCCTAGAACTGAAGAGAAGCTGAGGATTATGGCTTTCACACATCCTCAGCAGCAGCAGATGGACAGCCATGTTATCTCACTGCTCTCACTCAAAACTCACTCCTCTCCACACCTGATCCAAGACACACTTTCAGTACAACTCCTGCAGCTTCAGTTTCCAGCAGGGGCTGTGAGGCAGCTCCAAGGAGGCAGGATCTCCTTGAGACAGGGGAGTTAACATGTAGCCAGAATTCACAGGCAGTTCACAATGGAAATCCTACCTGTGTGACAATTAGATAAACCTAAGCTTATTAGATGAGACTGAATCTATTTAGACAAAATAACCTTAAAACTGAGGAATTGGCAACAAATGGAGTGCAACAGTGAAAGTAGATTCAAAAAGCATGTTTTGTTTAAACATTTGTTAAATAGTATGTTTTGTTTAGCCCATTTTCTCTAAGCATCTCTACAACTCTCAAAACTTGAGTTTGCAGTCTCAGCACACAAAATATCTTCTTCGACCTCAGCTGACATGTACCAGTTCTCAGTACTAAAGGTCTTGTGAATTCTGTAATAACTGTTACTGCAACTGTTCAAAGTATAAGAAATTTGGAAGTTTTGAATGCGACCAGAAAAGAACTTGGAAAAATGGAGGAACATTTCAGCTACCCTCCTGATAAAGACAAAAAAACTTAACTGATCCTGAGTTTTTCTTTGTGCTAAGTTGGATACATACATAGAAATGGTGTAAAAGAAACAACAGGAACACAAAACATAATATAAATTTTCTCCACCACACCAAATAGGTCAATAGTGTGCAAACAAAAAAAAAAAAAAAAGGTCAATAGAATGGAAGACAGTCACAGCATCAAAAGGATGACTGCAGCACTAGCATCATCTCAGACAAGTTTCCTATTAAAGCTTTTATTTTACAGTAGGTTTTAAAACCCATACAGAATTTAAAGTGTCTGGGGAATCTTTTTCTGCTACTTAAAAGGATCTGAGTAAAAATTTTGCTTGTAGTTCCCTCACCTTGATTGACTTGTTCTATCACGTCAGATGAAGAGCATCTAATTCTCCAAAGGCCATTTATAAAATGTGTTTCTTGAAGCTGCATTGGAAAAATGCCTAAGTATGCTAAATTGCTTGCAGGAGTGAGATGTAAAACCATCATAAAGCACCACCTCTGTTAGTCTTGGTCTTCACACTTTATCTCCTGTAATTTCAACCACATTAAAGGAAAATGCAGCAAAGATGGCTGAGTAAGCAGTGTTCATACTATTTTCACAACTTGGCTTTAATTTAGCTAAAAAAAAAAAAAAAAAAGAGTCTCAACTACGCAAAATATCCAAGTGATCTTATGTTTGAGACAAAAAAAAAAGACGAAGAATCACAAACCTCAAGTCACAGCTAAGCAAAAATTTTCAGTAAAATATAAAAGAGCAGAAATTTCACTTATTTGTATACTGACAGGCATCAATAACTCATTTTTAAAATGTACAAAATACATAGCAAAGAAATTGAACCAGAAATCTATTTGTATTTGTGTTATCAGTGGCCACATAGATTGGCTCCAAATGAAGCTGTCCTTTTTCTGCCTAAGAAAGGCATAAAACAAGGGTGTCAGGAACAGATGCAACTTTCTTTTTCATCTTGATTGAGCAAGTAAACAACTTGGAAATATCCTGGAAATAAACCAGGATAGCCAAAATATTTTAGGTTTAGGTTTCATTCTTTTTAAATTAAAACAGTAGGTTTTGACATCTGGTTCCATTTGCAGCACAAACACAAACATCAGTTCAACACAAAACATGGCCAAAGATTTAACTTGTGTAATAGTGAACATTAATTTAGTCATGTTTCTGCTTGAACCAGAGGACCTAGAGATTTGAACGTGAGTCTCCAGAAACACTAAATACTGTTTAAGGTTTCCTGACCTCAGTAGCTTGGTCTCTATCTGGTTTTCTCCGACTGCAGATCTACCATCAGGTCACAAACATTATGAAGTTTCATCCTGGAGCTGTCAAAAGGATTACTACAGGAAAATTCCAAGGAGTGTGCTTTTTCTGGATTGTTTTAAAGAATTGTAATATTTTGTCAAGCCAAACTTTAAATAAGAAAAAATATGTCAAGGAATAAAATAGCAGACTTATAACTTCTGTAATGAGCAGAGCAAAAAACAGCATTGATATTTGACCTATTTCATATTTCCACAGTAAAGCCTGAATTACAGGTTATTTCTGTCCTTGAGTTGTGGTGGAAGGGAGCTGAAGGCCAGGGGTGCTGCTGCAAGCTTTTTGCAAGACTACTATTGTATAAAGCATGGGCTGATCTTAATATTTCTTACCACATTTTGAGTATTTATAGGTAGCTATAATAATACTCCAATCAAAGTAAAAATGCTATGTCAATGACAATGTAAGTTACTCCTTCTGGCAGACTGGTTCTAAAACTTGTCATGCTTCAGCAGAACGAACATCTATTATTTAACAACCAGACTAAGAATAGCAAAGCAGACAAGCAATCATCTACTTTGTGAACAAAGAAACGAGAAGCAAAGGTTGAAAAATCTGCTCAAGGTCAGATGGTTTGGTGGAAATATGGTCAAGAGAGAAAGTATTTTATGCTTAAAACAGAACCTACTAATCTAAAAAGCTGCTAATAAAATCCATTTGATGTGTTTTATTTGAATAGAAGTAAAAAACATAATTCAAGCGTTAAATATTCCAAACAAGTCCTAACGACACATGGCACTTTTGTACTGACAGCACCCAAGCATAGCTGACAAAGCTTCATAGAGCTGTTGCCTGTCTCCTGTAAGGTCAAAAAGCCAAGTGACCTTCTTCAAGGCACATTGCTTCAATAGATCTTACACACTGCTGCTGCCCACACTAACTGCTCCATCAATCAGCAGCTTCAGTTTTCATGGCCATCAATCTAGCGCACTCTCACCAGCACTGACCTTTTTTCAAAGGACTAAGGAAAGAAATCTTAACCGTCTTGCTGAGCGATTATATGGAGCATATCATTTTAAAAATCAGGTTCAAGAGTTCACTGAGTATGTGGCAACAAATGTGACAAGTGAAGTCATAAGAGAATCTACTGCCAGACATGTTTACTACAGTTAAAAAGAAGTTATAATGAATTTTTAATGGTTATTTACACCACAATTCTTGCTAATTATTTTTTTTTTTTTTGAGTGCACAGCCTATAATGATTTTCTTATGATCTTTCAGAAACTGTCAGTATGTCAGAATGTAAGTGGTGCAGTAAAACAAGTAAAAGGCTGGTAACTTTGGTCTCTCATATGAGTAATTGCAGTCCCTGTGCCCTTAAACTTAGCTGTTTTTTGTAGTCCTCTGCTGCTAGCTACCTCCACAACATCCATCTCCTTCACCAGCTCAGTTTCTCCTATTTCTCTCTTTATTGCTCTCCTGTGTTGAGCCAGCAGTCTAAGTGCTAAAGAACATTTGCGCACTGCAGCTGTGACTGGTGCTACCAAACAAAGGTGGCAACAACTGTAGTTTGAATTTTCTCTACTGGCGTTTTTTCTTGTATGGTTGCTAGTAAACTGATCAAGTCTAAATATTTTAATATATCAACACCACCTCCCAATAGAACTGAAAGCTAGTCCCAAATCTCCTCCTTACAGTAAGGTGTGAACCAATGGGCAGACATCGTCCCTTTATGCTTCATGGGATTGATTCAGAGGCCCTGAAAAGGTTTCTATCTGAATCAGAATGTGTATTTACAGGAAATATTCTGATCTGGCCATAAGCATGAACGCTCTGCTGGCAGCTGGTATCACAATCACAGGGCTACTCTGACAAATCCACACACTTTCAACTAAAGAGGGAACCTGCTCATCTACCCTCTTCTTCAGGACAAAACTAGACAGGGCTGCAAGGAAGCTCCAAACAAATTATATAGAGCTATACAGTCAATACCTTTCAGTTTAACGTACTTTTTTACATTCTGGCTTGCAGCTCTCAACTCTCCAAAAGTAGGTAAAAAAAACCAAATAATTTTAGCAGAATTCAGCTTAGTTCCTTCTTCCTGAAACTATTCTCGTCTTAGGTTTCTCTTTTTTAAAACTATCTGGACAGCATTCGATCTACTTTTGCTAACCTAGAGTGGCCCTTACACTATAGACAGGATTTCTGTGAACTCATCAACAGGACAAACAAGGAGGTATCTGAAACATAAAAATGGACCATCAGGACACCGCTGCTCTATTCCAAATCATGCTCTGCAGAGTGCTTTGCATCCAAGAGCACTATTCAGAAAAACAGCTTCGTCATCCAATGGATGAGACCTACACAAACGAATAGGCTCATACAAACTGATAATCCCTACACTTCAATACTCTGTGTCCACAAATCTACATGATTTAATGCAAGAATCATCAGTGTAATTCCATTTTCTTAAAATGGACTTCCAAGAAGCAGATTACTGGTTAACCTCCTACTTACTTGCTCCCTCTCATCTGCCACTTGGTAACACCTACTTCACTTCCCCTTTTTCACCTCAGAAACACATGTTAGAAAAGTTTTGCAAGTACAGTTTTGCAGTCTGCCCTTTTGCTGCTGAAGACCAGTGCACACACAAATGCCAACAAATAATTAATTGGGCAAGACCAGCACTTTGCATCTCTATCTTAGGTATATGCATCAAAAAAACTCCAGTAGTAAAAATCAGGTCCAAAGCTTGTCTGCAAAACTGCAAACCTCTTTACACAATAAATTAAGAAAACATTTTAAGGCAAGAGAATCCAGTGTCACCTGAATCAATCTTTAATAACGTGACTTGAAAAAGTATTCTTACTTAGCTGAGCCATACAGTTGAACAGATTCTCTCTGACAGCATCCAAATGGTTGTCTTCATCATCTTTTTATCTTACCTACTCATACTTCTGGATGAAATGCTGGAAGTGGAGTATCAGAATAAGCAGCCCCTTCTAGTCTTAAAATTTATGAACTCTAATTTAAAGAAACTTGCAACCTGCTCACTACTAAACAAAAGCTCTGAGTTAGTGCTAGATATCTGCTTCCCAGAAATAATCTCTCATCACTGTCCATATCATACTACTTGAAAGCACAAAGGAAGATGACACACATTTCATGAATTTTCCTTTTCAAAAAATTGTCTCTTTCTGTATCCTAAGTAGTATGGCAGAGCTAAAAGGACCTGTAGAGTTGCACATTTCTGGGATGGCACCTAGAACTGTGTGCAACTTTTGACTCTTAACAAGATTTTAAAAAATATTTTAAAATCCGGTAATTATGACACCTGGAAATTTTTTAGAGCCCAGGCCATTAGTCTGCCTGGTTTTGTGTTTTGTAGAAACATGCCCATCAGTCTACTTCCTTCCCTAAAATGCTGTATCAACCACAGATGAACTGCTTCAAGGAAACAATAACAAAAGCAATACGTACTGTCAAGGCCTAAGGAGCAATGGAACTCGAGGGCACAATTAGCTTTCTGCATGCTCTGATCTGTGCAACACGTAATCCTGCATTTAATAAAATCATGCTTACAAAAGCAGTTTCTGTGCTGCATCTGTATTGACAGTCCTACAAGCAGCAATCACTGCCACTTGCTGCTAGCAACAAGAGATCGACACTTCCTCAGAAAACAAACACCAAACCCACATCATATATTTTTCTGGCAATTAGAACTAATTTTGATGACATTTAGTAGTAGCACCTTTAAGTACTGATAAGGAAAGGCCTCATAAAAGCTGTCACTCTTCAGAGCTATCTATTTTGGTCTTACAGTTTATTAAATATTAAAAAGCATTGTAGAGTTGTACTTACCAAAATGCAGTCCACTTTAGATTGTACAGTTTTGCTAGATGCAAGGGAAGAGAGAATAGAAATCTCAAATTAATCTAAACAGCAATGATGAAAACATTACATCTTATCATTTCTATCATGTTCTCCTCTCAGTCTGTAGAAGAATAGTCACCTGGCTATTTTTTGGTTAGGAAGTCAACCCAAACTTAACTGTTCATTAGAATTGTTTATGTTTTGCTCTTTCATATATGAACTGGTTTGGTTGGTTGGTTTTCAGTTTTGTGGGTTGGTTATTGTTTTTTGATATATGTATTTTTTTTAATAAATGAAACAGAATTGCAACTAAGAGCTATTATCCTAAGTTGCAAAGCAGCCAGGATGTTTGTCACTACTTTTAAAATAAGCTCTTTCACAAGTAGATGCATCTTACTTGTTCATCTGTAACACACACTCCCCTCTCCCCATGCTTCAGTAAATCCTACCACTTCAATTACTTTATTAGTAGTTTTCCAAAGAGCTGCTATAAGACAAACAATTGGTGCCCCATTGGCAACTTAGGGGTTTTCCATTGGGTCTCACTACCTCCCACTTGGCTTACTTAAGAAGGCATTAGGTGAGGACTGAATTTAAGTCATGTCATGAACGACCTTAGCACATGTGTCAAGGCACACAACAGTATGGAACTTATATTTCATACAAACATACCCAAAAGCAGCATTTGTGTTCCTTAATAGTGCTTTATTTCACATGTTCGGCTTGACTGCAGTTATTTTACTTTTGTACAGGTGCTATCACATACACACAAAACCAAAAGATCAAGTAAGGTATGGGGATACTAAAATACAGGTCAGAAACAAATAAAACAAATGGCTAGTGTCTGATGGTGACAGGAACCAATGCTACTGAACTATCATCTACTGTTACATCAGATGCTCAGAGGCAGGAGCTTGGTTATCCTGGTTGTTATAATACCTCATTTTGAAACCAGATGGTCTAAAAACCTGTTCTGCAGGAGCTGTTAACAATACTAATGTCCCTTCCCATTCAAGAACTGCATGCGCTGCAGTAATAAAATACAATAAAAAATGTCAACAGGTAAGAATATGGCAAGTCCACTGAGGTAGACACACTAGCGGACATACACTTCAGCTGACTGTTAGAGAAGACAATCAGATGGGTGAATGCTTAGGAGCACCAAGGAGTAAAGTAGTGCTGTTACAGATTTGTGAGGGCAGTAAAATGGGAGTTTTTCCTTGCCTTGGGGAAAATGCTTGCATCTACTGTAGCAACCAAAAAAGAGAACTCAAATGTCACCTCACTCTTCAAAACACACTGCCTTACTAGAAAAGCTGAAAGGACACCAAGCATGAAAACCTGCTGCTAAGAGTCATCACTCCGTCTGACTCAAAGCACACCAAAGCATGCTGAGCAAATCGTTGTTCCAGGAGCACCTCTTTCACCCTGAACTCCACCTTGTCCCAGTGCCTCCTGCTTCTAGCTGGGTCTCACGGTCCCTGTGCTGCTACAGATCCATAGCCTCCCCTACAAACTGGCACTCGCAGCAGCAGGACTCAGACATATGTGTACTTAAACCTCTTCTACAGCTTCACATCATAGCTTAATGCAGAAAAGGAGCAGAGAGGATAAGGGGATGCAGGCTATAGGCAGATCAAGCTTCGTCTATATATAGCCTTTACTCCGCAGACTTGCAGACAACACGGTGCACTAGGCTTTTCAAGAGATCGTGCTTCAGCCAGCAGAGTTCTCCGTCCTGGTAAGTTGTGCCAAACTGTGCATAAGCACACCCATTAGTATTAATATTTTCTTCTTGCAAAGAGAAAGAAGCAAGCTGCCAGAAGTCAGCTGCACAGGACATCCCTAGAGCTGTCCTTTTATCTCCAAATATCAGTCTGAGTCAGTAAATGCAAACTCTCAAATACAGTTCAGGCTCTTCCAGTAGTGACCTCTGCTCCTACAGCAACAATCAACAGTATCAAGAAACCTCAGCAGAAGAGCAATATTGAGGTCAGCAAACACAGTTTCTCTGTTTCCTTATCAACTGGTGGGACAAAAAGGCTTAGTCAAGTTCACAACCTCCAACCTGTAAGCAGATATTGTAGCATTTCAGAAGGCAACAGTCCTATGGCTTCAGCAGAGGTAAGTATGATGTTGACTTTAACAGCATTGTCTTTCACCTCCTGCTCAATGCTCTCTAGTACACTGGAAGACATCATTAATACGTTACAGCTAAACTGAGACTTCTTTCATCCTAACCAGAGCATAAGCTAGCATGGTCCAATTCTATATGCCTGTGCCTAATGACATGAATACTCATTTACCTTCCAATGGGAAAAATAGGGGAAGAATAGAATTGGCCAGGTTGGAAGAGACCTCCAAGATCATACAGTCCAACCTAATACCCCCTTCTCTGGACACATTCCAGTACCTCAACATCTCTCTTGAATTGAGGGGACCAGAACCGGACAGAGTACTCAAGATGTGGCCTGACCAGTGCTGAGTACAGGGCAAGAATAACCTCCCTTGTCCTGCTGGCCACACTGTTCCTGAAACAGGCCAGGATGCCATTGGTTCACCTGGGCACACTGCTGGCTCATGCTCAGCCTACTATCTACCAGCACCCCCAAGTCCCTCTCTGCCTGGCTGCTCTCCAGCCACTCTGTCTCCAGCCTTGATTCATGTTCAAGTCAAACAACTTTAATCTCAAGAACCTGGCCCTTTGACTAGGAACCTTCTGTCCCAGCACTTTCTCATGGTCCTGAGCACTGCAAAGAAATGCTCCATCTGGTAACACTGTATCTCTGAGGGAACAGGATGAAGGAACAGCCATCCTAAGTACAATGCATTGACCACTTCTGTGTATTTCACCTCACTTCTTCCTTCCTTAACAGGACAGGTATGTTTTGGAAGTCTGCTTCTGCCTCTGCCAAATGCATCCCTTACCTAATTACCACCACAATTACAGTAACTGCAACCAGCAATACCAAGAGCAAGGCTGAATCAGGCCCTACACAGAGATGTTTCCAATGTTTGGAGACTGCTACCCACACACCTTGCTTGCTACATGTCCAGAAAAAGCTTCAAGAGACCAGCAGGAGTAATAGATGTTCTCACTAACAAAAGTAAATGAATCTGTTAGGGATTGGAGCCCCACTGGGAAACTAAACATACAAATTGTACTGTGAGCCAACAGCCATCATTGCTTCTCCTGGAGTTGCTCCTGGGTGCTCAGGGTGACTTACCCCCACCTAGAAGCACAGCTGACATTAGTCTCTTTTGCAGCTCCTCATGCTGTCAATCTCCATGAAGTTAAATTATTTCACTTTAGATAAAACTTAATGTAGGCTACTTCAAACAGTTTCAGGACAAGAAGGTGCCTTTTTTGATTCTGGAGGCTGCTGTCTCTTAAAAGTGTAGGTGCTTTTACAGCTGCCTTGGATTTACCAGTTTGTGCCAGATATGGACTCACCACAAGAAACAGGAAACATAAAACTTACAACAAACTTCAGAGGTTTTTTTTTTGTTTGTTTGGTTTTTTTAAAGATCAATGCCACTACCACAAATGTGACAAAACTTTTGGTCCATGGAAACTACCATGTAAACAATTGGAAAGTTAAGCCACACAACTCAAGAGGAATGAAGCCCTGTTCTACTCTCTACAGCAATGCTCCTCAAAGACGTCAACTCTGTCCCAAACATCACAAGGATCATCTTTCTCACCTCTGAAGAACTACCCATCATCCAATGAAAACCAAGTGCCTAGCTTCTACTAATGAGAAAAACAAGCACAGAGAAAAAAAGGAGTTTCTTAACCTGTGGTGTAGAGAAGCTTTGCTGGATGGCTTCCTGCAAAAACCACTATGTTTCATGGACAACCCTGTTCTACATCCTCTCACAGAACATGTATTTGCTGCTTTAGATTTGCATCAGAAAGCCTCACTGGAAAGCTTCTGGCTCATCTTAACAGTTTCAGCTTTTGACTTACCCTTTAGGCCCAAGACCAGTGATAGAATCTTGAGGGTAGTTTTCAAAGGCTGTTGTATTTTAAGCTCCTAAATGCTGAGGCCATGTTGAAAACCTCCTAAATTATCTTGGGGAGGATGGGCAGGGGGAAAACATAAGACTAAGGCATTTCCTCACAGTGTTCCTCTATCTTATGCCAAAGTATGCACATCTGTTTTCCCTGTCCTATTTATATATTTCTACTCCAAACAGCCCCATTTTAACAACCCTGACTTGGCATGGGCAGAATGAGGAGCGTGTTCTCTCCCGAGGTGCACACCTGGGTTTGCTTTGCACTGAAGGAGAACAGGGGAAAAAAAATAATAAAAAAAACAGGGCAGGGAGGAAGGCAAAGGGACATAGTACTTTTTGAAGTGGCATAAAACCAGATGCTGCCAACCTTCCTCTAATTAAGGAATAGGTAGATGAACTATGCTGAGCAATATGGGACTGTAATACTGTGACAGGTGGCAGAATTCAAGTGCTCTGAGAACTGAGTATTTCCTTCATGCTGCAAATCACTGAAGCCATATAACTGAAGTTCTTTACAGTGAGGATGGTGGGACACTGGAACAGGTTGCTCAGAGAGGTTGTGGATGCTCCCTCCCTGGAGGTGTTCATGGACAGTTTGGATGAGGCCTGGAGCAACCTGTTCTAGGGGGAGGTGTTCCTGCCTATGGCAGGGGGGTGGAACTAGATGATCTTTGAGGTACCTTCCAACCTAAACCATTCTATGAAAATCACAAAGCACACAAGAAGCCTTCTACCTGGCTTGGGTGCATGGGTAAAGAAAACTCAAACTTACTAGCTACTCTTAAGCCTTCTCAAAGCCTCCACAGCCACTGAAACTTAACCCTTATCAGCCTTCCAATGACAGATTACTTACTCTCCATCAAAGGCAGCAGCATAAGAAACACTGGGGGAGGCATGTGCGTATGTACAGTGAACACACTGCATTTACAACCACTGCAGCACAACTCCTGTCCCAGTTGTGTCTCCAGCAGCAGTGGGACAGCAGCACCTCTAGGACATTGCAGTTCTGCTCAGGTAGGACACTTCACAGACCTAAAAGTCACACAAGATGCAGCTCTCATCATGCAGGCAGGCAAGAAGTAGACTCTGTCCTTGACTGGAGGAAGACATCAATAGCAGAAACGAGTCCAATTCAGCAAAATTCAGAGGACAAGTAGAGCCACAATTTATTATACAAAACACCTTAACAGCTTGACTAGGTCGTTAAACTCGGAAAGCCCTGAGCAAATTTTTCACTGTAGGTTTCATACCATCCCTGAAGTTGCCACAGATACACTCTATGTTCCCACCAGCCCAAGACTGCAAATATTTGCATAAACTGGAACACTCTCCCAAAAAAATCCAGCATCTGTAGCTGTTTCATGTGCCTGGTACATTTTGGACAGCACAGGGAAAACATTACTTCTACTAAAACCTAACGGAAGTTATGGAAAGGTATCACTTTCCATCATGGAGACACAGTAAGACTCTTGACCAGACCACAAGAGTTGCTTCCTGCAGTGCTTCCAGTTTCCAGTACTCGCATGTTACATTACGTTATTACTAGATATACAGGACACAGTAAGAAAAGTTGCAACTACAAAGGAAAACTGCAGTAGATAGTTACTTAGCAGCACTATTAAATAGTTACTGTCTACTGCAAACCACAGATAGTGCCTTACCCACCTACCTTCTTAAACAATTGATGAGGAGAGAAAGGAGGTTTATAGAAGTTCTAAAACAAGCTTTTTTTTCCTTTAGAGAGGAAAAAAACAAACAACCCCCACAAACAAAAAAACAACCAAACAAACAAAAATATCCTAAGCTTTTCTCTTAAGAGTTCAGCCCATCACCAGCAACGACTCCACACAATTCCAGTGAAGGAACAGGAGCAGGGGCTCTTTGGACCCAGAGGGAATTTTCAACTACTCACTCACAGCCCATGCACACAACCCTAACACTGTGTGTCAACACACTACTGCCCCAACATTTTTACTTGGATATGTGAAAACAAGCCTTCTGTATGAGGATACCCAAGGCAGCAGTTAGAGCTGTCTGCCAAATAAGAAATATTTTGGCCACATGGCCTTTTGAAAATTACTTAGGTCTGAAAAGCCCGCATTTCTCATTACATCAGTCATTCCATGCAATCTCCAAAGGTTGGCCATCAAACTATTTAACAGGGTCTACAGGCAGTCTTAAAAGGCTGCTTCCATGGGGAGCAATACCACATGAGCAGCATTTGCCAAGACTGTGTCTCTTAAGAACAGGGAGTATTTGGATGCTGACAGCATCCAGGAGCTCCTTCTATTCAGTGTAGTAGTACCTCTTTGTCTCTTGCAAAACCTCAGTTGGCTGCCACTGAAAGCAAGTTAAGATGACATGACTAAATACCAACAGCAGCAGTTTTGGCCAAGTCACCTTTCTGAAAGCTTCATTAAAATAACTTGATCATACATCTTTTTTGAAAGATTTGGTATCTCTTCCACAACTCTGACAACACCAGGTGACATTCAATTACATAGATCTATTTACTCTGCATGCTGTGAGGAGCCACTCAATAAAAGGATTACCTGTCCTTTCACAGTAAGTGGTACTATCAGAAAGGTACTATTACCACACCCTCACCACAATGAGCACTGTGTCCCTCCAGTGTCTGCAAGATTCAGCTCTTAATCCTTAATCTTACTGAATTAATGCTTCTCTTTCTTAGACTAAGGGCTCTAAATATATCTTTACATAACCTTCCATTCAGAAGCACAAAGAAATGCTAAACTGGAGCCAAGGATCATGTAAGGAGAAAATTATGAAACAGCCGTCTGGTTGTGCTGCTACTCAATTAACATCTTAACATATGCCATGTTACATTGTCTGGCTTGGCTCACATTGATAAAGAAGTAAAATGGCTGTAAAAGCATTTCAATTAAATATTTAGAAAGCAGAGCTGCAAAAGGTCGAAACATGTTTGAATTAGTGAAATGATGACTATATATACTGCTCAGCTAATGGAGGAAGAGCTTACATTAGCATAGCCTATGGAGAAAGGAAAGCACACTCAAGACGGGCATGTCCTCCAGGCAGGCCTGGGACCCCAGAGCGCAGGACTGCCCTCCCATCTGCACCTTTCACACTGGCACACAGAAGACACAAATCAGGTGGCTTCTGATGCCACCTAGGGGCTTTCTCCCTGCCTGCATTTCTCCCTCCCCTGGGGATAATTTTGTCAGGCCCTGAGACAAGGCACTTAAGCCTAGCACAAACACTAGCTAACAGATGCAAAACATTTAACACCAAACAAATTAAATCTTTTGGTATTCATACACAGATATACTCTTAGCTAAAGGGACCACAAATGCATCTTGGAAGCATATGAAGTATTGTTGTTTCCCTAGAGTAGAAAAACAGCCAGAGAGCTGTGTCCACTGGAAATGCAGAAAAGTGCCCAACTCTAAACCTCCAAAACTAAACAACGCTTGTATGCACCCATTTGTAAATATCGGCTCTTTAAGTTTGAAGGCTGACTCCTCCTCGGCCCAAGCCAAACCACTCTTCTCAGCAAAATAAGGAAGCAACAAACACAGCAACTTAATGAAACAGTGCAACAAGTGTGAGCTGCAACTATTTCATCTTCCCTGTAACCTAATTTACCTCCTTTCACTCACCAAAGACAGTAAGCCAGATCAGGCACAAGACAGAGCAATGCTGCATCCTGGTGCTGAAAAAAAGCAGCAGTTCAGCATGCCATGACATTTTCAGTTACTGCAGGTTAAATCTGGTCAAGCACATGACTTCAACACTTGTTACTAAAATAAATGCAATTAAAATATTTCATACAGAGTAAAAATTTATTCCCTTGGCCAACACTATGGTGATTTTATGAGCATTAAATAATGCCAACTATACAAACATACAAAGAAGCTGCTAATCAAATGCCCAAGTCTCAAATGTAGCCCATTTTAATCAACTGCCAAAAAAAAATGAACCAGCAAACATCAGAATACCTACATCTGAAAATTATGTCTTTCCATTCTCTGATGAAATCTAGCTGTATTCAACACTGAAAACTCGTTTCAAGATTCTTAAAGTAATTGGGAAGAAGATGTAACAAGGTGCTCTATTCCAACAACAAGACAGTAATTTTTGCCACAAGTTACTCTAATGAACTTAGAAGAGACAAAGAAAACACTTTTACACAGTGCTCACCCCAGTTCTTTCAGCACTCCTCTGAACTAAAATCAGCACATATTGTTATATTCAGGCAGGACACTATTCCAAGGATGTTATGTGCTCTGTACATTATGTGGGAAGACACAGAATCCAAGAATGTTAGGAGTTGGAAGGGGTTGGATAGATCATCACTTTTCAGTGGGGCACAGTGGTAAGACAAGAAGAAACACATGCAAATTTGAACATAGAAGGTTTCACCTCAACATGTGCAGAAACTTCTTTAGAGTGAGGGTGATGGAGCACTGGAACAGGCTGTCCAAAGAGGTTGTGAAACCTCCTTCTCTGGAAAATTTCAAAACCCTCCTGGATGCATTTCTGTGTGGACTACCCTAAGTGATCCTGTTTTGGCAGAAGGGTTGGACTCGATCTCGGGAGGTACCTTTCAACCTCTCATGTGCTGTGATTCTGTGATCAAGTCCAGCCCCCCGACACAGCAGAATCACCTAGACTCGCCACGCAGTGTCTGCAAAGAAGGAGACTCCACAACCTCTCTGGGCAGCCTCTTAAGAGCGTTCTGTCACCCTCACAACAAAAAAACTTCTCTGTGCGTTTATGCATCATAATGTCATTTTGGATCTGCATCCTACATTTTTCTAGTAACAGTCTACATGGGGAACTGCAGGGCACTGTTCTAAAACCAGTCTGCAAGGATCGATTGCCTAGAGAAGCTAAACACAAAAAGCAAAGGGTGATCTTAGTAAAGCAACTTGAAGAAAGAGTGCTCAACCAGGAAATTAATCTAAATAATGTTCCACTAAAAGTGGGAAGAACAGACAGTAGTCAGATAGGTGGGTTTGCAGCTAACTGCAAACCACTCTTTGCAACAGCTCACAATTCACAAAAATTCTGTTTTAAAACTAATGATGAAAAACAAAAATACATCTTTGGTTGCTTTTGAATTCAGTCAATAGATAGCTAGAAGATATGTTGTGGTACTTTCTGCCACTTTCAGCAGAAGTCTAGTGACAGTATTATTACTTAAGGCCAGTATTTCTAAGGGGTCAGAACTAGAGATGCTATAAAGCATGATGTGATTTTTCTCAAGCTTTTGTCCCACATGGCTGAGATAGGATGCCGAGCAAAACTGAAGGGGTGACACTCTTCAGCAGCACTTAAAAACACCCAGAACAAAAACACAAAGGAAAAAAACCCACACATCCACAAAACACACATGCAGAGAACTGTTCCACTTCCATGGCTGCAGTGCCAAGAAGATAATGAGGAGGAAGGCTGCACCTTGAAGTTCTTAACAGCCTGTCACAGGGCACAGACCTAGTCCTCTACTGCCTTCCCCTTCAGAAATGGTGGTCAAGTGGAACAATGCTAATGGGAAAACAGAAACAGTTGTACACTCTGTTTATATTTAATACACATCCGTAAATGTACCAATCTATATAGGGCTATGCTTGTTGTGTAAGTTACACAATGCTCTGCTGAATCCAACATAGAAGATTCCAGTGTTAGCAACTCTACAACAATGTTTTCCCACCATACTCATTTCCCAACACTGGCACAGGCATCCAGGTGGCAAATTCAAGCTTGCTGATAAAAGGTGTTGTAGTGGTTTAAGCAGTTACCTGCCCCCCCACCTTTTGATATAAACCCCGGCTAGGACTCAGAACACTGCAAGTTGATAAGTAAAGCTTTTTGTTTACAGCTTTGCACAATATACAAGCAGATATTTACAAGGTATAACAGATATTTACAGATATATACAATGAAAAGGTAATATAGAAACACCACACCCCTCCCAGAGACCAAAATCCCCAATAGGGGTAAGCAACCACCCCCTACCACCTTTCCCGCCTTCCCCAATCTTATCTCACCACCTGTTGATGCTGTAGATAAGCAGAGGTAGATTGGCCAGGGGGGTTAGCAGTAGAAAGAAGTTAGTAGTATTACTGAGAATTAGCCACCAAGGCAGAGAGACAAAGGAACCATGCAAGAGAAGCAGTGACAGCCAGAGTGGTCTGAAACCGTCTGTCCTATCTATATTTTGGTTACAATACTTAAAAACAATTTTTTTCTTTCTCAGTAAAGCTCTGGGTGAAGTGACATACTGTGTTTTCCTCTCTCAGCCAATAGTCTAATTTCTCACTCGAATTCTCCAATTAGTTCAAACCAGCACAGGTGTGTTGTTTCTTCTTTCTCATTATTCCCTTTGACATTTCCATGACCCACAGCTACAGAATCACAGAACAGTCTGGGTTGGAAGAAACTGTTAAAGGTCACCTAGACCAATTCCCTGCACTAAGCAGGGATATCTTCAGCTAGATAGGTAGCTCAGAACCCTGTCCAAGCTGACCTAGAATGTTTCATGGACCACCTCTCTGGGCAATCCATGCCAATGTCTCAGCACCTTCACTGTGAAAAAATTCTTCCCTGCATGTAGTCCAAATTTACCTTCAGTTTAAAACTATCACACCTTGCCCTTTCGCTACAGGCCTTCCTAAAACAACTGTCCCCATCTTTCTTGTAGTCTCCTTTTAAGTACTGAAAGCTAGCAATACGGTTTCATAGAATGGTTTAGGTTGGAAGGGATCTCAAAGATCGTCCAGTTTCAACCTTCCGCCATAGGCAAGGACACCTCCCACTAGAACAGGTTGCAACCTGGAGCCTTCTCCTAGCTGAACCCCAACTGTCTCAGCCTTTCTTCATAGTAGAGATGCTCCAGCTCTGATTATTTTCATGGTCTCCTCTGAACTTACTCTCGACATGTTAATGTTCTTCTTATGCTGAGGACTTGAGAGCCAGACACAGCACTCACAGTGAGGTTTCACCAGAGTAGATCCTAGTAATGCTAGTGCAAAGTAACTATTCCATTATTTCTGTAAGAAGATGGTTGTACATCTTCATTACCCTATTCATTTGGCACTCAAGGAGGTATCCAAGGCATTTTGTTGGCTTAACCCTGAGCAATGCCAGTATGGTGTGCAGACCAGACCACCTGCACTGACAAGCCCAATGCTAAGTCACACAGATCACCCAAGTCCCACCAAGAGAAGCCAGAACTCAGACAACACATGCAGCCCTCCCTCTGCAGAACCTGTAGGGTCAACAGCTGCAGGTGCCCTGTTGTTAGTCTGGCAGGAAACTTAATCTTTCACACCAGGGTACCAGAAGCCTGGTAGAAGCATGCTAGAAGCAGAGAAATATTTTAAGCGTTGAAATGGGGCTTGTTAGACCTCCACAAACACTGCGCTGAGTAGGTTCATCTTAACCACAGAGCTTCCCTGATGCAAATTTTGTCCCTCCTCCATACCACAGACATCCAGCTCTCCTCTTCACACTGAACAGCTCACCCATAGGCATCATCTTGCCTTTCTGCAAACAAATGGAGCTTTTATCTAGCCCACTCCTCCCAATGCTACTTGATGTCTGGAGGTCTACATTCCTCCTTGCTACCTTTCCTCTGACAGCTGGCTGTCACATAGCTCCTCTTTACCTTTTTTTTCCTACTTGATGAACCTGTACCAAATTGCTGACCGTGGTAACTTCCAGGGAATGCAATCCTTGCAACCTCTTATGTTTCTCTATACTGAGTAATACAAGTATCTACAAGCACTCTCCAAGCACCTGCCTACTAGAAGGGTCACTTCTTCCATGCTAAATGGACATGGCTTCAATGCTACAAGAAAAGCAACTTCTTTCCCTGACCCATGTCAGTCACACTGCTGAGGAGCACATGCCCTTGTTTTTTTTCTAGAGGTGAAAATTTAAAAGCTAAATGTATGCATGATGAACATGGCACCGCTTCCTGACAGTGACAGCCATACAACCTCCCATATCAAAAAGTTCGTCTTTGTTCAGCTCCAGAAGCTCTTCCAGGGCTCCACTGAGCCTTAGCCCTGAACCCTGGGGCACTTCTCACTCATCTCTGCTTATGGTCTTAGACCCACTCCAGGCACAGGAACCATCTGGTCTCAGCAAATAAAAAGCTGCAAGTAGCCAGGAATCATTTACCTACCTTAAGGGTCAGTTCACTCAATACTAAATGCATCTCCCAAGATCTCCACTTTCTGTTTCTGGAGAGTGTTTAATTTTAAAAAAATAATCCTAATGGAATCTTTTAAAGTGGTTTTAATCCCTAACGTATGACCTTCAGAGAAGTTACAAACACATGCTACTCAGGGATTTGGTTTGGAAAGTTTGAGTTCCCCTAGCCTGAAACCCAACTAAACTTTCAGTTTACTTGAAGGATCAAAAGCTTGTCTAAACCTGCAAGATGTACTTGCTTTTAAAATTAAAGCTGCATAAAATTTAATTAACTTAAAGCTGTGTAAATTCATACCCATATACACCCATTTCAGTTTGCACCTGCAAAGCTGAGTTTGAACGCAACTGCACTTGCTCTTGGTGGCGACTTCACTGTGTCATATGGGCATCTTAATGAGCCTACACTGTAGGACTGTTTGCTCCAACCCAAGATTACATTTACTGGCATTCATTAGACCTGTTCAGCTTCACAGTAGCCAGGACAGACAAACTGCCTGTGCTGCACTATGGCAAGTGTAGGGCAGGTAAGCATCATTCATTCAGTCAGCTTTGCTCCATCCACTGGCTGCTTCAAAGTTAAGACGTTTCTACAGTCTTTGTGATAAAACTTAATTTATGAATGGAAAATCGTGAACAACAGGTATTTGACCTGTAATTAATATCCCACAATTCTAGGGTTCAGCATTGTGTCTCCTCAGAACAGGGGACAAGGTATGCAGCCGGTTTGTGACAGGTAGACTGTGCTACACCTGACTCCACCACTCCATTCTCCTTCCATAGGCAACTGGGTGGGACGGGACCCAAAAAATTAAGAATGTAGTAATTTTCTTCTAAAGTAATACCCCTGCTTTGTAGGTATAGCACTGTCCATAAACACTTTGATACCTGAAGTGTTCATACTGTCATGGTTTTCTTCTGAAAACATAGCAGAAGGCATGTCACCTGTCCTAGAACAAAGTAATGAAGCCACAACTATGCAAATCACTGAGTTCAGCACCCTATTAAGACACCTTGCAGAATACCTACATGGATTCATCATTCATAATACACTACAAATATCCCAAGGAACTGTGAAGTTACAACACAACTTACTGAGTAAGCAAACAGAAAATGCTGTCCTTGATTAGCTCTCAGATTTCAGAAAAGCTGCATTAATCACAGGAGCAGAGAATTACATTTGTGATGGAAGTAGACAGAAAGCTACTAAAATACTATTTACTTAGTACTTGTGAATTTCACCTGCAGGCTGAAACACAAAACTGGGCAAGATCTTTCAGCATCTAACAATTTACTGAAATACGCTTGTATGTGAGTCTTACGATGACCTTATCCACAGTTACTGACTGGTAAGTCCTTCCAGAAGGAAACACTAAAGAGCACTAAAAAATTGATCAGTCTGCGTTTTCACTCATGTGAACAACATCATGCATAAAGATGACAGTGGGAGAGCTGATATGTGCAGTAAGAAAATGAAAATGTCTTTTCCTGATTAACATATTTGATTTAAACTTTCCAGGTGACCTACACACCACTCACCAAGCTGCTTGACTCTTAAAGCCAAAACTGCAGCACTCCAAATTTGACAGATTTAGGAAGGATGACCTCTTCCAGAGCAATATGTAAAGTACTTGAGCTATCTCATAATCAGAGAAAACACCTAGCCAGAGGAGACCTTGAAAGATCATCCATTCCAACCCTTGACCCAGCATCGAAGGGTCAACACTAAACCATGTCTCTAAGCACTAGGTTCATATGCTGCTTAAACACCTCCAGGGATGGTGACTCCACCACTGCCCTGGGCAGACCATTCCAATGTTTGGTAACTCTCTCCCTGTGAAAAAATATTTCCTAACATCCAGCCTGAACCCCATTTCCTCTAGCCCTGTTGCGTGACAAAGAGAAGAGCCTGTCACCCTCCTCACTTCAACCTCCCTTCAGGTAGTTACAGAATTAGCCAGGTTGGAAAAGACCTCTGAGATCATCAAGCTGTAGAGAGCAAGGAGGTCTCCCCTCAGCCTGCTCTTCTCTGGACCACCTCGACTCCCTCAGATGCTCTTCACCAGCCATGTGCTCCAGGGCCTTCATGAGCTTTGTTGCCCTTCCCTGGGCACATTCCAAGACCTCAGTGCCCCTCTTGTAGTGAGTGGCCCTGAACTGAACACAGTACTTGAGGTATGGCCTCATCAGTGTACATGGGGATGATTACCCCCTCCCTGTTCCTGCTGGCCACAGCGTTTCTAATACAAGCCAGGATGCCATTGGCTTCCTTGGCCACTTGGGCACACTGCTCATATTTAGTCAACTGTCAACCAACGCCCGCAAGTCCCTCTCCGAGTTGCAGCTTTCCAACCACACATCCCCAGGTCTGTTCCTTACCATGAAGTTGTAGTGACCCAGGTGGCGAATCTGGCACTTGGCCCTGTTGAACTTCATACATCTCCCAATCCCACATTGGGCATAATTTGCCATGAAGTTCTCAGTAGTTAAAGTATTTAGTGACAACTAATAACATTACTGAAATGGCAACAATCACTGTGAGGTGAAAATAACAATTATCCTGTTGTGCACTCCAAGCATACATTATAAATATTTTCGACCTGAACATCTGAAGCTATTGACTGGCAACAGCCCAGTGCATAGATGTGTCTAAATGTCCACAGAGAGAGGCTTTCCACACATTGAGCCACTGTGCACAATCTAAATTTGGGGTTTCAATCAGGCTGCAAATTTCACTGCCCAGCACGTACAGTCCATGACGGTACATGAACCTCACTTTCTTAATTGGAACAAGAGAAAAAGAAAACAAGAAAAAGATGCAGTCCACAGAAATACGAGCAATGAAAGCAAAACGGGGACTGCATAAACTTACTGGTACTAAACTAAACAAAAAAAAAATCACCTTTCTGGTTTTATTCTCTGAGAGATCAAGAGTACTACAATTTTTAAAGTTGTTGAACAAGAAGTTGACTACTAATAGTGTAAATTCAGGTATGTATCTCCAGGGCAATCAGACACATAGCTTATACTTGGGAGCAATCAGTAAAAGATAGCTATCTCAATATCTTCGTGGTTCAGGGACTGAACTATACAGGGTATCAAACCTTCAGGGCCAACACTTTTTGTATGGTAAAATGATCATTTACAAGATTAATATTTAGCTGAATTTCACTATAAACTGCAATTACATAAACATCTCCCCAATGTAATTAAACACACAATAAATAAGCATTTCCAAATTACTGTACAAAGAAAAAAAAACAACCTGCTTTTTCTCACTTCTTTACCACACTTGTTGACTACTTGGTATTTTTTTATTTGACTCAGTAAACCCTCTTCAGTTGTTAAATACAAGTGAAGTTTTCTGTTAAGAACATCTTTTCCATATTTTTAAAACTAGACCTGTCAATCTCACTTCTTTTCCTTGTTGAATGGGAACAGGCAAATACACCCTTCCCTCAGCTGCCAATTGATTCATCAACTTTTAAATCAGTTAATCATTGAACTATACCACTGGAATCAAGTGTCACAAGTGTGACGCTGCAGAGCAGGCTTCTGCAGCCCAAAGCTGGCTTAGTTCTTCAGCAAACTGTGGTTTCAAGTGTGCAGCTTGCAATATTGCCATTAAGTAATCTGACTGCCCTTTAAATATCAACTAATTTATTTAGTTTACATGACCACTAGTAACAACTGTAGGTCCTAACACAGCTCATAATTTATAATGCTAAGAGGCTTAATAAAATAAATAATCTAGCTCTAAAGAAAAGAAGACATACTTTATGTATTCTTAATGTACGACACACCACACTTTGTCAGAGCCTGGATAAAAGGTTCCTGTGGCACAGTCTCTGACCGCTGCAAATTTATTTTGAAATTATGTTTGGCCTTTCCTTCAGATAGTCCCATCACAGCAAGAAAAGCTGCAGCTTTTGTGCAAGTGATGAGCACTGGCTGGCCACAGCTACCAACCTTAATATAACCAACACAAGAATCACAGAGTGAATGCTTACCTTTCACTGAGAAACACTACAAGAAGCACGAAATACCTGAAACTGAACATAGTGTAGAAGACAGCAGTCATAGGCAAACAATGCTGTGTAACACAGTTCACTTGGGCGGAGCACCAATCTGCAAGGGAGCCTCTCTCAAAGGTGCAGCAGGGACCCCAACAGGCACCTGCCTGCTCTACCAGAGAAACTACCACCTGCACACCACCGGCATGGATAGGAAACTGGTCCTGCCAGAAGACATCCAAAGTTCCACTTGAAGCCTCAAGTTCCACTTTCAGATTGCCTCCAGACATGCCACTCACTTGGCATGTAGCATCATCTTGTTCAGTTCTCCCCTCAGCTTACTAAGCATCCAACCCTCACAAGTAGTCCTCTCTACTGAATTTGAAATAAAAGTAACATGTAATTCTGACGGAGCCAATTGTCACTTTGTCAAAGCACATTAAAAAAAGACTTAGAATTCTGTTCACCAAAAATATTAAGTAAATGTTTAAGCTTTACAGTTTACAGGCCTTCAAACAGTTACCACTTCTGGTACTAAGTATTTTATTATGGTAAACAGTTCTGAATTGGAAGGAAAAACCTCAGAAGACCATTTTCACTAAGCCACAAAGACTAGTCCAAGTATTTCCAGGTGCCTTATTTAGGATAAGGACAATAAGGTGAGGAAAATGCAGCATAAAAAATTGCCCATACTGCCCACCCACCATGCCTTGCTCAGAGGCTAATTCTTGTTTGCCCAAGCAAGTACTTTAAGGCAACCTTCTACTAAGACAATGTTCCAACAGTCTGCATTTATTACTGACAGCTTTAAAAATAATTGAATTCTTTATAGGCAACCAAAACAATGAACTCTAGTTCCTGCAGTCCAATGCAATCCAACTTTTTCACTGGCAGGAGTCCCCTATAATGGCACTTCAGAATCTTTGACTAAGAAATAGGTATTGCCTCCATGCCTGTGAGACCATCCATTAAAAATGACTGCCATACATCACAAATCCTGACATTTAACCACAAATTCCCTCTCAGGGGAAGATAGAAACATGCTTCATTTAACAAATTAGTTCTTCCCAGGAACAAGATTTTTTTCCCAAAATTGAAGTACATGACAATACTATCATCCCCTGCCAGCTCCAGGTTAAAGCTAAGCAGGACCTGTTGCTTTGGAGGAGTGCAGATACATACTGAGAAACCCATGTCCATATACAAACACCTTCTTGCCACAGCCATCACGTACTGCCATCATACAGCATGTTGTGTGCTACAAGTTACACAGTTTGAAAAAGGTAACAGCTCGTATAGCCTGAGCTATAGATAAGATTAGACCATTCACTAGGTGCATCACCAAGCAGGTGCAAAAGGAGAGCTTAGCAGGTCTGCCACCCACAGAGACCATCCCCAGATGTACCCGCAGTAACACCTGGCCTTCCTGCCCTTTGACTGGCAGACTGTCACTCCAGCACCCATAAGCAATTAAAAGCAAGTAAAATAGAAAGTTCTGAATATTTTCCCCACTGTCTTAATGATTAAATGTTCAAGAACAGAAACCACTTGGCAGCTTACTAAAAGCCTGTTGATGGCATAGCAGTCAGCAAGGAGCATCTTACTTGATGACAGATGATCCTTTTTCCATTAAATCAAGAAAGCATTAAAATTGAAATACTGACTAACTCCACTGACAAAAACAAAGCAAGCCCTCAAAATTCCTACGATCTGAGGTGAACACAACATTCCAGCACTTAAAGATTTTTTTAGATGTATTTAGTAGATTCTTCTCAGTAGCTTTAACATATCAATTTGCACTTGCTTTCTAGCTGGGCTCTTTCTGGATGACAAAGCACTGCATTTTCATCTATTCACCTCTTGAATCACCTCCTGATAGCCTTGCAAGAAGGCTCCAGTATTCCACTTGGACTTTTCCAGAGGCAAGGCAGAACGTTACCTCCATTCTCTCATCTCAGCTATTTAAAAATGAAGAGGTCTTTATTCATATATGAGGCTTTGTAATATTAGATATAAGAAAGGCTTGAACCAAAAATCCAAATTTGGATCCTCATCTGAATTTTGCAGCTCTGGCCCTTCTCCAAATACTTCTGTTTGGCAAGCAGCAGAGTGGAGTAACAAGAGAAGGCAACATACATAAGTTATGGGATCTGTATAAAAACATTAAGCTCAACCCTTGCTCTCAGAACAACACACAAAGATAAACAAAACCACCCCAAGCCCAAATTAATTGAAAGATTAATCAATGCTCAGATTTCTACTTTAGCAGGACTGCCATCTCACACAGTTACATTATTTTTTTTCTGATTCATTTATACAGTATCCAGAAAACTGTACTAAGTGTTCCTTTCAGATAGAGATTTGGATTACAACTTGCCAATGGCACACAGACACGTTGCAAAGCAAACGGAACTGCCCCAAATGGCAAGCAACTCAGCCACAGAGGCCTGGGATGACAACTCTGCAATTCTGTGCTTATTAAGAACTCATTAGAAATGCTGCTCTGAATCACAATGTCACATAATCTGACTTGCTTCAACGAAGGGAACTCCTATGGTGGAAAAGTAAAACATTTACGAAACAAGGAATTGCGTATGTCTGATGCTGTGAAGTCCACAACTTAATGCATGCCCATGGATTTTAAATGAACCACAGTAAAACTTAGCCTAATCTTCTAGTACTTGAATAGTGTTTCCCTCCACATACTTAATTAGATCCTATTATTTCAAGAAGCAAGGACAAACACAACCCACTAGCAAGAGTGGAAAATCCACTCTTATTAAAAGCAATTTACAAAGACCTTTTTCCTGCAAAGCTATTCCATCCAACTTGGGACCAGAATATTCATTAAAGTCTCTCCCCACCCCCCCCATTCTCAAAAGGTTACATAAAGGTCAGCATTTATTTTATTCAGGTTTATTTTCTAACCTTGTAAAAAATGCTTACAGACCAAACTGGCCTCCACATCTGCCAATCCAGAAACTCCACCGCCATGGTGGTCATGCCCCATTTTGGAAAGCTACTTCTCCTCCCACGCCAATTTGGCACTGACTACTGCAAGTTGCTATCTGCCTGCTACCAGCAGTTGGTGGCATGGAGGAAGGTTTTCTCAACAGCAAGGAGATGCACTTTTAGTAGAGAACAGTAAATGCATTTTTAAGCTTCCTTTGTGTGAAGGAATTTTTCCAGGGGGCTTCCCCCAAAACCAAGGACCCCCTCCATACAGAAATGTGTAGTGATACATAAATGTGTGCATGTGGATCTTGTTCAAGGAAACAGAAGATCTCCAAAACAACCCTTGGAGGGGATAGAAGGCGAGTTGAAAAAGTGACAGTGTAGGATTTATTTTGCCTAATTCAAGAAAACTGCATCACCAATGGTTACACTCTGGCACATAGTTTAGAATTTGTTTACAGTCAAAGAGAACAAGCACATAAAGTGATTGGACTGTTTTATTCAAACTATGAGATGGCCCTCTCCTCAGAATTCCATTTTATCCACAGGAACTACAAGGGACCTCGTTTGGCCAACTCAGAGTAAAGTGAAATAAATTCCAGTTTATGTTCCTATCCATTTGGGGAAGCAGTGTGAAAGAGAATGAGGCATTGCTAAATGCTTTACCCAAGGAAGGCTGACCTTCCCTGAAATCAACAAGAAATACTCTAAAATACAATCCACGGGTCAACTCTTTGTGTGTTTGACTGCTTATACATCTTATTAAAAAATACTTCCAGGACAGTCAAATTTTACCATCACATTTAAAAAAGGAGACATAAAACCAGAGGAAAATGGGTTAGTGACAAGAAACATTTGCAGTTTTACACAGCGTCTCTTAGCTGAGGGTCTCAAAGCACCTCTTCAAAGGTAAACACAATCCCGATGTTACTTAGATTTAGTGAAATGAGTGCAGCCCGCATGCCTGTCGTTGATAATTATTAACTCTTCCTCCCAAAATTTACTTATTTTTTATTGAATAATTCTAAGTTCCCATCTTCAACAATGAATTAACCAGGACAAAGGAGGCAATGGTGGCTGGTGCACTTTGGGCTGGGGGCACAGAATGAATAACCACGAAGTGTCTGTAATCAGCTACAAGGAATATAAAGTTCTCCATTCAATTTTGACAGACCATTTAACAAAATAGAGGTTTTGTGTGGCTTGTTTCTTTGGGGTTTCTTTGACTTTTGTTGTGTTTGGGGGTTTTACCCTGTTGTGAGTACCCTGCACTCCTCTCCCAAGCAGAGAAAACTGAAGAGTAAACCGAACCTGACTCAAGAAACTAGTGTGGAGGTTTTTTTTAATATATATAAAGGCTGTTACAGGAATTCCATCTGCAGAAGAAACTACCAAAAAGGTGTTTGCACCTGCACTTGCAAACAGCTGGAAACACACAGTCCTTGAGCTTCCTTCTTCATTTTATAAGGAATATACAAACTATTGATCATTTTTTCTGCTGACCTAAACATACAAATAAACATGAAAAAAACCTCAATGGCATTTCCCAAACTGCAGAACATTCACTCTGCCAACAGCTAAGTGACAATCCACTCTTGCTGAGAATGCCCAATGAGGAATGATGGATACAATTGCAGGAGGGTGCAGAACCGATTTTAGTTTTAAGAAATAATGGAGCCTTCCAAAGACTAGGGGAAAAAATGGTGTTACAATCAGCTAATCTGATTTTCTAACACAATTCTTTACAGTAAGGGTGGTGAAAAAATGGAACAGGTTCTCCCAGAAGGTTGTGGATGCCCCCCCGCAAGGTGTTCAAGACCAGGTTGTATGAGGTCTTAACAACCTGGTCTAGCAGAAGACATAACTGCGCAAGGAAAGAGGGGTTAGAACTATATGATCTTTCAAGTCCCTTCCACCCTGAACCATGAATACCAAGAACCCCAAACTAATAAGGGCAGAATTAATCTACTTGCCACTTCAATGTGAGACAAACTATGCCTTAGGACATAATTTTGTCGCTGCTCAGCGTAGCTCATGTGGTTTTCCAATACAACGTACAGCTAGGAAAGAGATTTGAGAATGGAAATTATGGATGTGAAACACTTTCACATTCAACTGAAACAGCTACAAAAGTGATCCTCAGTGAGGATATTGGGGAGGTGGATGACAGGAACTAGTATCTCCAGCAGAATTATTATATTCAAATGCTAGCATATGCTTTTAGAACCATAAAAGCTAAAACGCAAACCAGGTGAAAGAAACTGAGGTCAACTCATACAGAGACGCAAGCATCAGATCACTATTTACAACAGTAAACAAGTACTCATTGAAGAATCATCCCCAGTTACTCATGACAGTGAACAAAAAAATCAAACCTATCCATTCCTCCCATGTTTGCAGCTAAGGTCTCGATTTAGATTAATGCAGTAAGTGGAGGGATTAATTTACTAAAACTGTAGGTCTTTTTCTTTCATAGCAGCGAGACCAAACCCTCAGCCTACACCCTCCTTCCTTGGTCATGTCCACATCTCAGTCCTTGTGCCACACACACACATACACTGCTGACTGTCTTCAGCCATAGGATACTCTTTGGCAGCCTAATGTAATATTGAGTAGACCCCATCTTCACTGCCATATGTTTAAGTAAAGAAGTATCAAACATGAATAACACACATTCGGTAACACAGTACCCTCACCTGAAAACAATTGAAACCCCATTAGGCTATATGCTCAGACAGCTGATTAGGAAGGTTTTCTCACCTTGGGCTCTAATTCTGGATAAAAAGTTATTTATAAATATGAAAGCATTAATGAATCTGAAGAGAGACAAAACCAGGCACATTAAGGCCCAGTGCCCAGTGAACACTAGCGCAATTTACAAACCCGTCCAACCTGACACTAATCAGCCAGACTGCACTCTCAAAGACGAGTTCTCCCTGTCTAGACTTCTAATCCATCAATGGGAAAAGACATCTAATATTATTTCAGTGCATTTCATCTACAACATAAGAATACATCCAAATGCCTCAGCAGTTCACAGGCACAACACAAAACAAAAATGGACACCACTTTGCTGGATGCATTCACGTGGGACATACAGGCTAAAAAACAGCTACAGTGGTGAACTTTAATTATTTAACTGCTGTTTGATTACAATACCTGTATCTGATGATGTAACATAAATACTTCCTGATTTATTTTTAAGCACAGTTAAGTAACTCTATCTTTCCCTTCTCAGTTCAAACTAGCAG
The DNA here is from genome assembly GCA_013396835.1 of Psilopogon haemacephalus. Classification (NCBI taxonomy): domain Eukaryota; kingdom Metazoa; phylum Chordata; class Aves; order Piciformes; family Megalaimidae; genus Psilopogon; species Psilopogon haemacephalus. The sequence goes on from VWZI01000002.1 coordinate 61,488, forward strand.
TCACTTTAGATGCAAAATATCCCCAACACAACAATGACTACACTCCTAGCAAGCCCATTTTTAAGTCTTAAGTACATAGATTAACCATGCCTGCAATTCTAACCAGCAAGACTTAACATACTGCTTCATTTCAAGAGACTTCACATGTTCACAATTACTTGAGCTACTTTTGTCAAATTATATTTTAGTTTAATAAATAGAATAAATTAAGTACAAGTTGAGATAATGAATAACTCATTGTCCTGCTTGCAGCCTGCATCACATACTATATTTATATTTGTCTGTACAGCAGAAGGACAAGTGCAGACTTGTTTGTGATCCTCAAGTCCAGTATTTCAGTAGCTGCTATATTTTGCTATACTACTATTTTCATTGACAATACAATTTGAAGAATTAAATCCATTAAAACAAAACAAAATCCAAACACAACCAACTAAAAAAATCCATTCACTATGCATAACTGTGCGGGATGAAAGAGGAAGAGCAAAAACAGCACAGGAATGCTAATCTAAGGTGCTAACTTTTTGGGAAGCAGAGGAGGAACTGAACGTGCCAATCTGCCAACAGACACAACCGACATAGCAGGGGAAGAGGAGAGGAAGAGGAGAGAAGGTAGAAAAGAGGAAGCTCTCTTCTGCACATTACACCTAGTTCTGTTAATAGAGTACTGCCATTTTCACAGGCAATCTTCCACAATCTCTCCCACTGTTTATCCACCACCAGCATACAGCACCTGCTGAACAGAAGAGCACAGCAGATACAGACTGCAACTACAGAAGGAGACTTTCCACTGTTTACTCCAACAGCAGTGTGTATGATTACCCTGGCAATGCTTCTTATCCTTGCTGTTCAAAAACAACCACCACATCTACATGAATATGCAAATTCACATTAAACTCCAGCCTCAAATGAAGACTGATCACAGTACAGAAACGCAGAATTTATAGTGGTACCATACGAAAGACCTGAAGATATCAAAGAAAATGCTTTATTATAAAAGATCACCACCATATCTTCAGATGCTGCACTTCAGCAGTATAACCCATGGGGAAAAGCAGCACCTTTTCACCCCTTGAAAGCAGCAAGCAAGTACCAGACCGGTGCAGGAAGTAGGGAGCCAGAAGGAACACTCCTGGGCAGGTGAGAAACGACCATGAAAGTACCATGAGACAGGACTGCAAGATGCTGGCAAAACCTCTGCTGGTCACAGGCACTAGGCAAGCCACTGCATTCCTTTGTACCAAACGTGGGCTCCGGCTATTTAGCAAGTTTACCTGAATTAAATAAGCAGCTTTCATTTAAGAGACCAACGTGCACTCTTTCCTCGAAAAGAAAACCCATAATAAAAGCTGAGGTTTTACTTAGTAGCCATTTTGTTTTCAACTTGGACATGATACCTAATCTGAATGCAATGTAAACATGCTCTCTGAGGCTCATTTCCAAACAGCACATTCATGGAAGTCGAAGAAAATATAAAAAGGCCATCACTAAACACCATAATGAATTAGGAGGGTGTGAAGGTTTCGTAATCTAAACAGACTGGAAATTCTGCAGTTTGTATTCCTTCCCCAGGTCACACTGCCGAGAAAACCAAAACAAAAGGTAGCAAGTGTGGATTGAGAACAACGTATTATTATTTACTGTTTAAATCATAAAATCACAAACCAAACAACAACCAAACAGTAAGTACAATTTCAGTCTGCCATACAATAAGAGAATCTGAAAGTAAAATAGTATTTAGATTCTCTTTCTTTTCTAGCTATATCAATTCAAAGCATAAAATCTAACTATGGTATGAAGGCATATACAAGACAGATCAGTACTTTTTCATTAGGATGAGTATGTATAGAGAAAAAACATATACAAATATATATATGGTGTGTGTATGTATAAAAAAAAGCAATCCATGAGCAACCTATAACTATCAGCTTTCACAATACTTTCCCAGACCTCTCAGCCAAAAGTAGATTTTAAAAGCATATACAAAATATAAGTGCTGCAAGTGACAGACTCTCATAGGTACTGAAAGAAAAAAAATACTTTTAAGGCAAGCAAAACCAAATTTATCTCTTCCCAAACATACACACAAACACAAACTCTTAAGAAAAATGTCAGCTTACTATGAAATTTGCTTTAGTTTTCAGAAAAAAAGAAAAAAACCCAAAACAACAAAATTGGATTCCTCTGCAGGAACTTGCAAACCATCATCACAAGTTTCAGCCAAAATTACATTTCCCAGACTAGAAACTCAAAACCCCGACAGGTTTACAAGGAGAGTGGGAAAATGCACTCTTACTACATCGCTCTGCATTCCCTGCTGCATCAAGAGTCTGTGTCTGGGGTTCTCATACCAGCGTTAAAAAGCAGACATAAAACCAGAGGGCCGTATAAGATGCCGACTGCCTCAAATGCCTTCAGCAGGTGAGGCTGTTCCATCGGGCTGAGCAAAGCCGCCCCGCACTTGCCATTATCGCGGCACATACAGGCAGGCAGCACCACGAACCCACGCCCGGCACACGGCGGGCTGCCTCCTTCCTGGAAAATAACAAATACCGGGCGCGGCAGCAGCCACAACCCACCCGACCCGCGCACCTGCCCGCGGCCACGCGTGTTTTCCGCGTCGTGCGCGTTCGGGGCGCGCCCCACGGTGCGGGTTGTGGTGGGGGTGTCACGGGTGCCTCCGGGCGCAGCCCCGCACTCCTCAGCACAAAGGGGCCGCGCCCGCGCAGCGCGCCCCCCACCCACACCATATCCCAGTGCTGGCCTGAGGCGCGACAGACCCGGGCGGCGTGGCCGCAGCAGAGCCCGGCCCTTACCAGATGGAGCTACGGATCTTGTGCTGCAGCGCGCTGGCTTCGCCGCCCTGCAGCCCTGG
>VWZI01000002.1:64515-240016 GCA_013396835.1 Psilopogon haemacephalus
GGCCGCCGTGCCCGCCCGGGCGTCGAGTGCGCAGGCTCGGCGCTGCCCGAACAGACGGGCCGCCCCGCGCCGCTGCCGCCGCCACTGCCACCGCCCGGGAGGGGGCCAGGGCCGGGGCCACAAGCTGAAGCCGCAGCCGGGGTGGGGGGTGGCCCCTCCGAGAGCTCTGGGCCGGGGTCTGAGGGCCCCCGCCGAGGGGTACGGGCACCTCCTGGAGAGGCCCGACTCTGCGGGGGTGGCCGCCACAGCGAGCCGGCGACCAAAATAACACATAAATGAATGTGTCTGTGTAGGGTTTGTATAAATGGAGAGAGATATAACAGGCGTAGATGTGGATGATTTGTACAAAGTGCACTATGCATAGCTGCGCACTGGAGACACGTGAATTCCGCTTCTGCGGCGGCAGCAGCATTACATCAGCGGGCTGCACCACCGCCGCCCGCTGCCTCCCGGGGTGCTGTGTGCATCCTCCCTTTCCTCCCAGCGCTGGTAGTACTCTGAAAATGCGCGTCTGTAAAAAAAAAAAAATTAAAAAAAAAAATTCCTCGCTGCTGACATGTCAGTGAGGAAGCCAACCATTCGCACGGGGCGATGGACGCTCGGGCTATCTCTTGCGTCCTCTGGACTTAATGGGGGCCGTGGATGCCCTTAGTCCTACAGGCCTTTACCCTGAACTTTCCACGACCAACAACGATAGCTTAGGGTGCCCCTTTCGTGCCCTCTTTTTCCAATCACTTGAATTCTGAAAGTGTTCTCAGGGAAATTGACAAGTTTTGTGCACAGCTTGATGGGGCTGGACTTGGCATGGGATGGATATGCAAATGCCCTTTCCCATGGTATACAAGGATAAAGGAGTGACTTGTCTCCTATGCTGATCACAGAAAATGTAGGCCTAAAGACAGCTAATAATGTAAATGCACACATGGATACATGACACTGCTAAATTTAGGAGATGAGTATTTGTAAATTACTACGTCACCAACCAGAGTGAAACTTCAAAAATAAATCTTTGCTTATGTTTCCACAGCTACAAAATCGGAACACTAACAGATAGGATTATGATGAGTTTCTTCTTCTAAATCTGTCAGAGTGACAAAATTCATGCTGTATTTTCCACATCTCTTATTAAAGCAAATTTTTTAAACTTTGAAAAATTTTGAAGGATGTTAAAAAAAAAAAAAAGTAAAAATTCTCACTAGAAGTAAACAGGAAAACAATCCATTAAAAACCCCTAACTGCTGTGCTTTTTGCAGGAAAATTACATCACTGTACAGTAAATTGGAAGACAAAAGGTGGATATCCATGGTGATATTTTCTAGTTGTGTGCAATTGCCTCTTAATACCAGTTATATTAACACAGGCAGGATTGCTTCTGCCAAGATCTCTGGTTTGGACCCTGTGGCATCTGCCTGGCCAGAGCTTAACCTAACAGGGATCCCAGCTGTAAGAGCGTTCTGGCTAATGCATATCTGTCAGTGCCTAACTGAAATCAGTGGGCCTACACATTACAAAGCTCAACAGATGAGTATCACGTTTGCAGGATTGTAGGCTATTGTAATAAATTAGGGAAATATACATATTTTTGGTGTTGCTTTCAAGTCTAACCCAGCGGTTGGAAGTCAAAGTTATTGTTTAGTTCTTTGTGAATGTAGGTCCCAGCCATGTCAAATTGTGATCACATTTATGAACAGCTGTCAGGGTGTTAATATGACCAAAAAAAAAAAAAAAATTAAAAATAAGTTAGCCACTCCTCATCTGCAAAATCTGCCACACCAAGCACAGGCTGTCACCCCAGGGCTGCCATCACCACTCTGTAATCACACCAGGTATTTCAAAGTAGAATGGGATTAAACTGGCACAGAGATTAATTAAGTGTGCTTGTATTTTTGTGGAGGAAGTGGTCAGTGGGCCTCAAAAGCTATGTCTGTATTCCCATATTTCAGCATCAATTCACCTTCTTTTTTTTTTAAGAAAAGCAACTTTTCTGTTTTCTTGTGCTTTTTTTTTTTTAATTATTGTGAAGCCTTTCAACTGTAAGCCAGTTTCTATTGCTGGGTTCAAGTAGTAGGCCCAAAATGAGATCAGGGTCCCATATTGTATAAAGGAGCAATTTCCTTCTCAGGCCTAGCAGTAAAGAAGAATTTAACACTTTTTCCCCACATGATACTTGAAATAAATGGGTCTGTGTTGTGTACAGCTACAGAAAAAAGGCTCAGACTCTGTCCTTCAAGAGCCTTTTTCATATTAGGTGTTAATTTCCCCTCAGTGTTTTCATCACATTGCCTCAGTGCAAGGGAACATGGGTTTTGGTACAGGTTTCTTACACCCCTATTTTAACACCAAGTGAGTTTTTGGGTTTTTTTTCCCTTTTAGAGTAGGTAGGGCCTGTAAACAAAGATCATTTTAGCTGACTCCTACACAACCAGCTGCACTTGCCTTGTGTTTCATATGGTCTCTGCACCTGTGCAGAATGGGTGAAAGGAAAACAGCAGTGTTTTGTGCAGTGTTTATGGGATTATATACAATTAAAGCAAATAACAAATAGAATAACTGTGTAAACAAAGAGCTTGTGCTGACATAATTAAATTGAAGACACCAAGGAGAATTATTTAACAGCCAAAAGACAAACCTGAACTTCGACTGACTGGGGAATCTCCAGCCAAGGAGCACTGCAACTGACTGCTGGAGTTTTTGTGCCTAATGGCCTTTGCCTGACTCAGTTGAGGTCGGGGTCAGCACTGTATTAAAAAAAAAAAAAAAAAAAAAAAAAAAAAACAATACAAAGGACTAAATTACTGTCCCATTACTGTAAACAAAGGCATGTCTGAATGTTTAAGTGTGTCAGAAACCTGACCAGTATTTGCAAGTCTGGGATCTTACTCCTTCAAAGGTCTGAAAAGTGCAGCAGCTGAGCCAGGGCAGGTAGGCCGGGAGCTTCCTGCCCTACCCTCTGTAGACAGATTTTCCTTCTTTGAAAACTGATATTGTTGTATTAGTGCTGAAATTCCTGACATTTCTATATCCAATGCACTAGAAGCCTGCTGCACTGGACGGATATATTAATTGAAGGCTGATCTTCCAAAGAGAATGAAAAAGCTAGTTTGGGGGAAAAAAAGAGCCAGTGGACTGCTCAAAGAATCTCCACCATGTGGTCCTGTGACAGGCAGGAGCTAATTCCATTTTGTCAGGGCAGTTTCAAAAACCATGTTTATTTTTCCTCCGTTTCTGGAGCTTAGGATCTAACGAGTCTCCTCTGTGGGGAAAAGATCTGCTCAAATGCTGTCTAACCTATTTTCCAAGATTTTCTCTATTATATTTAAGCGTGTCTTTTGTTTTTTTTCTTCCTTGTTATGAACTGCCTGTGGCAGGGGGTGAATGTACTCATGCTTTCAAGGTGGAATGCCTCACAAGGCTTTCTCTAGGCCTTACTGAGGGGAAGGTGCTTTTGCCACTCTCCTGTCAGTAGAGAGGGATCTGCTTCCTCTTGCCTAGCACAAGGCCAGAGTCCTGCACGCTGAGAGACTAAGGTGAGGTACGAGGCAGATAAATAATGAAATCTCACTACCCTTATCCTCGAGGCAAACATAAAACATGTTCTGTGAGAATAAGTGACTTTAAAGGCTTGCTAAAAAAAATACATCTTCCAACAGATCAGTGAACTCCATTTTGATGCCTTTTTGAAACTCTCCTTCCCTAGGGATGTCTGTCTCCATGTATCCTAAGCTATGCCTGAAATATCTTCCTCTGGTTCTCTTTGTTTTGTTATCTCTGTTCATGTGTACCTGTAAAATGAAACTGCAGGAACTAGTAATTCATCTGACCAATTTTAATGAATTCTAATTTTACATTTTCAATCATTTAAAGGGGAAAAGGCAGTTTACCCAGGAAACCTTCAAATTCATATAGACAGGAGAAAGCAGGCTGTGTTCAAATCTGGCAGTGAAAAGGGGACTGTTATAATTATAATGAAAGCCTGCTTGATAACAAGTTTGCCAAGCTTTGCTGGGTCTTGTAGCATCTGTTTGGAGTGAGTGCAAGCATTGTGTGGTGGGCAGTATCACAACCTGGCAAATAATGGGAAACATTTAAAAAATGCTGGGGAAGTCTGAGGTAGACCCCATGATCAAAAGTCCTTCTCCAGCAAAGAAAGAGTATTAACTACCACTCTGACTAGTTATGGAAACAGTTTTCATGGCAACCACTGCTCCAGTTCTCTCTTTTGCCATCCATTTAATCATTTATATCTCTGCAAGGCAGCTTAAGGCACTAATGAAATCAGTATGCAGTCCTTACCCTATGCCAAAGTGGATGATCATCAGGTGCAAGACAGCTATGGCCCAGGTTCACACAAACTTGCCATGGTCAGTCAGAGGACCATGGCATTTTGCTGGGGTAATATACATTTGCATTCTGTAAGACATGGTAACCAGATTAAATTCCCAAGGTCCATCCAGGTTCTTTGATGAGATCGTATGAAACTTTTTGGTTTTGTAAACAGCCTCTGTAGAGTACAATAAATCTGTGTCTCAATGTAATACCAAATGGGCTCACCTGCTGAACTTGAAGAAGTTGTGAGCATGGTGTTCCTGTATACTGCATAATTACCTTCAAGCTGGATGAATTTGGTAAAGAAGAAAAAGGCACTAACTACCACAGCCTACCACCACTACTGGTTTATGTCCATCTGTTTTTAACACTTCAGTTCTTGGTCAAAACTTCATCCCTCTCCCTGCTCATCTTCAGGCCAGAAGCTCCACCACCACTTAGCACCAAGTCAGCACCTTCTTGTTCACAAAGGCTTCTGCCGGTAGGGGTGCTTCACAGAATCTTCACCACCTTTTTGCCAGCAGCCATTGCACCTCCAGCATCGGTGGCTGCTGAAGGCAGCACTGCCTGCGCCTGGGAGTGGTACTCTAAATGCCTAGTCAGGATGCAGCATGAAATGTCTGGCCTCTGCTCCACCACCATCTGCTAAAATCAGGCCTCCTCTGGCAGGAGTCCAACACAAAGTAAATAGTGTTTCACAGACAGATTTCAAACAACAAAATAACTGAGAAATATGGCTTACTGGTCCTTATTTTCAAATAGAAAACATGGAATTCTCTAGAAACAAAAATTAATTTTACATATCCTAAGACCTTTTGGGTGCCAAATGGGTCCATTGAGTCTAACTCAAGGGAGAAAGTGCAGCAATGTAGCAATTAGTCAGCTCAATTTATACATTTGCTAATTTTTAAGATTATTTCTTTCTCAAGATCAGTGATGGAAAAACATTAAATTCTTGGAGACTTCAGCTTGCAATATTGGTATGGGAAATGATACAGAGAGAGAATTATTCTGAATCTTCTACTGTACAATATTTTTCATGGTACAGGAAAGAAGGAAGGACTCAATGAAGTGTGAATGATATCTTAAAAGAACAGATTGCCATGTCTTTTAAAATAGGTCAAGTTTTTGGCCTAGTTTCATTTAAAATGTCCATTAAAGCAGTGGGGTTTGAATATCTGTGACAGTACCGTTGCTTTTTTGTTTTTAGCCACATCTATGTGTGGCTCTAGTTCTAAGGCAGAAATGTTCCAGTGTAACACTACAATGGTAAAGACCATCTGTCTCAAGCAGTATTTCTGAGCAAGTTACACTGAGCAGTAAAATCTCAGCACTGGCTGAATTTCATCCCTATGCTTAATATTAGGCTGAAAAAAAGTGACTAAGGAAAAAATAAACTATATAAAAAGGTGGTGGCCAGTGAAGCCAACACGTGCAAACCCAAGTCCTTTTAAACCTGACCTATTAATTCTCTAAATGTTAAGAGAGTTAGTACCATTTTTTTTACATCTTTAAAATTATTAAATCAATTTATTAACTTTATTTAAGCAGAAAGTAAAATTACAGTAATGGCATTTAGATTGAAGATACACAAGGCAGTACTTATGAGAACAAACTGAGGCCACCTATGTTGAATGGAGATAAAATACAATGGACAGCTGTGAAAGCAGAAAGAATCTGTATATGTACATTTAGATTCTAAATAAGAATTTTCAAGATATTTAAAGAGGGAGGAAATTCTGCAGGTATTATTAATTAATATAGAGAAATGCCACCTGTCTTCTGTGTATGGAGTAGTCTGGAACATAAGTTTATGGATGTATCTTTGCTCTATGAATGTAATTTAGGCACAATACACATGTATTTATGATGTTACATGGACTTAATTATTCAACTTAATACACATATCAGTAATTGCACATACAAGTAATTGTGGTTGGCCTTAGTGCTGCTGTATGGAGTGAGGCATGACATGAGGAGGATTCTCTTCATCTCAGAGCCCTAGAAAGAAGCAAGATACAAATCAAGAGTGGTTGTGCTTGGGGAAGACAAAGACGACTTACTGCTCCACCTGCTCTCCCCTGCAGCTGAGGTAAGAGCTTAGCCCATGCTTATTAAGATGCAGATTCTCCCCACTAAGCTAAGGGATAGTGCCCTTCAGACACCACTGAAAAGGTACCTTGTTGTGGTGAAACTCTGAATGGACCTAGTGCACAGCCAGTAATAAACATTAGTTTGCTCACAGTGTTGTGCAGTCAAATAAAAATACTGAAGAGCTTGTCAGTGCATGCTTCAGAAAGACATACAGTTTGGAACAACTGGGTCTGTGCATACACTTGGAATACAAATTTTCTACAGGCAATGGACTTCATTATGAAAACTACTCATGATTCCTGTTAAGCTGTGTGTGAAGGCAATGCAAAGGCTTGTCCAGTATTCATTCCATTATAATATGCAAAGATAAATCAGCCTTTTATAATGGCAACAGTTTTAAGAATACCTTTGTTTGATGATCAACATTATTTTGCACTGAATCTATAGTTGTAACAACCATCATGGACGGGAGCTTTTTCTTTGTACCTGATCCTTCTTTGCATTCTTCAGAGTGTGAGCTCTTACACACATGGCTTTGTGTGCACAGTTAGTGATGGAAAAAGGCTCACGATGGGGAGAGAAGATCTGTCTTTTTGCAGAATATCAGAAAGTGCCTAAAAAGTCATCTAGAGAGCTCCCAAGGATGCTGATTTACGAACAACTCTTTTTCACATACTACTCCCACTACTTCCTGTAAGACAAGAATGTTATGCACACAGATACGGATTGAGTTTTCACACAAGCAGTTCCTCCCAATAATACTTTCGCCTCATAACAGATCATAAATTTTCCAATAATAATTCTAAGAATATTATCTTTGTCTGCTACACGCTAAATAATTAACAAAGATGCCCGGCAGATTTGGCCTCCATTAAATAAGTAGCAGGAAAATGTCAGTATCTCTGCATTGATCCCATTTTCAATTGTTGGCAAAGACTTATCCTGAAAAGAATTTCACTGAAAGGTCTTCTTCAGCAGGAATATGTGATTGTAGAATTATTCAGTAAGGACTGGAAAACTAAATTTCGTGTATTAATGACCTGATTCATTCTGTTGGGAAACAAGTCATATTACCTATTTGCACTGAACAGCTTCATAAGCTTCACAGGGAGTTTCCTTCACCAGCATAGAGCTCAGTAGAGCATCAATATTATTTTTCCTTGCCAGGGTTAAATGTAAGAAATTAAAGACTGTTTATTTATGATATTATACATACATTCAGATTCTTAATACCTTCAACTACCTTTGGAATGAAGTTCACACTGTATGGTCTTGGAAGTCAGCAGCACATCCAGATTTCAGATGCAAAACAGAAGCTCTGGGTAGAATACATGTTATATGGAACATACAGGATAATTATATTGCAAGCTAAAGTAAGGGATCTGGCTCAACTGCCTGAAGGGTGGGATTTTATTCTCTTGAGCTGAAGCAATCTTCAGTAGAGTTGAAGCCAAGAACATTGAAAAGAAAATGTTATTCATGATCCATCTGGCTGAAATCTTGTACTTATCCTACCTAGGCACTTCATCTAGCTCAGAGGCAAAACTGGGCTATCAGGAAAAATACCAATGAGATCAGGATGAAGCCAGAGAGCTGTTGAGGGAACCCAGTCCATGGGCAGATAACAATACGTGAACAAGGGTGGGAGGAAAAGGCTGAGTAGCAGTTCCCATGTCAGGTGAGTGTAGCAGTGAATGAGTCAGCAGTGGTGGATATAACCTCAGTACTCACAGGGATCTTTGTGGTCTTAACCAACATGTTTGGGTTGAATGCTCAAGAGAAAAAAAATAAATAGTAGCAAACCAGTTTGGATAGGAAAAGAATGGTATCCTTTATCAATTTCTTAATTAGTTGAACAGTTATAATATCACTGCTCTTAAAAATAAGTACTGCATACAGCCAAGAAACAGCTGTTCCCTTGCTATTAGGCTTCTAACATTTCTCTAACAATTCAAACGAAGACCAGAATAAGTTGCAAGTACAAGAGAGCACTTCATGTCCTCTGCTATTTTTAAGTGAACCTAAGACATGATTGATGTATTTAAATAGCTTTTAAATAAATATTAAGTGTAAAATTATGGACATTCAAGTAAAAGCTGCCATTTTACAATGGATATCATCTGGAGATAGGATAGTGTGAGAATTACAGTTGATTAAATCCTGGGCTTGACTGGGATGATGCTCTCAATTTTTAAATGTTTTTTATCTGAACAACCTCTAGTGGAGCAGCTCAGTTTACAAACCATGGCACTTTGCAGTTTTATACCCCAATGAGAAGAGTAAAGTAAATAAATAAGTCACCTTCATTGCTTGACTTTCCTGAGGTGGATTATTTTCTCTCCTTCATGAAACAAGAAACACATCTCTTTCACCATCAGGAAGGAAGCAGGAGCAGCTTTCCCTCTGCTCTTGATTTTTGCTTTAACCTCTAGAATGAGTTGATCACATTTTGGTCATTTAAATTTTCCATACAGAAAGAAAAGGGGCATTTATCTGTTTGCTTCTTTTCTTATTTTCTCTCAGTTTTTAAAAAAGTTCTGCTCCCACAATCTAGCAGATCTCAAGCTCAAAAATCTGACTGTCTAACCCCAGGGTTAAGAATATTGCTATTTCCACACTGCTATAGGGGCCGTGTAGTCAAGCATGATATTAGCCCAGAAGTAAGCCTTTTCTCAGATACAGGCTGTGTTCTTTACGTGTTCAGGATGTAGGAAAAGTAATGTTTAGTCCTTTTAACAACATAGCAAGCACTCAGCTTAGAGCTGTGCCTATTTAGGCTTCTAAAAACAGTTTGCACTGAACATGCCCTCTGGCTTCCTGGCAGGGCTACTCCCATACCAGTAACTTGATATACTCACTTATGATCACCACAACACCAGCCAAGCACACAGAAATAAGAGCATCTTTAGAAAATACCTCAATGGGTCAAAAAACCAATAGGGCAGAGCTACCAAAGCCATGTCTGACCTTCTTCCCTCTGCCAAGCAGAGACGGGACTTGGTACCTTCTGGCTATTTACTACTCAAAGACGAAAAGGATGACTTGTGCAGATGGCAACTTCTTACACAGAAAATCTATTTTCAGTATTGCAGCAATTGATTAGTTTGAGTTTCTTTATTCCTTCAGCACTAAGATGGAGAAGGAACAAAAAGATGTCACCTCTGCTAATAACACATCAAATGATTAACTATATGATATAGACCCAGATTCTTCCCTCACTGTACTGGGGCAGCTTATAGCAGATGATGCATTTGCACAACCATGTTAGAGGACAAACACTGTCATGGCAGAGATACAGAATTTTATTACTAGCAATTTAACTGTAAAAAAATGAAACAATATATTGCATAACTGCCTGGTGGGTGGTTAGAAAAGATTGTGTTTTTAACCTTATCCACAGAGTATTTAGTCTCAAATTACAGATACAGACAGAGAACACACTGATGTTACTTTTAAATGTATCAGACTTGTCTCACTGAAAGCTGGATTTTTGGGATTTATTCTGGATTTTTTTTTTTAATTTTGAGGAATTTCTCAAACAAAATTCTACAGTCACAACAAACGTTACCTGTCATAAATAAGTTATACTCGGCTTTTCAAATTTCCTCCCTTTGTTTCTGAAAACATAGGCAAATTAATGAATAATCATCGCTTACTCATAAAAACAGTCTGTCAATATTTATATAGCACTCTTTCATTTCTTGGTCTTTCTTTGCTGGTTTGACACTTCAACTAAGCCCATTATGCATGATCAAGCCCTGGATCTAATAACTTGGGAAGATGATATTTTGAGATGCATTTTCATTAGCAAGTGAAAATCCAAAGGGAGTGAGGAAAAGTGCCCTCAGTGTGATTCAGAATAATTACTCAATAAGAGTTTGGAATATAACAGGATGAAAACCAAAACAAAACCAAGGAAATGAAAAAAAGAGCAGGCAGCCAGACTCCAGCTAGTGAGTTGAGCAGCTATATGCAGCAATGAGAAGGCGTGGGTGCATTTGCAACTTCCTCAGATACTGACCGTAAAACTTTAAATTAATTTATACTTCTGTTCAAATAAGGACACAGCCAAGACATATTTATGTTAGGTCCATTTTAAACTCCTCTGCTCATCTGTGTTTTTTTTTGATGGCAGTTTTCAGGGGTCTAAGGAAAATCTGTCTGAGAAAAAAACACCATTGAGGCTTGAAAACTCCCAGCTACAACAGCTGGTGCCCCAGGCAGGGTCTAGAAGACAGAGCAGTTTAAGAGCTATCAGATTGCTTTTCCATCTCACTGGCATTACAGCTTCATAGTTCTCACTTATTTGGGACCAAAGTTGGATATTGAGAGATACTTTAGCATAAATATAATTTCTCACATCAGAACTGGGTTTTTTTTGTCTGGTAGGAGGAGGCCCACTTTTTTATCAGGAGCAGTGAAGCAAAGTGAGTGAATGCTCTGCCTTTTTTTGTGTTCTGCTGCAAGTATGTAAATACTGCTGCTGCTTCTGAAACCTCATTGCTATCGCGCTTCAAAGACTTACTTGGAGTAGGTATGAAACTAAAAGTACTGCCACACAGAGCATATTTGTCTCAGAAGGTTTCTACTGAGAATCATGACTCTTAGCTATGAAAGTCTCTCTCACTCATGTTTGGTTGAGGATTTTTTTTGTTTTGGGGGGTTATTTTTCTTTTTCTATCTTTCTCCTCCATCCTTCTGGCAAATCTGTGTTTTCAGGACTAAGCAAATAAATTCTAAACCTGAAACAACTTTATCATAACTGATTAAATGAACATACTCTCTGTTTCTTCACACTGAAATTCTCTCAAGAATGTTTATACTAATTTGAGTTGGCAATATTGCACAATCATAGAAGATAATCTGGAATACAGTATGATGGAGCTGCTTTCAGGGGCAGCATACCTGAATTAACCTAGTGAATCCTACCTGAATCCTCCTCTTCAGGGAGCAAAAGTACAACACATGGCATCCCAAATTATTACAAATTGTTTTCCAATTTTGCTTATTTTGTCATCCATAAGCGTCTGAGAAATTAATAATCTTAGCATCAAATTACTGCCAAGTGTGCAAAAACTTCTGATCTGGCCTGGGGCTAAATAATACACTTTGTGAATTTGCAACACAATTACTAGGCAGAGCAGAGTGCATGCACTGCACTACTCTGCAGTTTACCTCAATTCACAATTTCACTCAAGCTACTCGGGTAAAAGAAGCAGCTTTACAATTTTTCCCATAGTACAGTCTCCTCCAAAAAAAATCTCCCACACAAGCATTCTTACTCCTGCAGCTCCATCAGTGCTAGTGAGTGTGGGATGGATGGCATTTTGAGTACAAGAATATTTGGACCCTCTCTGCAGTGTCTGCTCTGCTCCCTTGAATACATTTGCAATCAATCAGAGGAACATATGACAAAGGGTGGTATACTGCGGAAGGTATCCATTGCACTTGTACTTAATATCCCTCATTTCATGCAGATAACGATGTTCTCTCTCCCTCTGGACTCCCTTTTTCCTTCAAAACTGCTGAGCAAGGAAGACTAGAAGTTCTATCTGAGGAAACTGAAAACAATAAGTTCTGATCTATTTAATGAAAAGCACTGCAAAACAGCTAGGGTCTATATTATATTGTCTAATATACTGTAGTAAAAATAAAATTTGAAGCAGTTCAGTTAATTTTCAAATAGATGTTGTGTGGAGATGGCAGCCTTCAGATTATCCTCATTAGTACTTTCATACATTTTTACACTGATTATCATATAAAAATTGTATGATTTTATGTGGTATGTAGTCAAATAGCTGGAATACATTAAAACCATGCTCCAGCTGTGTAATCACTATCCTTACAAAAATACATTTTTACATGCAGTTAATGCCAGGAAGAACCCACAGCTTTGATTAGAAGAACATCAAAATATGTTGTTTATTGCAGAAAAAAGCATTTGCACCAATTTAAAACATCCAGTCAACACCACACTGCTAAATCTAGATAATAGAAATCCTGGAGAAATTTGAGCTAAATCTGTCTGGATTATAGTTGTGGGATTACCTGAACGCTAAATTACTGTGTATGCTTTACTCACAAACACGAACAGAGACAGTATAGGAAGATGGATGTCTATGCAGATCACAATAAAACCCATCCCAAGAGACTTTTTCATACACTAGGTAAACAACCCCTCTCAATTTATCAGCCGTTCTGGATTGAATTAATGTTGTCATTTACTTCACTGTTGCTGTGTAGAGGAATATAGTTTAACTTGAACAAAGATTTTCCCTGTGCATCCTTTGCAGCACACCGAGAGCAGGAATATTAATTTGCTGTTGTGTTTGTATAACTGCATTAAAGAAAATACAACTGTAGTTTAGTGTGTAATCAGAAAACCAAATTTTATGCAATATTGAAAGAAAAGATTAACCCTGGTTGTCTTGTTAAACCTTCCCCTCCCCCATTGTTTACACACCAGTGTTTCCGGCTTTCTAAGGACATAGAATGAACCTGGATTGACCTGACACATAGCATCTCTCAAACTTTCCCCTTGAATGATTCACAGATGTGTGAGCTTGACCAAAAAAAAAAAAAAAAAAAAAAAAAAAAAAAAAAAAAAAAAAAAAAAAAAAAAAAAAACCAAAGAGGAAAAATGCAGGGTACTGTACAAGCTGAGTGAATTTGAAAGAGGTGATACTATCCAATCACGCCATGACCAAGTCTCTCCTTCACTGCAAATGCACAGGTACTGATTACAAATGCACATTCTTTCAGCTGCCAGTTTAGTTCAGTTTGACAACTGCAAGTGAAATTACCTTCAGATATGTTCATGCAGGAATTATTCTAATTCCTATCGTTCTAATGATGTGTATTTTCTCACTTTCTGATGCTTTTTTGAGCTTTTGGGTTGCAGTCCATGCGGGATGCAGTTACATGGTACATGAAGCAACTGAGAGGGCTTTCCCGAAGAAGAGGGCTAGATAGTAATTACTGCT
Source organism: Psilopogon haemacephalus (assembly GCA_013396835.1). Classification (NCBI taxonomy): domain Eukaryota; kingdom Metazoa; phylum Chordata; class Aves; order Piciformes; family Megalaimidae; genus Psilopogon; species Psilopogon haemacephalus. The sequence goes on from VWZI01000002.1 coordinate 77,919, forward strand.
TTCTGTGAACAGCTACCAGCTGATGTAGATGTGGCCACTTTGATTTTCTTCTTTCTTATTAAAAAAACATGCAGCTCTGTAAACAGATCCTAGGAAGTTGTCAGTGTAATCCTTTGGTTAAAGTGCAAAAACCCAAAAGAACTGGCCTTAGCCAGAGAGTTCAGTTGCATCTACATTTTAAGATACATAGTTTTCAGCAGAAAACAAATTCAGAAAGGGCACAAACCCCTTGATTTTTATAGAGAAAGAGGAACTATTATGAATAGATGCCATGGAAATTTGGGCAAATAGCTATTATTTTCGAACTGTACGCATGTGCTAACAGATTCACAGAGTCAGCACTCTCTGCTGTTGGAGATAACAAAATTTGGGTTCCATTCTTTATCTTTTCTCCACCAACCAAAGGAGTAACTTTCCCTATTGTCTGCTTTTGTGATGAATGTCTGAAGACTAGCTGACCTAGAACATTGAACCTTTAATGTAGTATGAACTGTCTGTAGACTAACACTTTCACGGAGCCAGTGACTGCAATACACATTGCAAAGACTCCAGATCACACAGCATCAATCCCAAATATGGTCTTTGAATCAGAGTCTCTGCCATAAAAATAATGTGCATAAGAACAGAAAAAATTGAGAAACACATAATGCAAGTGAAGGAGTACAGGTTGGAAAGAGCTAACATGAGCTTTTTTTTTTAGACTGAGCTAAATTAATGTATAAAAGGACATTCTAAATGGACTTTGAAAGAGACAGATCTGCTTCATACCATGTTACTAATTTAAGGGATAAATACTTTGGGGGATTGAAACATTAGGATTTAAATCAAAAGATGAAGTCTTATTAATCTCAAATAGTACAGCATAGCTGTAGCTCACATAGTAAAATAGGGCTCTTCATATTAGTTGCAGGAATGCTAGATATGCTTCTCCCATCTCTTATAGCTGTAGCCCAGATATAATTTAAACTATTTCCTCCACCAGGAGAAATCAAACTTTACAGGCAAATATTAACTCAACTAGCTTGTCTTCCTGGGGGGGGGGAAATGTTTTGATTAGCATAACTGACATTTCAGAAGATGGATCAATTTCCATTCAAGAGTAGATGAAACAAATTTAGAAATCTGATTCAGCAATGTAGTTAGATAACAACTCACATGCATAGCACCATACATGAGCTTAACTACTTTCCTGAAACACAGCTCCAACATTAGCATAGATCTCCAACAAAACTCAAATCATTGTCAGATGAGATATACAAATCTATTATGCAAAATGGGACACAAGCGTGGACACTGCTCTGTAAGACACCAAATGCTCAAACACACAAGTGGTTGGCACTCATCCAGTGGTTGTTAAACATGGCCCAGAAAAGAGTCAGTTTATTTTGATTTCCTATTGGATGACTGACCACATAAGGAAAAACACAATCATACATGGTATTATGTGCAGCTTTATGGTTAATGTCAACACAGTTGGAAAAACTGTGTGGAAAATAAACCATAACCTTAGTGGAGATAGTTTCTCTACTGCAGGCCAGCACTTGGGGTGACAGAGTAGCATAGGGAAAGGGTGCATGATTGCTGTTTATCCTATACTGACCTCAAATTTAAAAAAAAAAAAAAAGCTTTTTTTTTTTTCCCCCACTGCCATTACTTGCTTTTTTTCACCTCTTTCACAAGCAATATAGCACAAAAGTTTTTCCAGTCCTTAATTTTCAAATGTGTGTAAGTGATTTTTCTTCATCTTTCCACGTGCTTGATTTGAAAGACAATCATTAGACAAACCTCCACTAACTCTGCTCTTTCACAGTTGATGTGCTAGACTTTCAATAGCTCTCTCTTTGGGATCCCAGTTTGACTTTGGAGACAGTTTCTTTAGATTATCCTCCAAGGCTAAATGAACTCTGACAACCCTTTCAGAAGATTGTTTTTCTTTTTCCTGGGTACGCGTGTTCTCTAGCATCATCTCCCACATCATTCACAGAAAGTTCCTTCCCTGTAACCCTCTATACATAGGGCAGATGCTATTTTGCTGTGCCTCAGGCCAGTGAATGGAGCGCAATACCACATGTGAGTTAGGCCTATGGTAAACTTGCAGAGCAAGAGAACAGAGGAATGCTGTGAGCACTCACCTTTTACATATTTAGAAAAGTTAATAAATTTACCCCTTAGTCTCCTCTTCTCCAAGCTAAAGAGACCCAGATACTTCAGTATATGCTTGTAAGGAAGATGTTCCACTCCCTTAACCGTTTTCATGACTCTGCACTGGACTCTTTCAAGCAGTTCCCTGTGTTTCTTAAACTGAGAGGCCCAGAACTGGACACAATAGTCAAGATGCAGCCTCACCATGGCAGAACAGAAGGGGAGGAGAACATCTCTTGACCTACTAACAAGTCCTTGGAGGACTAGGTAGTCCTCTGCTAAGAGTTAGATTACTATAAAATATTAATATTATTTTATTGTATTCAGCATATCCTTAATATGATTTCAAGTGGAAACTGTTCCTCTTCTAATTAAACTAATCAAAGGCTGGACTAGATATCTTGAAGATCTTTATTTCCCAACCAAATATATTCTGTGATTCTGTGAATCTGCATTCCCTCTCACAAAGTAATTCCCATTTAAAAAGCCTTGCTTTACTTTAAGCTAGCTTGCACATCACTGCTAAGCTGATTGCCATGATACCTTGGCGAAGTTTATAAGCATACTTCATATATGTACCTTTCAAAAGATTCAGTCCAGTTTGACTTCATGTATAGAGAATAAAAGACTCTGTGCTTTTTCTGGTGGCTATCCTCACATCAGAGATGTTCCACAATGTTGTACTTGGATCTAGAATCTGAGTCTTAAGACTGCTGTGCAGCATCTGCAGCAAGAATCAACTTCAGTGGCAATTCAAGGGGGTCAGCATACCTCAAAATTAGGCATTGTACTTAAAAAAAAAAAAATCAAACATACTGTTGTTAAAATAACAACTCTGGTTTTGTGTGTGGCAGAACAACAAAAACACTGATTAATTTATGCTGGCTCTGCAGTAATAATTGCTGTTGGAATCTGATTACAAAAACAGGCAAAAGATAATGAAGTAATGTTCTCCCCACAGCCGACACTGAGCTACATATCTTTTACTACAGTTGGCAGAAAGGTTTATACTTCCTCTAAGCTGCAATCATTTTCCAATGCAGTTTAATGCACTAGCAAGTCAAATAAGTTCATATTGGTAATTTACACTGGGGCATATAGGTTGACTGGAACAAGTGTTCTAACAGAGAGCAGGCACTAACAGGGAAGCCAAGGGATGAACTGATGATACAGACTGAATTAGTGAAGTTTTTTTAGCAAGTAACATAGAATAAGCAAATGGCAAAACTGGTGTTACTCTAAGACTAACATTGAATGTGAACGTTGATACATTTTAAATGGTAGAACTTGTTAGTATTTGTTACATAATACTAATTTGCTGGGTGATGTCATATTTCAGAACCAGTATGTCTTACTCTGCATTGAAAGAAAAATTAGTATGCAAGGTGATAATAAAGGTCAGATCTGTTGCACTGTTGTCAACACAGCAACTCTGAATTCACCCTTGATACGCACACTCAAAAATACAATGTGGCAAGCGCCATAAAAGCAACGGTGTCAAAAATTGTTGTCCAAATGAATTTCATGCTACCTAGCAGAACATAATCTTCCAAGTGAAGAGGAAGATAAAGTCATGATGCACCTAGGCAAATAAAATATTAATGAAAACTGCAGAAGTATTTGGCTCTTTCAGGCTCTAGGGATTTTGGTACTAAATACATGATTGGATTTCTTACTGACAACCTTATGTATAGGAACAACAAATGCAGGCCAGTAATGAAGGCTGTGATGAACAGGAATAGCATGGGCAGATTTGCACATGCTCCTGTTATAACTGCAGTGCTCTGCATCTAGGTGACAAGAGTGTTGTTCAAAATCTGCCCATGCCTCTCCGTTGAAATGTGAGTGATTTCTTCTTAAAAGCAGCTTGTTACCTCTCTTAAAATTAAGTGAGTTTGGGTTTATTTCTTTAGACAGAGTTTTGACATGCAAGGTGATGATCTTTAGGAGTCCCAATGATTGAATATATGGAGAAAAAAAATTATTTTAGTCTAATTCTATTTCTAGTTTGTTACAAGTAAAAATGAAACTTAGGGAGGAGGAGTCACTGATTTTTAAGATAAAGAAATAATCTCATTTAGGAGAAACCTGTATACTTCCAGAATAGACTAATGAACACTGAACAAAACTAGTCATCTAGGGGACCGATTTTGGTCTATATTTGACATGCAAAATTATTTTCTTTCTAATGTAGCTTCATACATGACAGCATTTCAGATAGGAAATTTGGTAAGATTTCTAGTTTCAGTAAAATTAATTATTACTTTGCTGCTTTGAGAACAATCTAGTAAAATGTTTCATCAGCCTGGGTATCCTCCACTAAAAAAATCTTGTGTCTGACACAGCAGGAGAATTTGCATTATCAGTGAAGGATATTTCCCTTTGACATTGTCATGTTGTGAAGTCCTCTGAACCACTGTAATGGGAGGATAAAGTGCCTTTTTTAAAAATTATTTTTGATGCAGCAAACTTTTGCATTGATAAACTAACTTACCTATTTTCTTCAAAATTTTCACCTACTACTGCAATGAAAAAAAATCACACAATTGTCATAACAACCTGGTAATAATACAGTGACCACTTTGAAGAGTGGTCTGAAGAGTATTTGCCAAACCTTTTGATCTGTAGTAATCAGAACAGAAGTGCCCAAAATCCAGAGATTAAAGGATTAGGCTTCAAGAAAGACTTGTGGTATTTCAAGAAAATGTGACTGATGCTCACCACTTATTTTTTACAGTGCTGATGAGATTTAGTGTTTAAGGTCCTTTCCTGTTCAGACATAAAAGCTGCTGTAATCAGAGTATTACTAGGGAAAACTACTCTGGTTGGGGATTCAATATGTTTAAATTGTTGAGCCAAGGTTATTGTTTGGATTAGGTTAGGAAGGATGACACTGAAATAAGTAAGCCCCAATAGAGCAGCAAAGCAGAGAACAAAGAAAAATGTTTGCATTTTTAAATAGCAATCTGGATTGCCTAAATATGCTGGTTATAGCTATATATTAAAACAAAACAAAATCAAACAAAACCACGAAACCAAAACAACAAACCCAAACAAAACAAAACCAACAACACACAAAAACCCCCAAACCCTATCACACCAAACAAACCCATAACCAAACCAAACCCAACCCCATACACTACAACCAAAACCCAAAAGACTTAAGACTAGCCTAGAAACTAGGTTTACACAGCTACTAGAAACAGGACAAACGTTTCTACTGAACTGAAATCTATATTAAAGTAACTCTGGAAGCACTGGAGATGGAAAGCAAGGTCAGCTTGCTCATCCCCCAGCCCTGTTGTCCCTCAAAATCTGTATGCTTTGTTCTCACACACCTCCCTGACTTCTGCCACACAAAACTTCTCGCAAACAACTAACAAACACCAGGTCATTCTGCTAGAAAACAACAGATGTGAGGCTGTATTAATGGTAAATTAGCTTAGGATATTTGTCAATAATGTCTAAAGATTTTTTGCAGAGTACATACATCCAAACAGCCAGCAACTTTGTCATAACCAATACATGACTATTAATAATATTTGGTCATCTTTGTTATGTTAGGAAGCCGTTAGAGATGCACGAGAAAATATTAACATACAAATACATTCCAGTATACAATCATGTCATTTCAAACACCATTGGATTATTATTACTGATTAGGAGGAAAAACCCAACAGCTGTCTGGGGAATTCCCTTGATGTCAGGATTATTGATTTAATAGCTACACATTGTCTAGATCCTACTACTCCACTAATGTCTGAAAATGCTGTACATGAGGCTACACTGTTTTTCCCCTATTACTGCATAAAACCTATGTATTTTATTATGATTTTTTGGGGGGGTGTGAATTTAAGATTAGTAGTTACTTCTGCTCCACACAACAAGAATATTAAATAGCAACTGTATCTTTTAAAGCAAAAAACAACAGGAATGTTTAGAGCTGAAAAAAAAATCCAAGCTTTCAGAAAGCTTCTAAGTATTAAATTTCACCTACAATTCATTCCAAAACTCTGCTCTTCTCTCTCCCCACCCCTTTAAACTAGAATTTAAAAACCAAAGGATACATTTAAGGTAAGGAAATTATTCAAGTGTGAAGGGGCTGTAATTGTTACAGTTGCTTAGGTTACAGGGATATACTTTGCATCTAAGTTTGACATTCTGTTACACTCAGTGTAAGTAATTAAACAAACAAACAACTGCCTGGTAGTTTAAAATCTTTTGCCTTTATCTGTGAGTGCTGCAGCCAGACTGTTTCTGGTTTACTTCCTTATGACTGGGTTCAGCCTGTGCAGGCTGTGTTTCGTGTTCTGTGTGAAGCTCCCTATGCATGCCCTGCTTGTGAAGCACACCGATAACAGGCACGGTGTGAACAACAGTTTGTGTCAGGTGGACCACGAGATACGGCACACTGGCGCAATACAGGCACCTCTGGTGTTAACGCAGGTCGCCTTCGAGTGTGGATTGCTTTGTATTCTTACGCTCAAAAACATGGATCTTGACTGAGAAAAGAATCAGTGTATGGACCTGGGAGTGTAAATGTGGTGTAGTAAACAGTGTCTCCATGACCACGTAATCCAGAACAGCGTAAGCTAAACAGTACAAACTGTCCTGCTTAAACAAACAAGCATACAAGAAAGAATGACATACAGTGTGTTATACTGCCTCAATAAAGCATCCCTCTTTCCTAGGATGGAGGTACAGCAGGCAGCAGCAAGTCCTGTGAAGGACTCTTCCTTCTAGAGGTGGAATCAAAGACCTCTCTCATATAGATAAAAGTTTAATTGAAACTAGCTCTACAACATACAAAGAGAATATAGAGCCCTTATATGATTCTCAGTCCAAAAATGGTAAACATTTTGCATATATATAATGCTACTTATTTCTTTAGCATGAAACCTAACAAAAATAAACCTTGAACAAGGGTGTCTCTTTGGCCTGACACATTTGGAATGTTTATGGGAGAAAATGCTGTCCTAAACCACAATAATTCCTCTGTTTCTTACAAGTAGTGTGATATATGGTGAAGTCCTGTCCCTTCCTACAGTGTCTCTTCCTAAAATTTTAGATCTCTGCTAAGCATCATGGCTTTCATAAGAAGTGTGGAAAGCTCTGCATAATGAATCTTTAGGCCAATAAAAAGATGTTACAAACACAACATGTGTCTAAAGGTGTAAAGATATTAGCTTCATATAAAAATCTTTTAGGTTTTTATTGGAGGAGGAAAGGGAGATCACAAAAATTGTGCCTGCAGAAGGAAAAGGGTCATAGGTAACAATTAAATAATGTATGTTCTTTGGTGTATACTAATCCTCAGTGCTCTTTAGCAATAAATTATTCTAACATCATCTCAGCTGTGCACACCTTTCTGTCCTGAGCCACTCCTACCAGCTACATTGATTGAGCTGTTTTGTTCTGTGATCTAAATCCTCCTTCACTGGAATAGTAACAGTGAATCATTTAATTTGGAATCTAACGTTTCTGTTAGAGCCATTTAATTCTAGGATCTGATAATCCTCAAAACTAAAGAGCAACTGAAATACTTGGAAAAGACAGTTTTCGGATGGGCTACTCTAACCATGGAGGTCCCATTATAAACATTGATCTGCTTGAAATCTCTATCTACTCTGATGTACACTTCATTTTAAAAAGAGAAAATTATTTCGATTTTACAGCCATGATGTTTGAGTCAACTTAAAAAATTAAATGGAAAATTGGAATCCGCCAATAAAAAATGGTGACTAAATCTTACACCATACCAATTCTGTGCTTTCAAAAGCCTTTTTGTTTTATTTCCCAGATAAATAATTGAGATTATTTTTTTCTAGCTCCCTATGTATCTTGCTGTTGGTTGTCATCGCTAATATAAATCTATTTTCTGCCCAGTTACCAACTATGTATTACAGAATTAACCACAACTGTTAAGGTCACAGGAGGTCAGCTTTCAAGTGATAAAACCTTAATGGAGTAATGGATCAAGGAGGTACCAAAATCTTTTATTTCTGTTTTCTACATCTCTGGAGAAATACTTTAAAAGTTCACTAAAAAACACTTATCTTAACATAGTAATAATTTCATATTATTTCAAATACAAGTAGTTGAATTCTAAATCCACTTGTTTTAGTATTTCAATAAATTATGTTAAATAAATCATGTAGTGCATAAATCTGCAACCCTAATATATATTTATGTTATTGTTCCCAGAGGGCTCTAAATAAAAAAGAACCTTGAATTGCTGTGTTTGTTAACATGTTTCATAATTTATAATATAATAAATTACCCCTCTTTTGTTTATTAAGTCTTATCTGAAAGCTGGCTAGGAAACCCGTGGCTCTAATCTCTCTAATCTCAACCAGTGACTTTGTGGCCTCAGTATCTAACTAGCAGAGATTCTCCAGTTAATACTTTTGGCATTTTAAAAGTGTTATGATCTTATAGCTATATTCGACAAGAACTTTAAAAAACAGAAGGATTATTACTATTACAATATTTTAATTCTGCAAAAAACAGTACTTGTCTTTTGGGGAAAAAAAAAATTGTTGCTCTTTAAAAAGAGGATGTTTGTCCTTGTAGCTTACATCCTGCCAAACTTGTTTTCCTCTCTCTAGCTCCTCTTTCTCTTAAAATGCCCCAGAACCTCACTAAAGAGGTCTCCAAAACCTCATTCTGATTACGATGCTTTAATCTACCATAGAATCTAAAATTTATTTCTTAACAAAATCTGTCATCCAAGGTAGGTTTGGTTTCCATTATTCATCTTGCCTGTTCTTGTTTCTGCAAATCAACTGCATAACTGATAGAGTTAAATTTTGCCGTTTTTACCTTTCCTTCTCAAAATGCCACCATTAACCTCTTGCTGTTATTATTAGTTAAAAAATAAAAAATTGCAACAAGCTGAATTCTTAGCTGACAATTTTTCAAAATTTCTCTTTGTCTCCATAGGCTTGCTCTTTTATGTCAATACCTTCGTATACACATTACTGTTAAGCATTTTCATTTTCTATATTGATATTTCTATTTTTTGTCTTCCACTAATCACATTTGTCCTGTCTTTCATTTCGCCTCCATTTATCCCATTACACTGCACGTCTCAGTGCTTGAAGTTAATCTCCAAGCATTTTTTTTCTGTTCTGCAACTAATACTTCTGCAGAAATCCTTCAACTACACGGAGACCTTCCACTTCCCGTCAGCTAAGCCCTTCTAATTTCCCTGGTGCAAATCTCTTTGTTAAAAACATACACAGTCCACGTAACTCAAGGTACAGAAACACACTGGTCTTGCAATACAGATACCTATATGGGTGCAGGATAGTGGGGTTGTCGTGGCATGGAAGGGCAGTGTTTATTAGAAACTTGGGAAAGAAAACCAGAGTGAATGAGCACCTCAGTGAGAGAGAGAGAGATCAGAGAGGGAACAGGCTTGTGGGTGACTGGGAAAGAGGAACGCAGCAAAATCAAACATTGTGGGGGTGTGGGACAAAAATAATGGAGCGATTCAAGCACATGGCAGAGGACAAGGCTAAAAACAGCCAAGAATCACGGAAAACTGGGAACAGAAAACGCATACAGCACAAAAGAGCAGTAAATTGGCTGGAACGGTTGCTGTAATGCAGCAAATGTAGCGGCTTAAGACACTTAAATGAAGGTATGGAGGCAGGGCAGTATGTAGCAGGGCCACAAGGCTTTAACAGAGGGGTTGATAATAAGTATTTAGCACAATAATAAGTAATGCACCCTCAGACCTTATCTCTTCCCGCTCGCCCCCATCCACGGCAGCCCGGTGCCGGCTGATCCCTGTCGTGGGTCGTCTTCCCGTGCCCTGGACTGCAGTCGCAGTCACAGGGGTTCTGACATGGCGTCAGCCTGGCACCAAACCGTGTCATGGAAAAGGGAACAAAGTGTTTCGGTTTTCCACAGCGAGGGATGAAACGTGGCTGCCCGTCTCTGCCCTCCGTACTCAGCAGCGTCAGGAGGAGGCACGGCTAAGCCCAGGGGCCGCGGCGAGGAGGAAGACGAGCCCTGAGGAGCCCGAGCAGAGCCGCTACCTCCGCGGCGGCAGCCGGTTGCCCCGGCGAAGCGGACGCCACGCAGCAGCCTATACTCTGCACCTTCCGCGACAACAAAATGGCGGCAGGCGGCGGCAACGGGGTACGGCGAGGCGGGAGCCGGGCCGGGGTAAGGCGGTGTGGAGGGGCGCGGGGGAGGGTGGCCGTGCCGTGTTCGCTCCGCACACTAACTCGTCCTCGTTACAGGTGCGGAGATTGCCCGGCGGCCTCCTGCCTTACGCGGGCACCGGCGTGGTGAGCGGCGACTTCCTGGCCAGGGAGGAGGAGTACAAGTAAGGAGCTGCCGGGGGCGAGGACCAGGCCCGGTCACAAGCCTCGTACCGCTCGCTGCTGGCTGTCCGACAGAGTTTACGGTTAACCTATCGTATTGGAGTCCCTCAGCTACTGCCCCAGACCGTACCAAGGGGAGTACCGAAAGCGATGTTTACGCCTTGTCCTGACCCGGATTTGCACAGGGGCTTCGGGGCAGGCTGGATACTGCTTTAGGCTTCCCTCTGGTCCCACAGCACTGGACGCGAGGTTTTTCTGCGTTTAAACCACTGAATATTTTAAAATTGTGAATATATAAGTGCTTAAGTCTTTCATTAAAAAAAAGAGCACAAAAGCTCTAACGGTTGTAACAAATTCTGTGGAAGCACATTTAAAGCACTTACTGTTAACTCTGGTGAGGATGTACAAGGAACCACATGTCAGACAATTTTTCACACTACATATGAAAGGCTATAAAGTGAAGCATGCAAGAAGACAAGCTTTGTTTTTGCCTGTACATATATACAGTGACACATTTTAGTTATGTGATTGAGTGAGGTCATTGTACAGGGCTCCTTCCCCGGCCTCTGCTGCTAGGTACACCGAAGGTAAGGCCTGTGCTAAAACCAGAAAGTGTTGAAGAAATAGACCTAAAATGTGTATTAAGCAGCGCCACGGCCAAAACCAAGGGCACCCTTTATGTCTCAGAATTCTAATTTATTTATGGGTAGAGATGTTTTGTTACTACTTATTCACCAGAACCCAAGAAGCCGTTGCAATGTAACTTTGTTAATACCCTGAACTGCATCCTGACGTTCATTTGCAGGAATTAAAATTTCTCTTAGTTTAGACAGAGATACTGTCATGCTTACATTTAAGTCTTTCAAAACCCAGTGACAAGCATTCTAACTCTTTCAGGCGACTGAATGCAGAATTAGAAGCAAAAACAGAAAAACTGGTGCGTCAGGCTGAAGAAGTAATGGTGAGTAGGTTATGCATCCTGTTACAAAATTCAGCCTTGATCCACATGCCCACAGGGTCAGGTTTCAAAAGTAAAGTACTATGGTTTCAAATGCAAACAAAACATTTAATTATCCCCCCCCCCACACACTCTCCCCCAACTTGTAACTTCAAAATTGTGAAGTTATACTAAAAACACATCCAAAGGTAGTTTTTATAGAATTTTATCAGGTTGGTACAAGTGTGTAGAGTGCTTGTACAAATACATAAATGAAACTGCACAAAAATCTTTACTGAAGAAAAGTATCTGTAGGTAGTTTTATGTCTTGAATACAAAAAAAAAAAAGGGATTTTGAAAATACATAGTTAGCAAGAAGAAAAATTTAAAAGATATTGTCAGCATTATATTTTGACACTGGTGTGGCTGTGTACCAGCTAGGCTCAAGTTTTTGTCTGAAAATTGGAAGGGAACAGAGGAGGTAGGGTTCATACCCAAAATGGTTTGGAGAAGGTGTTCTTGCATATGAAATGCACTCATTCGAATGAATATGGCTTATAGAACAATTTATTGCCAGTCTTAGAAAAGTACTGTTGAAACTTCATTTTTATGTCCTGTGCAAATATGTCCTTTTCTTGAGCTCTAACAGGCTGAGACTAATGGTTTGTCATTTGAAAAGATGCAGATGAGCTAGCCAAAATTGTACGTAGTCTCTTTCCTTTAAGAAACAGTAACAACAAAACCACTTTTTTTTTTCTTATGTATATATAGAAGATCAGATATTCTTAGGACACTTGATATACCACATGGCCCTGCTGAATATACATTTAACAGGCAAAGAAAAGCAGTCTTGAGTGGAATAAAACCAAATTAAACCTCAAACACAACAACTGCATCTTGTTCTGAGTTATGCTTTCTAACTAACTTAGCAACATAGAAGCTATCTGAACTTTCAGACTGAATTGTTCTCTGAAGTACATACAATATGTCAATGTCCAAATCTGGTCATATTAATAATAAATAAATATTTATTTTTAAGGCTTATTGTGCAATATGGAAAACTGGAAAAATTCTTCCACCTGCTGTAGATTTGCTTGAATTTCAGAGATTTGCTTTGTATTTCAGAGAAGAGGGAGGGAGGATAGCACCATCTCAGATAAGTTAGGCAGAAGTATTTTGAATGGAAGCTTTCTGTTGCAGAGCAGAAATAAATGTTTTGGGATAGCAATGGGAATTTATTTTTTTGCCATCCTTTTCTGTGTTTGAGGAGTCCTTTTCCATGGTACACTGTAGTTTCCATTCTTATCCATAGCAGAATATAATTGCTGGGATCTACAAAATAGTTAATCTTTAATGGATTGTGTTCCCCCCCTTTTTTTTTTAAATAAAGAAAAGCCAACAGGAGATACTGTCTAGACCAGTTTCAGTACAGACTAAGTCACATGAAGACAACAGACAGAGGTATGTGCTTTACAAGTGCTTCATGTACTTTGTGGGCAATCTTCTGCGCTGGCATTGCACGCCTTCACTTATGCCCTAGTCACCTTTGTGTTTACCTATCTTTGCTACATACTGTACTAGTGGAATATAATGCAGTTTTTTCCCCTATTATTTAAAACAATGGAGTATAATGCTTTTTTTTCCCTATTATTTAAAACAATTGATACTGAGTAAGTGTTGTTCCTTGCTATTTCAAGGAATTTTAGTGAAATGTTCTACCTAGGATCCTAAGTAGTGTTGACACTTGTAAAAAAAGTAGGGTAAGGTAACATGTTGGCTGCTTTGCAGTACCAAATTGTAGACACTCATCAGTACATAGTTTTTAACCATTTCATCTGACAAAACTAAGAAATGGGTACTGGTTTATCTTAACATGGCCTAAATGTTCCTAGGATGGGAAGGGCTTGATAAAAAAACCCAAACAACAAAACAAAACCAACAAAACAACCCAAAACCACTTCTAAGAGAGACAAACATGCAGCTGCCACCCTCTGGAACTTCGGTATCATTACAGTTTTAACGGCAACATATCTTTGTCCTGTATGAGCATACGTACGACTGAGGGGTTCAAACGTGTTAGCTCTGGAGGGGATACATGGCTCTATTTACTTAGTTGTCAGGGGCATTGTTATTTACTTAGCTGTTCAAAGGTTTGCGTACTGGTAGTACAGGAAGTGAGTGAATTTAAGATGGACTAATATACTGTTTATCAAGATTCTGATCTGCTAATTTCCTAAATTTATGATGCCACTGGTGTGGATAGCAGAGATACAGAGTCAGACTACAGGGTGCTTCAGATGTTAAGCTGCAGTTGGAAAACGGGTTTGAAGTAGTATATATGAAGGTCTGCTAGAGACGATCAAATGATTCATTTTAGAGTAAAAGCAAAAATGAAAAATACAAGTTTTTTTTAAATGGATGTAAAGGGAGTGTATCCAAAGTATCCAGACTGGTGAGACAGGAAGTCTGAGACAGAAGCAGAAGTTTGCTACTATAGTTAAAAGTATTCCTGAGCTATTTTAAAGCCTTAATCTGGCAGTTACAGAAGAGGGGGGGAAATAGGAAGCTCCCTGTGTTATCAACATAATCATGCTTTGCAAACAAATTCTGGATCTTGCTTTAGTTTTACATTCTGTTAGATGGATTTTGAAGAGTAGACAGAAGATTTTAAAGAACTTCAAACTGGAGTTATAGGACTGTTTTATGAAGTAAACACAAAAAGATTTAATAATAGCTGTGATGGTAAACATTTGAAATACAGGAGTGCTGGAATAATAATAATTTAAAAAAGGTAGTTAGCATATCGGATCTACCAATTACCTACATAAATTAAAATACTTAGACACAACCACAGTCTGTGTTCCAGTAAACATTTATGTGAGATAAGAATGGAAATCCCATGTTGTAGTGAAAAAAATTAGAAATGCATGCTAGGAATTAGGCACACTGATTATCCATGAGTGAACATTGAAGCAATTCAATTAGATTAGTTCCAAGTATTTAATATTTAATTTTTTTTTTTCTTTCTTTCAAAGTCATGCAAGCAGACAGACTGTAAATCTAAAGGAAGCACTTAAGATATTTTTGAAATATCCATTTGGAATTTCCAATGAATCCTTTAAGGAGAATGATCACTAAAACAACTAGAAAGAAGAGGAGAAAGCAAACCAAAGTATTAGGGTAGGGGAAAGGAAAGACAACTTAAAAGGGAAAAATTAGTAAGTAAAAAAAAACCCAAAAAACCACCATTCACCCAAACAACAAACCACACACTGAAAAACCAAAACAAAAAAACCCCAAAGATTAAAAAGACAACAAATATTTATAAGTCAACTCTCCAAACCAGTATATTTCAAAATAAGTTGTACTGGAGTTTTTTTAATAGCATAGTTTGTGGAGAGAAACTTGAAATACATAGAGACAAAGCATCTCCAGTCACAGCACATGGAAATCAGCTTTTGTTTAAAGTCTCACTCTGGAGCACATTGCCAGGCTGATGGCGATGGGAACTGCACGCGCATGGGCAAGCATGCTGTGGGCTTTCAATAGGATTAGCAAACAAAGGGTTTGCTCATGCACATACATCTCATCTTTACATGGGAGATGAAATTGTGAAACATTACCTTCTGTTTCAGTGTTGCCACCATAGTTACTTATTTGCATGGCTTTTCACTTGCCAAACAGCTATACAACTGTATGATGAAGTTTTAAAAATGGGAAGAGGGAAAAAATCAGTAATGTTAAACAAATTTGAGGAATTTAGAGAACAGTGAGGGTGGTTTGGTCTTCTTTTGCTTTTTTTGTCCCTTTTGTTTTGAAAAGAGACAAAAATAGGAGCAAATTAGTCTATTGATGAAAAGAAAGTTATTGTTTTATTGATTAGAGTGTCGTATTTTCATATTATCCAGAATAGCATGTAACTGCCGTTTCTGTGGCAGCAACTCCTCACCTTCTTCATGCTCCTAGAGCTAGCCAATAGGAAGGAAGCATGAGGAAAATAGGGTAAATAGACAAAACCTAATCATCCTATTCTTCAAGTCTGTTGCCAGCCACACACAGATGATTCCTCATGGTTTTTGGTTTTGTTTTTGGATTAATGAAATATGGAGCTTTGTGCAGATAATTCTTGTTGATGAATAGATGTCTGCGAAATTTGTAAAAGCATCTAAACATTTGCTTAAATCAGGTTGGCAAAAACATTACGGTGACCTTCATGTGCCTGAAATTTAAATTTTATTCCAAGTCTTTTGTGACCCAGCATTTTAATTGAAGTAAAACAGTATGAAGGGTAGTAAACAGCAGCCTTACAGCATAGTAACACATATTAACGTAATTTGTTCTGAAAGCAAAACATATATAACAAGAAACAACCTGAGCAGTGCATGCTAAAAACTTTCTGCTTGTTTCCAGCAGATTTTAGAAAGAATCATTTATGTTTGGTCACCAGCAAACATGGTTTTCAGCAAGATAAGCAAGCTGCTTTTTTATTCCTGGTGTGGGTTTTTGTTTTGATTTGTGGTATTTTCTGTAAAATGGACACAGTATTTATCCTGTTTTTCAGAGAAAATTTTGTGAGGCTCAATTTCTGAATTGCTCCCACCTCATACTCACTTGACAGTCCCTGTCATTTGACTTGGCAACAGTCAATCTAAGCATACAATTGCATTCCCTCTTAGGGTGCAGAGGACACTGGTTTATGTCTTCATTTTCTTTGTATTAATTCAGGGATTTGTATGTCAAGCGTATTAAGCACTGAGCTGTTGGTGATCTTTGGTAATGGATTGTCAGTCTCTCTGGTTGAAGCTGATAACACCCTGCACATTGGCTAAGTACTCACTGATACAGGGAATCATTGATCTAATAAATTAATAGCTTCAGCAGTCACCTGAATTGGAAGAGATGAGATTCAGATTCTGGTACCTAAACAAACTGCTGTATTGGGTATCCTACCCTGGACTCACCAGCTGATTCAGATAGCAAATGAAGTAAAATGGAATGATGGAGAATGAGACTGTATTTATGACTGGACTCATATGTATGTGCCTACCTTAGCTATATTGTTTATTCTGGACATAAAAAGTGCTTTGCTACTGTTTCTGATGGGGAAGTTGAATTTATTTTGTTACACATGTTCAGTGATTTTTTTTTTTTTCTAGAGATCCACTCTGTCCTGAAGTTTTGTCTCTTAGACACTCACATGTCAAGGTATCAAAGTCAAAACCATCCTGGTTAATTTCTCTTCCAGTATAATTTCTGTATCTTACTTCTGGTCTTAAGGCTGTGCTACAGTTTGGGCTCACATTGGTGAAAATCAGAAAATGTTCAAAGCAGTGCTAGAGGAGAAATATTACCAGGGTTTCTCAGAGCCACTGCTGGTTGAGCAGACTTACATCACAGTTTAAGTTTTGTGCTCTAAATTGTCGCTTCTGTAAAACACTGTCAAAAGTGTTCAGTGTTTTGCACATCAAATTAAGAATTCCAAGAGCAAAATATTGTCCCTCACCACCAGTAAATACTAAAGGCAGTGCTACTTGTAGATGTACTAATAAACAATTAGTCAAAATAACTGAACACAGGAAAGTAAATATAATGGAAAAAGGATATCGATATTAGGAATAAAATTAATAGTCTCTAATTACAATTATATTATCTTTTCAGAAGGTGAGATAAAATTTCCAAAATATTATTTTCAGTTATTTATCAGTACAAACCCCCCAACATTTTTGACAAATATTTATTTATGTCAAAGTAACAAAAATATTGTTAGATCTTCCTTCTTCAAAGTGTATATAAGATGAAAGCAATGCATAAAAATTTTTTGTTTTTGAATGTATGATAAACATTTTCCAAAGAAATGGACTCTGTTGACAATCCAGTAGTTAATATCTTGATAATGGATGTTTTTAAGGCCAGGCTGGATGTAGCTCTGGGCAATCTGATCTAGTGGAAAGTGTCCCTGGCTGTGGCAGAGGGGTTGGAACTAGACGATCCATGAAGTCCCTTCCAACCTTGACAACTCTGTGAGAACAGCCAAGAGCCTTGCTGATGCATTAATCTATTATGTATGTAAAAACTCCCACAAGGAAAGGACAATTGGGTGTATTCTAATGTGGGTATACAGACATAAAAGTTGCCACATAAGTGCAAATACAAACTAAAAGTTGTGCTTTTGAAAGTTTGAAAAGTATCCTTGAGTCTGAATATACCAAAAAGAAAAACAAAGGGGGAATAAAAGAAGTAACTCCTAACTATTTTTTTTTTAAATCATTGCTTTCTGGGAAAAAAACAACAACAACAAAAAAAAAAAAAAACAAACAAACAAACAAACAAACTATAGCTGGCAAACAAGAAGAAATGTGGTTCTGTGCCCATGACTCAGACCAGACCATACTCCGGAAGTAAGGGAGAAAGAACAACTTCAAGGTATATTATATACATCTCTTCTTGTTAGTAATAAAGTATTTTAGTTGTTATCTTTGTCAATCCACTTAGTTTTATCTGTGTATGCTTCTACATTTATATATAGTTCTGTAAATAAGTGTATCAACTTTTTATCCTTCTCTCTCTACTCTTCTTGTATTTTTTTAAATTATAAGTTTAAATGTAGGGTTTGCATTTTTTGTAGTTCAAAACCAAGAGACTTGGAAGTACAAAGTGCTGATGGTGTTGCAGTACTGGAGGATTGCACAGATTTTTGTTTAGCAAAAACGATACAGAGAACTGAAGAAAAACTAAAGAAAAGAGACTTGCCAGATTGTCTAGATGACGATATTATTTCACATGTTGGAAATGAAGTTGAAACAGGTAGGTTTTCTCCCATGGTAAAATGCTTTTATTCTTCCTGACTGTTAGAAACAGATTCTTCAGGCAGGGCGGTTCAGGGGTTGAGGGGAAGGGTCTTTAGAAATTACATTGAAGGAAGAAAGAAGAAAAACCTTTTCTTCCTACGTAGTCCTAGAAAGAAGATTAAGCCACATGCATAATTAAGGGGGGAAATGAATTTTTACTTTGATTTTCACCTTTGGGAGAAGATGTTTGGATGGTTACATATGTTGAATACATGCGTAACATTTGATTCCTTTCACTGGAAAAGCAATACATGATACTAAGTTTGTATGTCCAAAAAGATGAGCTTCATTCCTTCACAGATTCTGCCTTTAAAGGAAAATGCCTTTCATCAGATCAATGCTGTGGATCTTAGTAAGTGGCTTAAATGAGGTAATATTTTACCTACAGTGCTTGAATCAGAGTTCTCCAAATACTTTTCTACTCAAAATGCTATGCCTGTATTTGTCCTAGAAAGGGAATTGCAGCATTTGCCAGTGAAGCTAAAGGCATTAAGTGCACACCTTTCTAGCTCTGGTGTGGTAAAAGTAGGTTTCTTAGAATGCTAAAGCAAGCATTAAGTAAGAGATTCACTGCAGTAGTACAAAATGCTCAAACCCTCTTCTTTGAAGGTAATAGCTTGATGTCAGCAAGCACAACAAGATAAAAATAGCTTGATTTTCAACATCATGTAATTCTGTGTACATTTTCTGTTAATATGTCCCAAAACAGATCCTCAGATATCTTTCTTACAATTTTTTTCCTGAACTGTATAGAAATTGCTTTGGACAGCATTGAAAGCTTACACCAAATAAATTAAAGGTAACTCAAGAATAGTTATTACTGGTATCTAGCATTGTGGACCAAGGGCATGTATTTGAGTATTGAGAATTGTTTCTCTTACTTTAATGATGAAATGTAAATACACTGGATTGATTTTTCCTTTTTAAATTTGATATTGACTGTTTGGAACACTCTGAATGCCCTCTTGGGATGCAGCACATGCTAGCAGTACCAAACTCAGCACAGAGATGTACTTAACTAAACAGGCTGGGTTACAGAGCTGAACTACTAGAGGGAGCTTTCTAGAATGGGATTCCTTAGGCTTATATGCATGTACTAGATGCTATAGGCTAACCTGCTGATAAGGTTCCATATCATTGCCTTTCCCTGAGCTTCTTGCAGTGCTCTTCATGGACTTAGGTTCCATATCTTAATTTCATGATCACAGGCTATTGGAGTGCAGTCATTTTTCCACTGACACAGTAGCTTACATACTACTTTTCTGAGGTGCTGTTTTTGTGGGTTATAACTCAACTCTACAGCAATAAGGAACAATAGAAGCACGCAGACATGCAGAAGGCTAAAGGTGACATTCTAATTTTAGCTAGTACACTCATACAAAGAAAACACTTGAAAATGTTGTTGCACTTACCTTTAGTCTTTAGATTATCTCAGAAATTCCAGACACCTATTCTTCCTCATAAGGTGTCAGAGTCTCTCAGATACTACTTTCTTGTTTGCTGTTTCATCAACCCTTTCCTCTTATCAGCCTCACTGGGTGATTAAAATTGACCAGTTAGGAAGCTAATTGGTTAATTGTTGCTACCCCTTGTGGGAATTCAAACTTACTTTGTATCACAGCCAGCCTTCAAGCCTGTTCTGATTCTAGTTCTGCTCTTGGATTTTCAACAAAATTTACTACTAAGTGCTTAATGGCATGGAGCTAGCAGGAGAAGTTGTCTGTGGACTAATAACTGAATAGAAGAGGAAACAAAATGTTAGAAAGAAACAACCAGTTTTTGTAGGTAGTGTTATAGCCCTAGAGTAGTGTGTTGTGGAGCCTATGTTATACAGGTAAATAATCTGGGGAAAAAAGAAACAGTAGCTGGTAACAAAATTTTAAGACAAAACAAGGATTTTAGAATAGTTAAAACTGACATTGAAGTAGTATAGAAAAATCTGTTGAGTGAGGTGATAGAATGGAGGTTTGTATTAGTCATTTAAGAGTGCAAAGTAATGCTAATAGAAAGAAAACCCCAAAACTCAGATTATACCTACTTCTGAGATGGACTTTATTTAGTTAATACTATTTGAGACATCTCAAAAAGCATAGATTTATTGCTTATCCACAATGGAAAAGGCAAACTGATTGTTAGAAATCCTTCAGAAGGCAATAGAAAACAAAATATTATATAGTTATTGTATTATTAGTAATTGATGCTACCCCATCTTGACTATGACACAGTTTTGCACACTCCATCTCAAAACCAGGTTGTAGAGCTGGGAAAGATAGAGGAAATAGTATATAGTAGCAGTAAGAAGCATGGAACAACTTAAATTTGAACCTTCAATTTGGAAACAAAACAAATGAGGGCAATATGAAGGATTCTTTAATGTAAACAGTAATGGTAAATGGAAATCTCTGTTTTTGTAGTGCAAACAATAGTAAATGTCATATTAAATAGGATTTAAAGCAAGCTATACAGAATGTTTTTTCATTCACATAATGCATAATTTAATTGGTAAATACCAAATCACAATATGTTTTGGGAAAAAATTCAGACAGCTTGAAGTTGTGTGAAGAAATTTCAGTCTTGGTGGCTTTAATATAGTCTCAGTGTTGGGATAATCACTAGTTACCAGAAGCTAGGAACATCAGTCTGCGTCTTACATTTTTGGTGGTGTTTTCCTAAATACTACTGATTATTTGCCTCTGCAGAGTTACAACTTAAGCTGCAGTTGACAGTTGATAATGTGGGTGAAATGTTTGGGTTCTTGTTAGAGCAAATGAACTCATGTACCAATCCGTCATCATCATGTTCAGTTTCAGATACACCCTCCTTCACTTTATTCTTTTCCTCTTGTACCTACTGTGAATTACAGTTATTCCTGTCCTGCTCAGTTTGAACATGGAAGTTTGAGAGGAGTTCTTTATGAATAATTCGGGGGAAGGGTGGGGAACAGGGAATGAAAGAACATGCTGTTCATGTGCGACTGGGTTTGTCATGGCAGTAATACATACATACCACAAGTAAGAAAATATTTGGAAAAAACCTTCTGATTAAATTGATTGAATTTTAAACTATCAGTTGAATAATTTTATCAGTGTACTTTAGAAAGCATAGACTACTGTGTTGGAGGGGTATTTACAGTGGGAGGGTTTTGCAGTCTACATTTAATTCCTTGTTAGCAGTTCAAAATTACTTTGGGTGTAACTGCACAAATTTCAGCTGCAGATTGATTGCAATGTAGACATACCCTGCAATATAGTTTTCTTGAGTTCAGTCTCAAGGCATGCTCTGATATATAGTGTGATGAAAGTTTTGAGAGTTGTGAGTCTTTTACATTTTAGAGTTGTCAAATTCAGTCATTAAAGGGAAAAATCTGTACAAAGCTTTGCCTAAGAAGGAGAAATGTGCAACATTTAGTTAGACATAGGAAGTTTTGTTTGCCTATTTTCTCTTTAATAATTATAAATAAAGTAGTATGTTTAAAAAAGGCAAAAGTGTGTTCCTGTAGCAACCTTTCTTCTGCATTGAATAATGAGTACTTGTGGATATTATGTTCACAGAAGCTCAAATCAGATTTCTTAAGGCAAAGTTACGCATTACACAGGAAGAGTTGGATAGTGTACGGTGTGAATACAGGAAAAAGGTAAGAGCTGAGCTTTCTTATCTGTAGAAATGGATTAGGTTCCTGTGTAACAGTCACAACAGAATTTCTTCAACCTTTCCAAATATTAAGATCTAAGTTGGTTTTGTTTTGTTTTGCTTTCTTCTCCTGAGAATTTAGAGTCAAGAATCATAATTTCTGTATAAACGCCATCTTGGGCTAAAAGGTTGTGATGGAAAAGAATTTGAGACAGGAGAGAACCATTGAGAATAAACACGTGTCCCAGCTGTAGGGGCACTGTGGTGCTGCCCTAGCCATTGCTGCTGGGAAAGTCTTACCAGAGCCTGAGAACAGAAGGATACAATAGCCAAGTACAGACTTTGGTATACAGGAAAGAGTGGTGCCCAGAGCTGGGTGATAGAAGAAGAGGAGGGATGTTTAGGGCAGCAGATCTGTGATCTGTTTTCAGTGTAATATTGTAATCAAAAGATTCTCAGGGCTACCCTTGAAGCAGAGAACAGTATTTGGAATTACATATTTGGGCAGATCAGACTGAAGTTAAGGCATTCAAAGCTGCACTGATACTTTTCCTATTAGAGTGTGCTACAAGTGAGTTTTACTTAGCAATGTGTTTTCAGCTGATGCTTAATCATCTCTTGAACTGTAAAACCTTACATTTGTATGTGTCTGCCAGATGATCAGCTCTTTTTCATACCGGTGTAATCAAACAAGGTTTTTGAACTAACTTTCCACTTTACACAGTTAGATTATTCTTAATTGTGGTCTCAAGTTCAGAATGCTGTTTTTCACCACTTATTCCCCAGGCCATAATGTGATGATGATATTCAGAACATATGACAAACCATGTTTTAAGCTTTTAGAGTGGAGGAGCAGGATAATTTAGAATACTTTTTCATTTGTTTTTGAGATAGGTACTTGGAGAAAAACTTTAGAAGAAATTAGATTTTTGTGGGTTTTATCTGTATTTCAGGTGCTTCTGAATTTCAATACTTTTATACAATGATCAAAGGAAAGTTGTTACATTAAGTTTTAAACACATTTTAATTTTCAAATAAAATATTATTACATCAGTAGCTACTGAACTTTTATCATACCATGTCAAAAATAATACGGAATTCAGCTACTATAGCAGATACCAAAAGACAGTTTTGTACCTGTTCTTGAACAGATTCCTTAGTGATCCAAAATATCCATAATGTATCATTTTGGATCCCAGTTTCTCCAGTGTGAAAATAACTGTATTATATACAGAAGCACAGAAGCATTTAAAATTGGCAAAGCCTTGAGGTAGATTCTAGGTATTTTCCCAATTCACAGTCCAGTTATTATTAGGAAGCAGTAAATTTGTTTTAAATATAAAGAAGTGTGAGTTTCTGAGGTGTGTACTATCACCCAAAGCTTAGGGTAAAGCACATATATTTCCCAGGTGGGAAGTATATATTCCTGGGGACTTAGAGAACAGGAGAAAAAGAGTTATTTTCATAGGAACTCAAATTCTTTATGTGCCTTGATTTCTTTTTCTTAAATAAATGAAGGGCATAATGTATCTCTCAAATAGTCTATGTTAGTATTCACTTAGAGTGCTTAAAAGGTTACAAAAGAAAAATGCCTTGAAATTACAATGCTCAGTGTGGGATGTAATTGCCAGTAGGCCATGAATCTAATACAGGATTCAGATGATGCTAAGAGAATCTTAAATTTGAACACTTGATGTATCCCAGATCATTAACTTGCTTTTAAATCAAAACCAGGTAATGTTTTAAAACATAATGTATTGATTTATTGCTGATTATATTATTTTATTTTTCGCAGAATTTTCCCTAATGTGTGCATTTAGGTATTCTCACCCAAATCTCACAGATTATCTGTGTGCCACTGTTATTCATATTATTCTATAACATTTTGATAATTCTCAAAACTTTTGAACTTAGAGAAATTAAATGTATTACATACAAGGTAGTTCCAAGTAAAAGACTATAAGGAAAATAAATGAAAAAGTCTTACTGGTTTTGGAAGCATTGTGCTGGTAAATTTATGTTTTTCCTTAGTTTGTCTTAGTTGTTTCCTTCTTAAAAAAATTGTTGTGAAATCTATCATGGAAGACCTAAACATTTTTAAGCAACATAATTTTTTGAAGCTGCTATGCCCATATCTACAAGATGCATATTTGTACCTCCTTTTATTTACAAACTGTTATTATTCCATTATCCTGCTGCTTCCTTACAAAGATTTACTTGCCTTTTTTTTTTTTTGCTAATTGCTGTCAAACAGGATGATGAAAATAAAAACTTAAAATCTCATCTTAAAGATACCGAGGAAGAGAACACCAGACTGCAACGAACAATCAGTGTGCAGCATTCTCAGACTGAAAAGTACAAAATACTATCACAAGAAGCTAACAAAAAAAGTGAAGGGTTACAACAAGAGGTCATTGCACTAGAAAAGGTATTGCAGATATTAGTCTCATTCTTCTCCACAAAGGAAAAAAAACGTGTGTCAGATCACCTGAGTTTGATAATTTGTATCCAGTAATCCCACTAGTGTTTCACTTTCTGATAATAGTTTTAGAAATTGTGTATTTAAATACTCCAATTACTTTTTTAAAGCAAGAAGTGATATATTTTGCTAATCGCATTTCTTCTGCTTCTGCAGTCATATATATATATATATTATTATTATTGTATAAAAGACCAAAAAGAGACAAATAGCCTGGTCAGGAACTGCTGCCACATTCACAATGGGATCTTGAAAATGAATGATAAATTACTTTTCTGATATTAATTACATTTTTTACAAATTATCCCTGGTAGTAGTTATTCCTGGTTATCGTAAACTCTGGAACCTGGTTAACATTTGGAAAAAAAATAAATGCCTCTTATATTAGTATCTTCTGCAGGTAGAGGAAAGGCTGTGTCTTTGGTCGTTGTTCATGAAAATGGTGTGTTTGAAAACCAGCCACTCCAATTTGGATGAATAGGAATTAACCTGGCTCCTGCTGTAGGCCACATATGCAAAACTGTGTATGTGCCTAGTTGTAGCAGATGGCCTGCACACACAGCTTTGTTTGTTTGGAACTTAATCTAAGAGCAGCATGTGTTTTTCTTTAATTACTCAGAGCTAGAGACACTCACTTCAAAATCATGAAATAGAAGTAGTATTGTGTGGCACACGTACCCAAAATAATGTTTCACTTTAAAAGTTAGGGAATACAGAACACAAAAAGCAGCCTAATAAAGTCTCATTATACTTCCATTAAATGATATTATGCATTTGTATAGGTATGCTTTCATCTTAATGTTACGTATTTCTGGCATTTTAAAACTAAAATCTTCTAAGATTTGTGTTCTTTTGTGTAAGTACTTGAGAGTTTTATGTTCCCTTAATAAACTACCCTGATTTTGTTTCTGTCAGTAAAAAGCACTCCAAAGTAGCACGCACATTACTCCTCAGCTCAGTTTGAGGTCTCTTCCAACCTAAACCATTCTATGATTTACAAAGTCATTCAGTTCTTTCTCTTAAACCAAGACAGGAGCCTAATTTTGTTTAACCTGTACTCAAAGCTTTCTGTGATGGCAGTTTCCATAATTTCCTTGGACATCTTTAGCTGGTTCTTGAACGCAGCCACAGTTAGAAAGTTTAACCTGACATTTAGATGTCTGTTGTGAAAAAAAAGCTTATTGACTTCTGGATATGGTACAGGTACCCTATCCAAAGTATGGTCACTTTCCTCACTTTGGCTCCAGATTTACTATCCTCAGTTGCTTCAATCGTTCCTAATAGGTTGTGTTTCCTGGATTTTCTCAAGGTTACTGGTCAGACATGATCATGACAAATAGCAGTAGTTCTTCAAAATACTAGGAAGGCAAAAAAGTCAGGTACATTTAATGAATGGTTCTCTACTGATTCCAAGTTACTTTACATATTTTTCCGATACAAAAAATTATCTGTCAAAAATGCATTTGAAAATAATTTTTCAGTAACTGCTTAAATCTCCTACGAGCTTAATGATCCAAAACCTTTTATTTAAGTATGGAGTATTATTCAACCCTATATGAAGAATGTCTTTGTAGATTAATTCTAGACTTGTTTAAAAACAATTTCCTGTGAACATGGGCCTAAATCTATACTGCTCTACCACTAAACTCTAAAGACTCATACAGTCAGTGTAGAGAAAGTTTTCTGTATAGTTGAGCTAGCATAAATATAACCTCTTATTTGGGGGCTTTTGTTGCTCCTGTTGTGATTTCTGTTGCAACATAAATGATAGAAGACTTAATTAATAAGAAATGTTTTCACAATCTTCCTTAGATTATCAAGAATTTATGCAATTTCACATATTTTTTAGGCAAATATTCTCAACTAGTTTTTGTAATCTATCTGAAAAATGGTAATTAGTTTGTTACATTTCATTCTTTTGGTGTTTACTCTCTGAGACCATTTCTGCTGGGACACCCACCTCAGGCAGCAGCCAAATTCTGATTCTTTCCAAAACTTCCTCTTCTTTCCAGCGTTACTCTTTTTATTCATCTAGTTGATTGAATAAATGGTAGCACTTCTCTAGTTTTCTTTTTTTTTTCCACCACCTTTCTACAAGAACCATCCTTCCTCTGTGTTCTCTCTTAGTCCAGCTTGATCTTAAGCAAACATTATCTCTCAAGTGCTTTTTGGGGTGGACAGGTGTTGCCGAGCTTTCTAAAGATAGAAGTGCTGTATATGCTTGCTACTAAGAG
Organism: Psilopogon haemacephalus; assembly: GCA_013396835.1. Classification (NCBI taxonomy): domain Eukaryota; kingdom Metazoa; phylum Chordata; class Aves; order Piciformes; family Megalaimidae; genus Psilopogon; species Psilopogon haemacephalus. The sequence continues at coordinate 104,525 of VWZI01000002.1, forward strand.
GGAAGAAAGCCTGCAGGGAGCTCTCTGGTATCACATCCCCTGCTGATATTCAAGTGCCTCAGCGATGCCAGAACAGTGGAGAAAATTGAGAGATTGACATGGGATGCAGTTTTAGAACACAGCAGTTTCAAACACCACCGGCAACACCACCACCACCCCCCTTTTAGAGACGTTATATGAGAAAATTAGTACAGCTTTTACCTGAAGTGTTGCAGAATTGGCAGAAACCATGTCTGCTTACAAAATAGGCTTACAAAATAAAGTACCTATTTCAGGCATTTTTAAGATGAAAAACTTGGAGTTGAATATATTTAACAATATACCCTCACTGAATGACTTGCAAAAAAAATCATTGAGAAAGGTATTATCTATGACAGTCAGTATCAAAAATTTCTAAAAGAACTATTAGAATTCTTTCAGTAAATCATCTGATTATCTGATACATCATTTGCATTGCATGCAGACATTTTTTTTTTTTGGTCTTTAAATGCCTAAAAAGCTACATGCCAGAGCTTTTTATATCAGTGCAGAACAGAATGCATAACACACAAGATTTAGTTGACTCTATTCACAGCTCCGTCATCTTGATACAAGACAAAAAAAAAATTGCATGCTGTACAGCTTGTTTTCTTTGGAAACATGGGGGCAGTTTCTTTGAAATTAATCTGCGTTCCCTGATGATGCACACGCAGGTGATCCAGAGAGGGTTCTGCTGGCTACTAGCCAGGCTTTTAACTCAACTTTTCGTGTTCAATAAGATGGACAGGTCAGCAACAAAATGCAGATGTTGAAGCAACATCTGTTTTTATAAACTCTTGAAGGAAGCACATTCACCAGCAGAATTTTTGAGGATTAGTCAGATGCATCTTCTTCTCCTGTTTTCTTAATCCATTTTGGAGAGGATTCAAAGTTCTCAGAAATACCTCTCCCTGTCGTAACTTTACCATAATGACTTTGCTGCATATACCTGTCAGTTAGTATGTACTTCTTGGATAAGTACAAGAGGTGGTGTGGAATTGAGAAAATAGAACAATTACTCAGAAGTATGTCAGTCTAAGGGATGAAAAAAAAAAGTTCCCTGTCTGTCCTCATTTGGTTAAACAAGTCTTTCTGTGCCCAATAGTAAAGATTTGATAGTATTAAAAAAAAAAAAAAAAAGTTACTTATTTTTTACAAATGAGAAGATGTGCTCTTTGTGCCAGAATTGTTTGTTTATTCCCCTCTATCTATTGTCCCTAGTCTTTAAGGACTTTATTCCGTTCCTGAGCTTGGTCTCCTTTTCTCATTTCCTCACTTTCAGCAGTAGGAAATACTGAAATACTATCAACAGAGACAGGAGGGAACTGTTTGGATTGTTTCTGTAAGCATCTGAACAACTACTTTCTGCTAGATTAAATAGTTACTACCCTCAGCCATCCTCAATAGGCCATTTTAACTTCTGTTGGTAATTCTATATAGTAATCTCTGGGCAAAAGAGCAGGTGGGAAGGAGGAGCTGGGAATACTAACCACCATACCAAAATCTGGCTTAGAGTGGACATAGCAACAGTTATTAATCTTTTCCTGACTAAGCACGCAAGGTTTTCAGTCAACCCTGAGGTCTTAACATGGTCAGCTTCACAATTATTTTGAGAAGTGTATAAAACAAAATTAGAAGGATCCATTTTCAGGATCTCAAAGGAAAAGTGGTGTCTGAATGGTGAAATTGTCTTTGAGACAGATTGTACTTGAAGGCCAAAGTCCACAGACTCCAAGGGTAAGCTTTGCTGCAAATGTGTTGTCAATATGGGATCTATTAAAGTACAAAACGTTCATAATGTCTGGGTTTATCCTTCTTAAATAGGAAGTGGAGAATCTAAAGCGTGTACAGAAGCAGGCCACAACCTGTCAGAATGCAACAGAGGTTCGCTTAAATAGGGCTCTGGAAGAAGTGGAAAGGTATAAAGTGGAGCTGAATAAACTGAAGCAAAGTCACAAGGTACAGTAGCTTAGGAAAAGAAGTTCTAGTCCATAATCATTTCATAATGCTAGAATGAGACAACAGGGATTGAGCAGCTTTGGAAGCATCACTCCTCTTACAGTCTGTCCCAAAATGTTACTTGGAGCAAGTCACCAAAGGGCTCGGAGACTTATCTTGGACAGTAGTATTGTGCCTTATGCAGGAGGTGGTAATGTACAGAGTAAAGTTATAGCTGTTCTGATTTTACCTGTTTGTGTGAAAATTAAGATGTCTTTAGAAAAAGGCAGCAGTACACATACACACCTAATACATACACAGGTAAACCATACCTGTTACCTTTGAGGTTTTCTTTAAGTTTTGAGGTAAGAATGTTTTGATCAATCCCATTTCTTTTCAGAATGTCACCTGTGGCTATTTATAATGTTATATAATGCCATGTTTCATTAGTTAAAGCACCACTTCCATAAATAATACATTTTGCCTTTTCTTACTGTGGTAGGACACAGCTAACCAAGAACTCAAAACAATGGAAGAATTGAAAACAGAAAACAAGAAACTACAGAAACAAAAAGAAGAGCTAATAACAGGTTTTAAAAAGCAGTTAAAATTAATTGATATTCTAAAGAGACAAAAGGTAAGGACCAGAATACTCTTACACTTCAATTAACAATCTCTTCCAGTTAACAGTCTTTAGCTAAATGTGTCTGTTGTCAGGTAATGTAATCACACAAACTAGACCTCGAGATTGGGAAGTTTCATTGCAAGGGAGCAGCAGCCTCACTTTTATTACAGAATTGCAGAACATTAGGGGTTGGAAATGACCTTGAAAGATCATCTAGTCCAACCTGCTGGCCAGTGCAAGATTGCCTAGAGTAGATCATTGAGCATCTGAGAAGAGTCTGGCTCTATCCTCCTGACACTCATCCTTCACGTATTGATAAATGTTAATAAGTTCACCTCTCACTGTCCTCCTCTCCAGGCTAAAGAGCCCTAGCTCCCTCAGCCTTTCCTCATAAGGGAACCTCTCTCAACAAAGTTGAGTGCAGGGTCCTACACTGGCCACAACAATCCCAAGCAGCACTACAGGCTGGGGACAGAGTGGCTGCAGAGCAGCCAGGCAGAGAGGGACTTGGGGGTGCTGGTAGATGCTAGGCTGAACATGAGCCAGCAGTGTGCCCAAGTGGCCAGGAAGGCTGATGGCATCCTAGCCTGTTTCAGGAACAGTGTGGCCAGCAGCATAAGGGGGAGTTGTTCTTCCCCTGTACTCAGCACTGGTCAGGCCACAGCTTGAAGTACTGCATCCAGGTCTGGGCCACTCAATTCAAGAGAAATGTTGAGGTACTGGAATGTGTCCAGAGAAGGGGGACAATGCTGGTAAAAGGGCTAGAGCACAAGCCCTGTGAGGAGTGAGGGAGCTGGGGTTGTTTAGCCTGGAGAAGAGGAGGCTCAGGGGTGGCCTCATTGCTGTTTACAACTACCTGAAAGGAAGTTGTAGCTAGGTGGGTGTTGGTCTCTTCTCTCAGGCAACCAGCAACAGAATGAGGAAACGCAGTCTCAAGTTGTGCCAGGGGAAGTATAGGCTGGATGTTAGGAGAAAGTTCTTTACAGGGAGAGTGATTGCCATTGGAGTGGGCTGCCCAGGGAGGTGGTGGAGTTGCTGTCTCTGGAGGTGTTCAGGAAAAGACTGGATGAGGCACTCAGTGCAGTGCCATGGTTTAGTTGATTGGATAGGGCTGGGTAATAAGTTGGACTGGATGATCTTGGAGGTCTCTTTCAACCTGGCTGGTTCTATGATACCATTGGGCTTCTTGAGCACTAGGGCACATTGCTGACTCATGGTCATCCTCTATCTACCAGGATGCCCAGGTCCCTCTCCTATTAATGCACATTGCTAAGATCTTGCTTTCTAGGGAAGGCTGGTCTTCTTTTGAATTGACCCCATTGCTACCTCAGAACGCAGCCTGTCCTGGTGAAAGAGTACTGTTGACAAGCTTTAGGATCAACAGTATCTGTTGGTTCAGGAACACATCTGTACAGGTGTTAACAGCACTCCCTTTGGTGCTGTGTCAGTCCATCTTAGCCTCTGCAACTTTATGTTTTCCCCCAGCAATTACTTGTGATAGCAGCAGCTGCAACTGTGCCCTCTCAGGAGGAGCCATTAGCTTCAGACCTGTATTCTGCCTGGGTTCTCAAAGTGTGTCCTCCATCAACACTGTTTCTTTTTATTTATATTCTGAAGTGTTCTGTACTTCACAGACCTACAGAATGTCAGAGGTTGGAAGGGATCTGCAGAGATAACTTTGCCCAAACCCCCTGCCAAAGAAGAATCACCTAGGGAATGCACAGGAATGCATCCAGGTGGGGTTTGAAAGTCTCCAGAGACCCACTTGTACTGTTCTGCCCAGGTGCAGATCTCATGTGTCAGACAGACTGTAGTAACAGCCAGCTGCCTGCATGGACGTTCCCTTCTACAGTGCACTTGCAGCTAGCCTTCTTTGGAAAGTTGAGATTGATGTTGTATCTCCTTCAGGGCATTAAAAGGAGGGTAGGGGCTACTGCCTTTCCGTGGTTTAGCAGCTGAAGGTGAAACTAAACAGGGGAGAGGTGGAATCACAGAATCAGTCAGGATTGGAAGGGACCACAAGGATCATCTAGTTCCAACCCCCCTGCCATGGGCAGGGACACTCTACCCTAGATTAGGCTGGACAGAGCCTCGTCCAGCTTTGCCTTGAACACCTCCAGGGAAGTGGCCCCAACCAGCACCCTGGGCAACCCGTTCCAGGGCCTCACCACTCTCGTGGTAAAGAACTTCCTCCTCACATCCAATCTGAATCTCCCCACCTCCAGATTTGCTCCATTCCCCCTAGTCCTGTCACTACCTGATAGCCTAAAAAGTCCCTCCTTAGCTTTTCTGTAGGCACCCTTCAGATACTGGAAGGCCACAATAAGGTCACCTGGGAGCCTCCTCTTCTCCAAACTGAACAGCCCCAACTCTTTCAGTCTGTCCTTGTAGGAGAGGTGCTGCAGCCCTCTGATCATCCTTGTGGCCCTTCTCTGGACGTGCTCCAGCATGTCCACATCCCTCTTGTAATAGGGGCTACAGAACTGGATGCAGTACTCCAGGTGGGGTCTCACCAGGGCAGAGTAGAGGTAGTAAAATACTTGCTGACAATTGATGCTGAACAATTAGTGGTACAGCTTTCACAGAAAGGTCTTCAATATTTCAGATGGAATATAGCTAAAACTGTATTTAAGTATCAAGTTTTCCTTCTGAGGCTGCAGAAGATGTGTGCAGAATGATGGGCTTTGCAATGATCTAGATGGATTCTTAAAGTCCTTACAGTCACAGTGGGTCCCCCATGACCACTTACTCTGCTGAATCTCATGTGATTAATTTTGGAATGGAGTTAATGCACTGCTTTTTGCACTCTCAAACCAAAGCTGTGGAAGAGAGCTAAAGCAAGCACTTCACTGAGCAGAAGCACCAACAGTCAGCTGTTGAGATAAGAAAACAGAACATTTTATTTACTCTCTGAAGAGTGCAGTAATCTCCAGACATTTTGTAACCACTCTGTTAAGTCTCCCATAGAGAAGGAAAACTTCCGTGTGGAGTGGCCACTTCATGTAACAAAATGCACATACTTATCCTAAGAACTAGGAATTGCAGTACAGAAATATACCTTTGAATCTGGAATACCTCTCCACCACAGGACAAAAGAGAGCAGTCAGCTACAAGAGAAACTGGACTGAACAGTTCCAGAGGAAGAGATTTTCTCTGGCAGTTAGGCTGGAGAGAAGATCTGGGGATTTGTCTAACAGAAGTAGTGCCAGTTTAGCTTTTCGCCTGTCCCTCCTAGCTCTTGGAATTGATTTTAAAACAGTAAAAACCTCACAGCACTCACTCAAAATACATTCTATAAGTGAGGTAGCTCACTGTCCTCTGGAACATGAATTCACTGACATTGATGGCAGAGAGCAGGATTTCTCTATGCACTAAAGATACAACTGTCATGAGTTGAGTGGAATCTGCTGATATTCAACGCCGTGCTGCTGTCATGCCAGCTTCAAAACGAAAGTGCTGGCTGGAGCAAGGTATCATGGGGCTGGAAGCTCAGATTGTAACATCAGAGGCTTCCTGTTCCAGTTTCCAGTTTTAGGGTGTTGGTCTTTCCTGCTGGGCTGCTTCTGCATTTTGCTGGGCCTCTCTGCACATACACTAAGGTGTGTATTGTATAATTTCCAGTAAAACTCTTTATCTCAACCCAGAGAGGTTTTTTTGTTACTTTCCCTCCCATCTGTGTGAGAGCAGGCTGTGTTAACCCAGAATGATAGCCTCAGATAAACTTCACAAAACTTTTTTTCTTTTTTTTTAATTATTATTTCTGTATCAGGACTGTAGTAGAGGACATTGCTTACCATTTCATACAAAAACAGATACTTAGTGGTAGTTGTCCTTTCAGAGTAGACTGGAGGATCCTGAAAGAGAGTAGTGCTAACTGCCTTTTATAGCTGCTGGTAAAAGGCAACTGAAGTTTGCATGCACTTGGTATACATAACCACCTAGAGAACTTCTGGTCTGCTTCACACATATGATTTGGACTATTTGTGTGGCAGATTCAGATGCATCTAGCAGGTAGAGCCTGCCTGAAGGTTAGGAACCACATGAAGGATGACAGAGGAAGAAAAATACCCCTCCGAAGTATTAAATAAAATTTATCACATCACTATAGATTTTTGCAGAAAACTATGAATAACAGCTTTAGCTTTAACAGGTGAACATCCACCAACACCACAGTACAAAAAGCAGAATGTGGTAGATCTGACACCCCTTTCAGCTGCCCCACTTAAGCACAATTGTCTACTGGCTATGCACATTATCTCTAGCTCCTAATATATTTTCCTATTCTTTTTCTTTTTTCCTTTGTTTTTAAGATGCACATTGAAGCTGCTAAGATGTTGTCTTTTACTGAAGAGGAATTCATGAAAGCTCTTGAGTGGGGAAATCACTACTGAAAAAAAACCACTTCTGCTCAAAATACAAGTTAGATGGTAACATTAGTTTGGCACTGTATATGAGTGCAGATTAATAGCTGTACATCTCAGTGATCTGATTTTCTTAATTTTTCTTATGTTTGAATTAACTTTTCTAAGCCTGATGGTTTGTGTTGTGTTGTCACATGAAATACAAATTCCTGTTGGAAGTTTCAGGCTAAACTGTCCATTCCTTAATGAGTGAAGAAGTTCAGACTGTGCAACGAACATTCCAACAAGTGAACACTATAATCAGTTTGCTCTGTTTTAGCATTTAAAACAGCAGCTTATCTCAGATAATATTCAGTCCAAAGTAGCCAGGGTTTAGTCTCAGAAAATACTCTGTTGCAATAAACAAACCAGTGATCCAGCTAAGAAGAAAATGTCATGTCCTTTTTTAAAACACGTGGTTGGAAAATTGGCCTTGTCTGTTCTCTGTAACAGATCTCCCCTGAAAGCTAGTTTGACTGGCATGTAATTTAAGCTCCAACAGCTCTTGTACCAAAAGGATTTTAACTTCTTGTAGCTTAGACCCTTCCTTAGACTGGGTCTAAGACACCTTAGACCCTGGCTGGCAAAGCCAGATGAGACTTGGCCCTCACTATTCAGACAAATTCTAATCAGTAGCTAATGCAGTTGTGTTATGTAAAATTGACAGTGACAATACTGAATCTTTCCCTGGCCATCAGCTGCCGCTTTGGGATAGTCGGGACTGATGGCTCCATACCCACAGGTGCACTACAAGCATTGTATGCCTAAAAGGTATCATTGTGTCATCACTGGAATCAAGCACTGGATAAAGATTTTGACGTGAGTGAGCTGAGTGTTACGATGTATACATTAATGAACAGGAGCAATAAAAGTCTGTGTTGTTTGCATGAAGCTGTCACAGCTATTTCAGTGGATTCTTCCCTTCAGAGTAACTGAATAGGAACAGAGCACATAAATAGGAAGTTTCTGCACTGAAAGGTACCAGTGGTGATTCTGACCTCAAAATGGAGAAATGTCTCTGCTTAGGTCCTACCAGCAAAGCAGTATGGACTAACAGTGAAACAAGTAACTTGGACACACCCTTCTGAGATTGTAACAAACTATGTTTAGATTAGTATTTTAATACTGTGATGCCAGCACAGAGCACATTCTAATAACCTGACAGTTCATACTGAAATGTGAATTTATGGTAGCTTAGGTTTCTGCTGGGTTTTTGGTGAAAACACTTTTAATGCTGCTACATCACTAATTGAGAATGACTGACAACTCCCTAACAGTTTATTGATGAAAGATGCAAGCACAACATACACTTGAATAACTGCTCATTTGTTTAGAACTCCAGTCTTAAAATGGAGACTGATAGTAAGAAGTTCGCCCTGTTAACAGCAAATGGAAATTCTCGTTAGCAATGCGATGGTGACACCTAGTGGCATACCAGGAGATGAGGGACATTTCAGAGCTCTCCTGAAAAGGCATGACCTCCTCTCTTCTGATAAGCCACTCTAAATTCCTCTCCAAGCATGTTAACATCATTTTCGTCTTTGAGTATTCCCTGCAGTAAGGGGCAAAAAAACACACATCAGAAGGCAAAACAAAGCAGGGAGATTATAGTGGATCTCTGCCTATGGAAGTGAACGCACTAACTGGTATCTGTGGCATTCGTGTTAACCTTTAAAGCTTACAGCCCTGAAAATAGTCACAGAAGCTCAACAGATGAGTTTCAGATGCTAACCTTTCATAGAAATGATGATGAGAATGCCATAAAGATTCCACCATGAGCACAACACGCTGAAGACAATGTTTTCTGCATTCTCTTCCCAACAAAACTGTTTGCAGTCAGCACAGCACAAATGCAGCGTTAGTAAACAACCACACTGCAAAGAGGCAGTGCCTTCCACTGTGATGGGAGTCTATCTTCACCTCTAGCTGTGCTGGAATCAGCCCATACCAGAAATATATTTTGAAAATCAACTGGTACTGAAAAACCTAAAATACGTTTAGGGGAAGTGATGCTGTGGAACACAGAAACCTAAATTTCTAACTAATCCTAAATTCATTTTAGGTCTCCAGATGCATATGACCCACAGAACATACCTTCCAGCATCAGAAACAAAGAATTACAAATAGCATTTATATTGGAAACCTTAGAATTAGGTAGCACTTCTCCACTGAACCATTTTGGGTGAATAAAAATTACACTTCGCTATATTTACAACATTTTCCAGTGTCTGAAGAGCTGAATAATGCCCTCCTTACTGTGAATGCATTTTTACATCCCTAAAGCAGCCCTCTATTCATTTGTGTACCATCAGGTGATACTTCTGATTATGACACACAATACAAAATCAATTGTAGTTTCTTCCTGTTACAGTAACTGCTTCCATCTTTTTAACTTTTTAAAACATACGGATGAACAGTGAGTGAGCTTTGAAATGCTGCAAGCACTGCAGTTTATTGCACTGCAACAGAGGTGAGCCTTGTTTCCATGGTAACAGAAGATTTAAGAGACAGCCAACACGGCAAGAAATTGCTCCCAAAATCCCAGCTGAGAGATCTGGTGGAAACAAGGACTCCTAAAGCCCTGCTTTAGGCCTTACATTGCATATTCCAAAAAGGGGGTGAGCACAGCACTGTGGATGCTTTGCAGCGAGTTCTGTACAAGGTGTCAGTACTGAGGCAGGGCCCAAAGTCCCACACAAAGAGTATTTTTTGTAAATTTGCTTCCCAGCACGAAAAGGAAAAAAAAAACAAACCAAAAAACAAGGAAAAGGTGAGCACGGGAGAGCTGACACAACTGACTCCAGAAATTTACAGCTCTGCAACTTTTTCCTAAAGAAAACCAATTTACAACATAAACATTTAGAGCATTTTAAAATCAGTTGACTTACTCGAGGAAGATAACCCAGTAATTTAGAGGCATGATCTTTCAAGAGTTTCTGCCTCTCTTCTTCAACAAGAGCATGCATCTCTTCCTGTCTTCTTTCCTCTAACTGTCTTTCTTCACGTTCACGTTCCTACAATAAACAAGTAGTTACCATAACTGTTCAGTTTCAGCTCTGTGAACATTTGTTTCCACCAGTACTCACCACAGTATAAAGAGAATTTTTTTAGCAGAGTAGATTTTGAACTTCCACTTACTAACTCTCAGGAAATTAATTTGAAAAAGATGAAAGAGTGCATGTAAAAAGACACAAAGCAGTGTTTAAACACTGCATGTTTGGTAACTAACAAAAGTCTCAGACAAAAGAGAACAGCAGGACGTGAGACTAACCATGCTATGCAAGTGTTCAGTCTCCTACCAGAAGCCCTTCTAAAAGGTATTGAAGTGGTTCTGGTATTATGTTCAGGATCCTTCTTAGCTCTCAGACAAATGAGTCCATTCCTGCCCTACTATTCTAATCCAGGAAAAGAAGAAACGGGTACATATTCTTACACTGCTGACTAGGAACTGCACTTTCCCTTACACCTGTGATTTATACCCTAAACAGGTCTGAAAACTGCAGCACAGGATTTCATTACTTGTTTTCAGTTTATGGCTTTTCATCCTGATAATTCAGAAGACACTAAAGCTGAAGCTGGAACTCTCTCTGCTCACACCATTACCAGCTCTGCTGATCAGGGATGCTGAATGGACAACAGTGTGATCCCATGGCTCCTGAAGAGATCTTTACAGAGCAGGTCAGGTATACAGGGATGCTGATGACTAACCTCTTGAGCTGCTAAAACATCAGCTCCAGAAAGACTTCTCCTGTCAGCAAGCCAAGGCCTGCTTCCCCCCTGCACATCTGAGCAGCTCTCCTGTCACCTTTCCCTAGTAACAACAGTCTTCTCACTTAAGATAGAAGTATTCTCATATTGAAACACTTCAGCTCAAACCAAAGGTGAATGTGAACACTCTTACTTTCTCTGCAATAAACTGCTTGTGACGGTCTGCAATAAGTTTTTCCACAGCCCTTCTGTGTTCAAGCTGTTTCACTCTTCTTTTCTGAGCATTCATCTGTTCAATGCGATCATCCTCTGCAAGCTTGGCCAACATCTGTTGTCTGAAGGCTTCTTCCTCTTCTTGCATAACTTGTTGCATTGCCCTCTTTGCAGCAAATTGCTCTTCATATATTTGCCTTAAGTCTAGGCATTGCCTTATTCTCTTCTCAATTTCTGCCTGTACAGGAAATGTAATAAAATGCTCTGCTACTGAACATGCTTTGGAAAATTTTGATCATCATATGCCAATCTGCTCAGTTTTTATCTTGGAATAAATTTACTGTAGCAATTACCTTCTAGCATAAACAGCTGGAGCAAACACTCCAGAGCTGAACATACTCTCCAGTATTAACCAGAGTTTAGCAAATATCTAAAGATCCTCAGTTTTAAAACAAAAATATAAATTTTCTACTATCATGAAGCCATTCCATAAAATATTCCTCTCTAAAAGCAGCAGTGTTATGTCTCTCAGCCTGTGCTCCATTTCCTTTATCACTCTAAGACAGTGTGGGCAGATTCATAGGAAAAATTGAGTGGACATGGAAAAAGGAAGCAGTTAGTTAACCTACTTAGCTGACACCTGAACTTGAAAGTTACTAGCATTGTCCTTCGGGAGACAAAGAAATGCATAAAAGGGATCACAAGGGTATTCAAATCACTCAATTTTCCTCCTGGTTGAAATTGAAACAGAAATACATTAAGGACAGCAAAGGAAACTCAGAGGACCAGCTTTTGTCTCCCAAAACTAAGTTAATGCACAAACTGCTCGTCTACTAAAAACATCCAGGAAATCATCTTGGAAATAAGCACTTTATGCCAGAACAGAACTGAAAACAAATGCCTTGAACACATCTAAAACTATGTCAGAGTTAAGCTCTTCACTTGAGACAACTCACAGACCAAAACTGGCTCCAGGAGTGCCTCAAAAATTCACCACAGAATCAGCAAATCCAAAGTGTAAAAAACACCAAAAAACCAGAACTGTGGAGCATTTCATAAATAATCCTGCCAGCACAGCTACAGGAAAGGTGGTAAAAACAGGAATTATGTGGCTGCTGAACAGCATCCTCAGATGAGAAAGGAATTGCCTGTGGGATGGATATAGTCTCACTAAACGCTCTGTAAGCATCGCAGCTCCAATGACAACGTCTGAAGACTGAAGGAGCATTATCAGAAAGACATCTGAAGGGACAGAGAAGGATGAGCTGTCTCCTGCATTCTCTTTATTTCTAGACCAGTCATTCAAAATAGTGCCATTTTTTTCCCTTAAATTTTCATATCTGGTCTGTTTAAATTAGATTAGTCTACACATAACTACAGGTGCTCTATAAATTATGTGTTCTCCTGTTTATAAACTACTATTTTCACTATAGGAAATTGTCATCCAGACTAGCTCTGCTAGCATGAATGGAATTAGGACAAAGCTGCAATGCTCCACCTCTATTTTTCCTAACAGTCTATGCACAGGGATGCATGAAACATACAACATAGAAAAACTCACTGACAAGAAGCAAAATAGACATGTGTCTGCAGGAGGGGTCCAGCAAAAGACAACTATTCCCTCTGCCCTCCAGTACATACACAGGTACTACTTCATCTGCCTGCTGGCACTTACCATCTCCTTCTTCCTTTCTGTCTCTGCTTGCTCTTCCAGATACAGCTCTTGGCGAATTTGTTCCAGTTCTTCACGCTTCTGTTGTTCTCTTTCCAGATTCTGGGCCATCTATTACAATAAAGATTACTCAATGAAAGACAAGGATGTACAGTACTTTTTTTCTTTAATTTTGTGTTTTGATACCATGCTTTGAAGTCTTTGTTTTTTCTCCTCAGTGTCTCGAACTTTAGCCATCCGATCTTCCTCTCTTTGTCGCTGAAGGTTGGCAAACTCCATAATTTTCCTATTTTCTTCCTCCATCTCCTCCTGTTTCCTTCTTCTCCAGAGAGCTTGTTCTTTTTTAAATTCCTCAATATATGTTTGAGTTGCTCTCATTTTATCTAACTTCAGTTGTTTTTCCCTTTAAAAGATGGAAAAACATGCTTAACTCGTCATTTAACATATTGCAGAGTAACATAATAGGTCACATGTTCAGCACTAACAACATATTCCAGAGACCAAGATTTAAATGCCTCTCCTTACTCATTTGTCTTGAAATTACATATCTAAATTGAAGATACTTATTAACCAGGTGCTCCAAAAAGGGAATCTCATGTTTAATATTTTCCTTCAGAGGAGACAGTGGGAACTCACTATTACTGTGTTTTATACACCATCAAAATGGAAAGAAAAAGGAATCCCAACAGCCTAATGGCACAAAAATCTCCTAAACTATACCTGTATACTAAGCTCTTCCCCCACCAGTACTACCACCCTGTCCTCAGAAGCCTCCTTTCCTATCCTTGTTCATAAGACAGGTATACAACACAAAGAGGCAGGGACATGAGGTGAGGCAGAAATCTCTGACATGGAGTCATTTCCAGCATGATGGGCTCAGTGTAAGCACTCTGTATTTGGGGAAGAAGGACATGAGTCTGACAGGAGTGACAGAAACATTCTGATGTTTAAACAGCAATATCTTGACACGTTCGTCTCTTAGTACCACAATGCAACCAAGAGAAAATAAAGTGGGCCTTTACATCTATGAAATAAACATACACTAATTTGAGTTGTATGTTTGTTTTAAATTAATAACAAAAATTCAAAGTAGCTAACATTTGGTCTTCCTCATAGATCTTTTGTACAATTTCATCAATCATTAGTTTCTCTCTTAGAAATTCTTTGTATGCATCCTGTTTCTTCCTCTCTTGCTCCTCAAGCTGTTTCTCCAGTTGTTGGTGATATATAATTTTCTCCTTATTTCGCCTCTGTTCTGCAGAACTTTGTTCTTGTATTAGTCTTTCATACTCTTCCTTCATCTTCTGAGCTATTTCAGCCTCATGTTTCTATAAAGGAAAAAAAAACAATGCAAGATCAATTTTTATTCCCACTAATATAGGAAAAATACATAGAATAGAATTATACTGCAATACCAAAAAAGGAATGTTTTCCGCCTCAATCTGTAACTGTAGTGCCTTAGGGTGCTAAACAGCTTAATTCAACAAGTAGAACCTTTCAGAATGGAACCCTCACTTTAAACAACTTGAGGAGAATTACTAATACTTGGAGAAAGATACACACTGAATGCAGACAAAACAGAGAATTTGCATGAGAGAAACCAGCTGGCATCAGCATGATGACTGGAGCATGGTTTAACTACGTGGAATATCCTCAATAAACTCTTCGCCTTTACATCAGTTTGCATAAAGTGAGTTTTGTATAAAACATTCACATCACCGGAACCACTTGCCTCATCCCCAACCTCACTCTATGCAAAAATACAAGTTTGTAATTCCCTCTGAAGATGCTGTTACAAAGCTTCTATCTGAATGACAACATTTTCAGCAGTTGGCTTCTAAGGTAAGGATTCACCACAAGAAGCATGCACTGTACAAAGTGCATTATAGTTTTAATCTGGATAAATATTATGAACCCAGTAAAATACAAACTATAACCATTCATACAGCTTACTTCACTACTACTTGGGTTACAGTAGCAATGTAAACCTCTTTCTTCTAAGTGGTTATTGCTGGCCATTTAATCCTTAATAACACCAAACACATTTTCAATAAACACTACCTAAAGTTAACAATATTTTAGATAAAAAGATCACCTTCAACAGAATAATTTTCAGCACAATCCATGTAAAGAGTTCCAGCACTCAGGTGCTGGGATACACCAAGAAGCTCATTACCATGATCTCATCCTGTATAGCTTCCTTTTCAGCGATCTGTGCAGCTCGCTCTTTATTCAAATAAGCAGCTTTTAGCTTTCTTTCTAACTCACGAAGTTCAGGACTGGGAGAAAAAAAAAAAAAAGTATCCTACTACAAGGAAATAAGTACCTAGTTGTAGAAATTTCCACTGCTATTAAAACACAAAGAAAAAAAAAAAAAAGGGAGAATCACAATTTTGGATGAAAAGTATTGCTCCAGTAAAAGAGCACAGAAAGAAAACAAAATCTATTTTAAAACAAGTTATCTATGTTTGTCCATACACTATCAGTAGTTTTGCACACTGTACATCTTGTTGCGTGAATGCATACATATATGAACACGAACACATGCTTACAAACATTCATCACCATACAGATATGTGCATGTTCAAAATGAACCCTGTTCATAATGTTTTTCTTGTTGACAAAGTTTCCTTAAAAGTAACTTTTTAATTGCACCTTCATCTTAAAACGGCTTTTCCTTCTAGGTCAGATACATTTCCACTTCTGCCACAGCTTTCACACACTCTGCCTTGTCTCCACTTAACTGACATGACCTCATGCTATCACACCTCCTTTCTCCTCCTGTCTTGCAATCACCTCCGCTCTCTTTAATACCGTTCAGTAACACCTGAACCAACTCTTCTGATTACACACGCCTTAAAAATCTACCTTCTCCTATTTTTTTTCCAGTTACAATCTTCCCTACTCTCTATACTAGAAAAATTAAAGTCCCTTCTAATGAAATAAATCATACAACTGATTGTAATATTCTGTTCCTTGAAAACACCTCACGCTCACTCCAGTCCAAAACGGGATTGTGAAAAATGAGCAAAAGATACATAACTGGCAGCACTTGTATAAATAAGCTTTTCAGAGTTCGGATTCATTCACAGTAACCCTCGCTAAAGAGAATGGTGAAGTTTGGAAACGTTACCTGTTCTCTCTGATCTGCTGCCTGATCTTCTCATCTTTAAGCTTCTCCTGGTTCAGCCTCGCCAATTCGGTCGCCAGCCTCTCCTCCTGCTCCAACTTCAGCTCCTTTCGTTTTTTGTTTTCTTCTGCCTAATCAGAACCAACATTTTCCATAGCAAGTCTCCTTCGTGCATGTGCACACGCATTCACAAGGGAGGAATTCCAAGACTGTTTGGTTCGCAACTAACTTTTCAGGGCGGATGCTAACTAAAGGTGACGCCGGGTACAGCCTTCCTGCAGAGCATCGCGACCGTACCTCCTTCACCCAGCCACAGACGTGCAAATACAGATCTGTGCCCGCACACACGCAGACGCCGTCGGGCCCCGATTTTGCCGCT
The DNA here is from genome assembly GCA_013396835.1 of Psilopogon haemacephalus. Taxonomy (NCBI): domain Eukaryota; kingdom Metazoa; phylum Chordata; class Aves; order Piciformes; family Megalaimidae; genus Psilopogon; species Psilopogon haemacephalus. The sequence goes on from VWZI01000002.1 coordinate 120,608, forward strand.
CTTACCCGCAGCAGAGCCTCCTCCAGCCGCCGCTCGTCCTCCACCGTGGCCCATAGCCTGGCCATCTGCCTCCGCCCGCTGCGATCGTCCGCTTCTAGCGCTGCCATAGCTGAATCCCGCTGCAGGTACACCCGCGGGGCAAAAGAGCAGCGGTGCCGCAGGACAGCGGCGCCCCTGGGGCCGCACTCACTTCCCGCAGCCGCCGCGCCGCGTTGTCATGGCAACGAGCGGGAACGTAGCGGAGAGGAGGGGAAGGGAAATGCCCTCACTTCCGGGAAGGGCACTGCGCTGATTGGCCGAGAGGGCGACCCGACCTGACGCGTACTCGGCCCGAGGAGGTCGAGCCGTTTGCTGCCGTTGCCGAGCAACCGAGGAGGCGGAGTGGCGGGTCAAGGCCCCCTCAGCCTCCCGCCTCGGCCTCTCCCGGCAATGGCCATCATTGCCCGGAAGGCAGCAGGCGAGGCTAGGGGGAGAATGCCGAGCCACAGAGGAGAGGAATTTCCTTTTCTGCGGCTCACAGTGCCGAAGCGCGGTTCCCTGCGCGGCCGCCTCTCTGCGCAGATAGGCGACGGCCCCAGGCAAAGGTGAGAGGGGCCGGCGGGGGGCAGAGGGCGCCAGCCGGGGCGGAGCTCAGAAAGCTTTTCTCCAGGTTTCTTTTGAACTCCGCTATAAATAAGATCAGATGCTTCATATTTTTACACACACACTTAAGAGGAGCGGATAAGCACAACTGCTGTGTCCAGCAGCAGCAGGGCCTGGAGCGAGTGCAGAGGAAGGCAACAAAGCTGATAAAGAGAAGACTGAGGGGAAACCTCATCGCTATACACCTACCTGAAAGGAGGTTGTGGAGCAGGTGCTGCTGGTCTCTTCTAACAGATAATGAGTAATAGAAAAATAGGGAATGGCCTCCAGCTGCGAGTGAGTAGTTTATATTAGACAATAGGAAACTTTTTTTTCTCATTGAAGAGTGGTCTGACGTGGGAATAGGCTGCCCAGGGAGGTAGTGGATGTGTTTAAAGGTCGTTTGGATGTGGTGCCTGGGGATATTGTTTAGGGCTGAACGTCGTACAGTAAGGGGTATCAGTTGGACTTGGTGATCCCGAGGGTGTTCTCCAAACCGAATGTTTCTGCAGTTCTGTGAATTCTAAAAAAGAGAACAACTTGCAGACAGGGGATGGCGGTGGTAACACAAGTGGTAGGGGTGCTGGACTTGATCTTCAGAGATCACTTCCAACCCTTACCATTCAGTGGTTCTGAGGAACAGCCCGTGATGATCAAGTGGCACACACATTCACTCTCCCTAGCTCTGGAGAGGCAATAATCAGTAAAAGTTAAGCACAGGGTGCTGGAAGAAACATCATTACACAAATAGCTTTTAAAAAATAGGAACAGAATAGTGAGGAACATTTCTTTGCTTATCACTTCGATTCACCTGACTCACCTGTAACCACAACACCTAGGTGGCAGCATTAAATAAAGCATTTCTCTCCTTACTAATATAATAGATACCAAATAAGAATGCAGAATGAAGTCATAGGAAAGAAATCAACATCCAGAACACAAACCATGAAATCACCAAAATACATAATTAAACATTGTTCCAGCAAGATTGCTCAGCATGCAGTATGCCTCATTTAAACCTAACAAGCAGAAGAAAAACATTAAAATTTCCAGAGACAAACCTTATACAGAGCACAACTGCTCAATCCAGAGTTTCTCTGGACTGGCTTTGCTCTAGAAAGGAAATCAATACCATGGCATCCAATTCTCCAAATCCTGCCCACCCACCTTTACCACTTCTCTTCAGCTTTGTTTTCCTTTCTACATAGTTATGTGAAACCAAAGACATTTAATCCTTTTTAAAGCAGTATTTTAAATTCATTAATGTCACTACATTATAAAACTAATTAATAAAACTTAAGAACACTTCTCAGATTGAGATAAAAATCAGTCTGCATGTTTCCATTTCTTCTGTGCTAGGCATGCCTGTTTATATATGTACAGGATGGGAACACTATTTTATATCACTTCCCACTATTTACACAATCTCCAAAATCAGTGGAATTCTCTTTGAAGATTTGGTTGTTCTTTGCCTTTTTCAAGAGAAAAAAAAATTCCCACAAGGCTTGTGGGGAAAAAAAGGTAAACCATAGGAGAACATGGTTTGAACTGAAATGATACAAGCAGAGATAGATGAGACAGAGATCATTAACTTTCCCTGCTTCTTTCCAAGTGGTGTTACCACTACAGTGCTCTTTACAAAACCAATTTCTTCAGTAGTAGGCAAGGAAGAGGAGGGGGAAACTTCAAGCTACATCAGCACAGCACTGACTTTCAGTGCTCAAAGTTTGAGGGTGGTGGCAGGGATAAAGATGCCAAAGATACATTTGCTGTCCCCTTCTCCTCAGTAAACAGCTATATTCCTCACTAAAAATAAATGTAATATTTTCTGTTACTGTGATGGTTTGGGAGTTACCAACCCCCCCCCAACTAATTCACCCAGATTAGACTCAGCCAGCTAGAAGTTAAGGAATGAAGCTTTATATTCACAGCTTAGCACAATATATTACAAATATTTACAACCATATACAGAAATATACAAGTAAAAAGTAATGCAGAAACACAATACCCCTTCCAGAAATCAGAATCCCCAGGAGGGGCTCCAACCATCCTTCCACCTTCTTATGTGCAAGGTGAGTTGGAAGGATTGGCCAGGGGGGTTAGAAACAGAATGATTAGCTGAGTTACACAGATCCAGCTAGAAGCCAGGGAGAGAGACAGACTCCAACAGACCAACCCAGACTGTCTTATCTATGTTTGTGTCCTTGTTTTTATACATCTCAGCAAACCTATGAGGGAAGTAGGCATCACTATTGTTTTCACAGCCTATAATCTATTTTTTCTCATTAAAATATTCCAATTAGCCTCAAACTAGTACAGTTACAAAACAAAATAACAAATCCATGTTCCCTCACCTCACTTTCAGAAATAACAGCAAATAACCATCAGATTTGACATTTCATCTTTGTTCACATTGTGTCCTTAATTTGGAACAAGCAATACTCTAAAATGGGAGCAGATGTATACCTTGATTCAGTCACCAGGACATGAAGGCATTCAGACAGAAAAGTGGAAGTAAAAATGCCTCTTTAAAAACCTGTATATCAGCACCCAGCTAAGTCAGTTTAGGAAGCTGTTTCTCAAGAGGTGGCTTGTATTTGCATGGAAACAGCATTTGTGAGCAGTGTATCTTTCACAGGAGGAACAGAGCATGGCACTAGTATCCAGCAAGATCCCAAACAGAAAAGTTTCAAGGCCTCAGTGCCTTATTATTTCTTATAAATTTCAAATCTACTGCAGTGTGTTTAAAATGCAAAGAAGAAGAAAAAAAAAGCAGCCAGAGATGACTTCTATCCTTGATATCTTAGCACAGTTTTTCCTTAGAAACTCCTACTCTTTAATACTTTGATTTCCCACCTACCCCAACCACAGGGAACACAGGGACAGTTTAAATTAAACATACGCTGTGTAAGATTTCCAAAGGAAGGCGAACTTCAGACCAGTCAGCCTGTGAAGAGAGAACATAGAAAGAAAAACACTCCAGAAACTCTTCAGAAACACACAAAATACCCTTGCCCCGCTCCTTTCCAGAAACTGAATACTTCAAGATGGTAACAATAATTTGTACAATGTCTTCCAAATACAACTTCTGGTCTTATCTCGAGAGCTCCCTCCCTGTAGTGGGAGCTCAAACCAACACACTCCCCAAGAACTGCAGGCTCTTGTCCTAAAGCTTAATCACCTTAATTACTTCTTCCCGCTGGCCCTTACATCCAGCCAGAACTTGCCCTTTTTCAGTCTATGACCACTGATCGCTTCGGCTCCCACTGTGCTGCTCTGCAAAGAGTCCAATTTAGTTTTGTCAGTGTCCTTCTCATAACAATGGGGGCTGCTGTTCAGTTCCCCCCAGGGCATTGACTGCACCTCCCTGTTTAAGCTACCTGCAAACCTGCTGGGGGTTGCAGGCACATGGGTAGTGCACCTGCACTTGGGCAAGCATTTCTGCATTTCTGTCCAGTGCCCTCCTAGCACATCCTGTTCTTCACACCAAGGTCGTCTCAGTGAGGTGATTCGCTTCCACCTGAGGGGGGAAGCAGCTGCTTTTGCTCTCCATCACAGCAAGCTGCTGCTCCATGCCGGGCCTTCCTCTTATATTCTTACTTGTGAAGAAATCAAGCACTGTGTTGAAAGCAGACCTACCTGTTATTCACGTCAAAAAGCTGAACTCCTTGATGGCACCAACCAATGCCTCAGTTAAAGACCTAAGAATTTAACACTTTGAAGAACACAGGAGTTCAGTCGGCAGCAGAGTTGCTCAGCTCATCTGAAAGAATAAAAAAATGTACTGACTTTGCAACCAGCAGTGTGTTTACAGTCCAGTATGTTTACATTTAAGTCTCCTTTCCATAACATAATTTATGAAGTTTTTATAAAAGCAGGTAATGAAATATCTACTTTACTGTACTTTGGGAAGTAATGATTCTCAGCTGTGTACCAGGCTCCTTTCGTACAGCTTTACTTCTTCCATCAGTCTGGTTACAGCTTACTGGGCAGTGACCTCCTTCTCCATCCTTTTTCCTAACAGCATTAAACTCTCAAGGCCTGAAAAGCTTTAGGTTACCTTTGTACAGTTCATTGCTGGCTGAATTAAATTCAAGAGTTCTTCCCCAGAGTTAACATAGCGTACGAATAAATGATTCAGTTCTCAGGCTCTGTATCATCACCTACTGATCAACTCATGACAGCAGAAATAGACTGCTGAGGAACGTAAATTTTGCTAATGATAAAAATGATGAAATGCAGCATTAAGAGGAAAAAGAAAGTTCTCTTTATTGTAGCAGTCTAAACTGAAGGTGATGCAGGAGCATACAACAGAAAAGGTCATTGAATGAAAATGGTGAAGCCATTTTTTGCAGGTTTACCTCTTTTCTAGGGCATTTTAGCAGATGATCATAACATGAGACAGTGACAAATGCGTTCCAGCTGAGATAAGATATGTGGGTCATGCTGACTTTGCAACATTATAAGCCACTACTGGGGATAACACAGCTTTTCTGTGAGGTAATTTACTTTCTTTGGATGAAAAGATAAATGTGAATTAACAGGGAAGAGTCTGAAACATCTGAGCTGTGCTATTGATCTACTAAAGACCCAGATAAGTCACAGAGAAACTAATGCTTGCTTTGCTTGGGATTAGTGATGGATGGGATAGCAGATTCAGCAGCTAAGGGGCTATCACTGTCAAGAAAATCTTAGCACAATTCTTTTTTTTCCTTTTTTTTTGTTTAAATTATCTTGCAGTAGTAGCAAAAATACATCCCACAGCAGCAGTAACCAGAAATTATCTTTTACTTATGACATTATGGACTGTAAACAAAAATATTGTAAGGAACAGAAATACTCAGTGCTTAATAAATATTTAGCTTCTAGTATTCAGTTTTCAAACAAGAAAGAGAATAAGTGAAGTGTCTCAGGCCAGAAATAATGTATGAAGGAAATTAACAGAATTTAGTCTTTTAAGGGTACTAGGTTCTTTTCCTTTTGTTTAGGCTTCCACCTCTACTCAGTCCTACTGAATAAAACAGCAAGCTGAGTATCTGAAGGCTGACATGACTCAATATTAGAAAGCATTTATACCCACAGCGCATTGCCTGTGTTTCTGGGCAAATTCAGAGTTCTTAAAACTTCCTATTAATATCTATTACTGATTTATTCAAGTTTATAAAGCACCCATGTACTCTTATGAGAAGACACACTGTTTTTCACAAATCAGTACATGAATTCCAAATATCCTGGATTAGTTCCACTACACAGTGACAATACAATCCAGTGTTTCTTACAGAGTATTTTTGCTGGTTGGATGTGAAATAATTGTTATTCTAGTTAAAAGGGCAGGGTACATCAGAACAGACTCCTTAGGTAGCTTGCAGCAAGTATCTTTAAAAAAAAAAAAAAAGTAGTTGCAGTGTCCTGCAACTACATTATCTTCTGCTTGTACAGAGGCAGAATGATTAGATAGTCAATCCCAGGTTTATGTGTTGACAAAATGATTTTTCATCTGTGCCGGTTTGAGGCTAATTGGAACATTTTGCTGAGAAAAATTAAATTCTTAGCTGTGAGAATAAAGAAAAATAACAGTGACCTATATCAGTCTTCTGCTGAGAGAAGCAAGTACTCAAAATATAAAATAAGACACACGCTTCTCAGTTAATTCTCAGTTCTTCTTTCTCCCCTCTCTGGTGGTCTGTGTGGTTGCATCTGCCTTAATTCTTTAATCCCGTCTAACCTTTTTTTTCCCTCTAACCTCCTTGTTGTCTTTTTGACATCTCACCTCAGATCTCTCCAGATTTATCATGTGAGATATACGGGGATTGATCTGGTTATTTCCGAGAGGAGGGAAAAAGGGGGAGGGAGGGGAGGATGTTTGGGTTGGAAGCTTCCTGGCAGTCTGACTGTTTTGGGAGAGATTTTGTGTTTCTGTATGACTTTTAACTTGTATATAACTAAATATTTGTGTATATTGTGTATATAGATGTATGCTTGTAAATTGTGCTAAGATGTAAATAAAGCTTCCTTAACTTCCAGCTGACTTAGTCTGGTGAATTCATGTGAGAGGGGTAACTCCCAAAACATCACATCATCCCACAATCTCTTATGTCCTCGTCACTTCTTTGTTTCCACGTTTGTAAAGCCAGAAAACATGAGCTTCTTGAAAGATGGAGTCTGAACTCATTTGATACTGTAAAACAAAAGCAGGAAATTAGGGCACAATTTCATTGCAGATTTTCACATTTCCCTCCAATCAGCACTCTAGTGTTTCAGGAGTTGTTCAGGGTCAACATAGGTAAATGCCTTAGGACCTCTAACTCTCATATTTTCTTTGGATGCTTCTGATTCTCTGTGGTTTGCCCCATTCCTATTATAGGAACCAACACCAAAGTTGTGGTTTTCTGCATCCCCCTCATAAATTAACATAGTTTAGTAGGTCATAAATATCTCAGATGTTATATAGTTTCTTATTATTTCCCTACTCTAATCTATATTGCAGTTCAACTGCTTCTTACAGGACACCTGAAAAAAAAAGGCAGGCATTACACCATGAACATCAGCCAGGTTTTGTACAACTTAAAACATCCATTCAGTGAGCTGAGAAATGAGTTTTCATAGTGCATATCAAAGCCTGAGCTTTCTTGCCAACTGGCTGCCTGCTTAGTAGATTTGTTTGGGATACAGAACAGGGCATTTCTCCTGTGCATTTGGCACAAGTTTGCTAGCATTCAGTAATCAAAAAACAATTAGAAAGTCATGTCCACTGTGCTCTTTTTAATTCAACTAGCAAACACTGGGGAGAACACAAGTTGCAATTACCAGGCTTTCTGCTTTGCCTATGATAATTTTTTTAAAGCAGATGTTCTAGCCAGAGCAAATACAAGTTTTCTATGTAAAAACTGTTGTAAACCCACTGCTGCAATGACACTTCTGGGTTGTGCTTTATCCACTTACCTATCATAACCAAACTCCTGTCCCTCATGAAAAAGGATATCATAAGTTTAAGAACTCTGTCCTTTTTCTTGAAGAAAATGGGCAGTGGCAATTTAACCTGAGAATCTATAAATGTTTACAGGGTATGAAAGTCCTGTTTGTAAAAGCTTTCCTACAATGTATTATCTAGTTAATCAGATTTTCACATTTTCTGATTTAATTATTTGTCAAGAAATGCCCTTGAAGATAGCAAGCTGCATTTGTACCTTTTAATTTGGAAGTAGAAATTAAATAACCCGACGTACATCTTTCCTACTATATCTTATCCTTGTCTTTCCTGTCTGGGGTTTTGAGGAGGCATTTGAGTAACCACCTTGCAACAAACTGATCTGCCAGAGTGTCCTGCAGAATGCAGCAAAGGGAGTGTCTTGAAGTGAAACGAGTCATCGCCTCCAACCTAGCAATCACCACCACCTCAGCTAAATTCTGATGTCATTTCAGCACTTGATCAGGTCAATTTCCTTTTCAGTATTTTGTATGCAATGCCATCAGAATGTACATCTCTGGAAGGAAGATTCATAATTTTAAAGGCCAAATAAGATATTAAGAAAAAAACTGTTAAGTACTAACCTTTATTCTTCTTCCCCTACAGCAGCACTCATGAAAAAGTATACATTAAGTAAAAAGGTGAGATGGCCTGTGCTTCCTGGACTGCCTAGTCCCATGGAAGCATCAAGACCAGATGCCAGTATCTGGCCAGGAAGCTCAGTAATATCCTGGGGTGCACTAAGAGTATCATCAATAGGTTGAGGAAGATTCTCCTGCCCATATACTCTGCCCTAGTGGGACCATATCTGGAATACTGTACCCAGTTCTGGGCTTCCCCAGTTCAAGAAGACAAAGGGAACTATGGCAAAGGGTCCAGTGAAGGACTACAAAGATGATGAGGGGACTGGAGCATGTCTTCAGCAAGGAATGGCTGAGAGACCTTGGGCTATTTAGCCTGGAAGAGAGCAGACTCAGAGTGGATATTATCAATAGCTACAGAACTAGTGTCAAGAGGACAGAGCCAGTACGTTTTCAGTGGTGCTCACTGACAGCACAAGGAGCAATGGACACAAACTAGAACACAGGTTTCACTTGAACATAAGGAAACACTTTGACTGTGATGGATCACTAGAAAAAAGTTGTCCCAGAGAGGTTATGGAGTTTCCTTCTCTGGAGACTTGCTCGGATGTGACCCTGGGCAACTTGCTATAGGTGAACCTGCTTTAGCACTGGGGTTCAAAGAGATAATCCTCAGAGGTCACTTTCAACCCCTACCATTCTGTGATATTCCAACTTGAGTGCAAATGACTACACTGAGAACTGTACTTAAAAGAAAGCGAGAACTCCTTCCATTCATGCAAGATACTACCAAACAGAATTAAGTTAAAATAATTTGGTCTAACATCTGTGAATAATTAAAAAGCTAGGGACCTCCAAAGGGGGGCTTAGCAGAGAGCAGAAAACAAAGATACCATTTACAAACAACAGATTATTTAGCTGTAATAATCCATAACTATAACCTTAAGACAACCAAAAGAAAGGGCAACAGAAGGGCAATAACAGAATACTAATGAAAGACAAACATCCGTCTCAGAAAGGGCTGAACGTGATATGAAAGTAATGCTGCTGCCTGTGCCCATCTCTTGCACTGGCACTTCACCCTGCTTGTCAGCCTTGGCAGAGCCCTGCGATGAGTCCCAGAGTGGCAAAGGCTCTGCTTCCCTGCCCCATGTGCGGATGTGTTTGGAGACGTCCCGGGGCACCTTGATGTAAAAGCCATGATGTTTTTATTCAAGAGCCTTTAGAGAAGAGCACACAGCAACAATGCATTTCACTGCTGGGAAAACAGCAATTTTGTGCTCCAAAAAAGAGAGTAATGAACGGCCTCTTTATTACTGTGAACCAGACAAAGTCCACCGGTTTCTGTCCGCAAGGTGTTCCCAGTTTCTCACTGGTCAATGTGAATCATCTGCTGGGATCCCGCATGCCAGGTCTGTTGGAATGGCATGGCATATTGAGAGAGATCACAGAACTGCCAGAGGCTGCAGAGAAGGCTCAAAAGGCCTTCTTCAGTGGCTTCAGCTCAGTGCCACACTGTCTTGCCTTGTACCACTCTGCTCTACACAACACGGATCTGCTGCCCAAGAATGGGCTCACATAGCCCATATGGCAGCTTTCCCACAACTCTCTTGCTCACATGCACTGCTCAGCACTGGCTCTAGTACCAGCAAGAGGAACCAAAGGTGCACAGTGTTTTCCCTAAGCAGATGACACAGACAGTACACTCATCTGACCTTGATGATCATCATTACCTTCCCATATACTCTCTTCCTAACTGACCATATTCACAACCTTCAGAAACCTGAAGGTGCTTGCCTTGCATGCTATGAGCATATGGCTCACACCATGCTGCAGGCAGCTGCCTGCATGGGGGCCAGGACTGGCACAATCCTAACCACACAGCCTTGCTATGCATCAGTCCCTACATCTGCAACAAGTAAGCTGAGCTCATTTCTTAGCACTGCAATGATCACAGAGTTGGTACAGAGTCGCCAGTTGATTTTGGTCTCAGAGCTACTGCAGAAAAGCAGGGCCCTCCTCCGTGTCCCCACAGAGGAAGACATCTATTGGCAATATAACTACTGCTTCACCTAGAAGGAGATAGGAGGTTGAGGGAGAAAGCTCTCTCATTCCACTAAGATAACTTCAGGTCATCATGCAGAATTGTAAAAAGTGAAAGACACAAAATTGTAGAAGGATTTCTACCAGTCAGCAACATTTGCTTCCCATTTGGTGACTTAAGCTGCTTACTTGAAATCAGAAAACAATGTACATGTCAGCCCCGTAACAAGCAACTATAACTATAGTTTGGTTGTGTTTATGCCTTACACAGTAAGCAAACAATTTTGAAATAAACAGTTGCACTGAAATTATATTTCTACAATTTAGAAAGCAAACTTAATTTAATTTGCTACAGCTGGACACCACCTGCAGAGTACTGTTGAAGTACTCTGAGCATTATGCACTTATCTTTTAAATATTGATAATGTCATTTTTCATTTACGTGACATGAAGTCCCACAGGGAATAATTATGCTAATAAACCTTAATGATTCTTGCAAATAAATGATCAAACAAAATTGCTACTGTTGATTTATATTAATGGATGCCTTTAGGAGGAGATTTGTCAGGATGTGCTGCTTCTTGAATCCAAATTCATCTTCTTTAGCAGAAGAATGCACATAGTTTGTAAAACAGATTAAGTGTTTAAAATATAATGTGTTCATGGAGTTTCTGCAGTTCGTAATGCCTGAGCATCACTATCTTGCCGTATGGCAAATTGGCATTAAATGCTTTCTTTGTGCATAACTTCAAGTCCTTTTCTTCCCTTCCTTTTCTCCCTTGTGGCTAAAAAAGACCTCCTTTGGAATATCTTAAACCTCACCTTTCTGTTACTTGTGAAAAATTGGTGGTCATTTTCCTGTCTTAATAGATGAACACTATTACTGAACAATCTTCCTTGTACTGCAATGAATCTAGAAACATTTTTGGTGCTTTAATAAGGGCACATCACTTGAAGCTGGTGACCTACACAATATCCTAAGATATGTTAGGATAACGAGTTTCTACTTTTATTCCACTGCTGGAAACTCCTACTCACCATTCATTTATACTTCTGTAACTTTAACCAAGATAATTTAGACAACATTTTTCCATGGGTTTGCCTTTTAGATAATATGTACACTTGAAAGCCATGACAATGTGCTTCTTTCACTTCTGATTACAGGGCAGGATGTGTTTGGTAAGAGTCAGAGGAGAGGAAGCTAAGGAAGTAACAGGAGAAAGAACTTTACACCTATTAATTTAAATTTTAGTGAAGCTAGAAGAGAATAAGCACATGCTTTGTCTGTCCAGCAAAACACATAACATACAAGTGTAAGGTGAGTTAAAAGCAGGCAGGCAGAAGTAGAGCTGGGTGCTTTCTGCCTTTGCAATACTCAGTGCCCAGTGGTGAGAGGCATCCAAGTCAAGCTAATTCTTTGCTTGAACAGCTTTGTTAAATTGATCGACTCCAGCAGGGTAACAGCAGAATGAAAACACAGAATGTTTTTGCCTTTGAGGCAAGTAATAGGACTAAGTAATCAGTGATTTGCTGAAACTTCCACCCATTCAGAGTTTCCAGTATTTTTTCCCCCCCTTTTACCTCCTGCTTGTCTAAAAGTTCAGTTTCAAAGGAAAGCTAAATAGCCTACCAAGCAAACATTTTCTTTCTTTCATAATGTAACCAGGTCCCATGAAACATGACTTTGCATTCACAACAGGTTGGTATTTCAAAGGGCTGGCATGAATGGATTTTACTGCTGACTGGATAATACAATCATTAAATACAGCTGAAATATGGCACTAATTCAGTCCATGCAGAAGGAAAGCAGTAACTGCAGCAAAGGGATGAAGGTCTCTAATAATGCTCTAGAATGGACTGGTGGTTTTAATAATTTCTTCAAAGAGGAGCATTCCTCAAAAGCCTGTCAGGTAAAGCTTCTCCTTTGTAAACTGGTGGCTAATCTTGCATACCCACATACCCTGAAAGCAGTGGAAGTTCCAAACACAGAAGGCTTGCAACACTGAGATTCATTTCTCACCATTTGTGGCCTGATAATGCTCAGAATTGTCAATTCCACCTCAAATACTGCTACGAAAGTCTTTCTTCTGTGATTCAGAACACCAGTCCTGCACAGGATGGAGGAGTTTGCCAGTTGTGCATTTCTGTTAAACAATGAGAAGCTTACAGTCTCCTGTTTATTCCATGCTCGTGGGTTAACAGCTCTCTAAGCAACTAGTAGGGCAGTATTTTCAAATATGTAATCACCTTTTTTATGTGACAACAGCAAAAAGACTTCGAGCAATTTGGATTGGACACAGATGGAGGATTAGGTGTGCCTGACTTCTGGCTTTGCCTGTAATTTGCTCTGCTGCATTCAGAAAACTATTTCATCTTAGTCCCCCTTTGTATGCCTGCAACAAACCCTGCCATTCCACACAAAAAAACCCCATATAGATCAGAATGTTTATAGCTGTACTGCTTCAGAGTGCATGCAGCACTGCCTATCATAGGTGACCTCTGCATGATTGCCATTCTCATTACTCTCTGCTCACTGCAAGCAGTTCTGATCTCATGCTCTGACTGGTACCAGAGTTCTAGGAACATTTCCCCAGGAGGTCCCTAGGACGTTTTGAGTGTTCAGGGACACCCAGAACAGAGATACAAAGTGCTGTGCTGCAAGTCAGAAGTCCCATCCCTACTTCTGTGTTTCAGTCCTTGTAGCAATTAAATGGGAGCCAGCCACATACACTTCAGTTTACAAACATATACATGCACATGTAAGTGCTGTAACTGCTCAAAAATGAGAGCCCAGTATCGACTTCTAACACTGAGGTACTGCTAACATAACATGGTGAGCAATGACTAGAAACCATGAGTAAAAATCCTTAATTGTGACTTGAAGCCAAAGGGATTTTGCTACTGGCTGAAAGAGGGTCATGATCTCACTCCCTATTTGATGTATGCCTTTTTTTTTTTTCCCCTTTAAAAAATAAATCAACAGCTAATCCTCCCACAATTTTTGCTTTAATTCACAAACAACTGCTTCCTGACACCATATCTAATCAGATATGTACTACACAAATTGTAGATTAAGAAGCTAATATGATTTTCTTCAAAGAGATTATTTCTATCCCCTTTTTTGTCTCCACTATCTGGCATTTTCCTACCATTCCACACGTGCTTGGCTCTCCAAAGCACACTTTTGGGAACTCCTAGTTCCTGGCCTCGATTTTTGTTTCATGAAATACTTTTTGGGCCTTGCTTCGCTTTGTTTACATGTGAAGACTGTTACTGTTCTTCCATTCTCTGAGATGACTTCTCTGTTTGCAAGTCTCTCATCAGGCTTCTCCAAAAGCTCTACTGGGATCTAACTTCCATCCTTCCAAAACAGGCCTTCCTCCTGCTTGGTTTTGTTTGGCCATGGGTGCTTGATCTGACATAGTTTTTTGAATAATCATTTATAGCCTCAAAAAACAGCATTTGATGTCTAGCAGCGTAAACAGTCTGTTTCTTGTGTGTCACCATTTCTACTATGTTTTTTTTTCCTCCACCTTGGAATGGTGTTAAAACCTTTTCTCCATCAGTTGCCCAGGGAAAGCAGCTGCTGCTAAACTGTCTCATCTCTTCCTTCCCGATTGTTTTAAAACAGAGTGGTCAGTCAATTTTCTCTGCATGTGATTTCTAGCTGCTTGTTATTTATTTGAAATGCAGTCACTTTTTATTCTCACACCATCTGGCCATGCATGTCTGCTTTTCTATACTGTAGACGCTCTAAATTAAGGTACTTGATCCGTAACTGTTCACACTGTTTAGTTAAAAATTATAAATAACTTATTTACATTCATATTATGAAATATTCACTCAGACTTCATTTTATGCATATAATCTGACATTGCAAATGGATGTCACTATGAATTTGGGAGGAATTCCTATACATTGCTTAGTGCTTACACTGTGAATTCATTCTATTTTAATGCTCATTCGTTACACCGTGTCTCCTAAATAATTCATATTCATTGATTGCAACTTACAAGTATCCCTGCATTTTGACACCAGACTCTTCACTGGCAGCTGCACAAAACACAATTACTGTTATCTACACTGCAAGATTCAACATCTAAATACTTTTCCCTTTTAAAAACTGAACGGAAAGGAGCAATTTATTTTTACCTACTTGGTATGTAGCATGCCAGTTTCCCAAAGGACAAGATGTTCCTATTTTACATCTAGTTGGCAGGGGAAGAGGAGAAAGAGGCAAACTCCTCCTTATGAACGTTAGTATTTGAGAAACTGATTCTACTAGCCTTCCAGGAAGCCTAGGAGTAAATATTCACCTTGCCTGGCTCCCAGGCTGGATTAACAAATCATGGGAAAGCATCCTATTACTCTGCACGAAGCCTGAAATAAAAGAACTGTGTCCAACCAGTCCAGACCTAAGGTGTAGAAGGGAGTCCCCCTGCACAAGTATTTCTCTGGACACTCTGAGCTTGAAGACACAAGCATGAGTCTTTGTAGCAGCTTGTCCTCAACTGAAAGCAAGAAAACAATAGAAAAAAACTATTCCAAATGTGCTTTCAAAGAGGAGCATAGGTGTTGAGACAATAAAAAGTGGCATACATCTTAAACAATATATAGTCCTAAATACTCAGTAGTCTTCGATGTAGCACACCTACCTTCTATGCTCTCAACCTCACCAGAAAAAGCATTTGTCTCCTTTTTTCCGTCTAGAAGCAGTGAAAAAAAAAAAAAAAGTTTTCCATCGCAAAATGTACAAAAGCCTCTCTAAATATTAATTTTCTGGCCAATCCTAGTCAGTGCTAAATGACTGTCAGGGTTATTTACAGACTTAGTATACTAAGACATATTGTATCTCAAATTTGGATAATTTAAACTGACCTGAATAAAAGCAAAAAAAACCTTCTAGACATATGCTGACATTTGTTTGCTAAAAATGTGTAATTCTGCAAAAAAACACGGACAAAACTTACAAGCGAATGATGTAACAACAGCAACGATGCTAAACATAAGCTTATTCATGTCACAGTGTAAAGGCAAAGCGCCTGCAATGAACTCCTAATGAAGTATTGTAGAAACATTACAGAAAGACAAAAATAACAATACCAGTACCCAATAAATACCTGTGATGGGTTAAGAACTTTCCCCTCCCCTCTCCTCCCCCGGCATTGGAATTTACCAGACTAATTCAGACAGCTTGGAAGCAAGATGAAGCTATACTTACAGCAGAGCAAAAATTACCAGCACATATACACAATATATTTACAAGTATTTACAATTATATACAAATTAGAAATAAAATAGAAATCCAGACTCCCTCCCAGGCAAAGGAAACTGCGCAGAAGGGGCTCAAAGCTACCCTCTCTTTCTCCCTCTACTTTCCCAGACAGGCAAAGAAAAACAACCAGCAAAGCTTATGTTATGCGTTAGCCGAGGTTAGAAGAGAGATATTAGAGCACAATGAAGGAGAAACAAAAGGAAGCAGCTTCCCAGCCCTCAGTGGGACAAATTGTTGACATTTTAGCTTTTTATTCCTCTCAGCAAACCCATGAATGATAAAGAATTCATCATTATTTTCTTTTCAGAACCAATGATCTAATTTCTCTTATTAAAATATTCCAATTAGCCTCAAACCAGCACAATGCTGAACCACACACATTTTTGCCATCTCTGCCCACACCCCAAAAATATTCAGTGTGAATTCTTTTTATGCTGTATAGGGTTTAATTTAAACAAAGCCCTGAACTTATTCTGGTTGGCAATCTTCTAAGCATAAGCAGATGTTGTAATTAAGATGCCTAAAGCCATAAAATACATGACACTCATGACATGCATCCAAACGTCTTTGTAGGTTTCTTTCAGGTATTATTTCTATTGCAATACCCTGGAAACAGAAAGAGTTTTTTAAATAGGCCAAGTTTCAAAATTAATAAATCAAAGAATTATGACATTTATAGCATGTCATAATGTTGTTCAGGTGGAAGAGCTGACTCTTCAGGACTGACAGAGGAAATGGGGGCTGTATTCCCAGGCCCCTCAGTGCTGCAGGAAGGTTTAGTACCATTCTGATGACTACAGTTGTGCATGATGACACAGTCCCAGATTCCACAACATCTTGATTTTCTAACAGTAACATTCCACACCTTTACAGGCACTTGTTATTCACAGGCCTGAAAGCAGAAGCCTGCAAGAATTATAGCTGAGTTCAGTACTGCTTAGGTCTGCACGAACATGACCAAAGTGAGTATTTTCCTACATAGTTTCTTTCTAAAAGATGACTTCTAAAGTACACTGTGAAGACACTAAAATGCACTATACAGATCTTGGCTTACTTTGTTTGCTATTCTCTGCTCTTTCTTTATCTTCAAAATCTCATAAGTGCCTCATTTTCCTGAATAAGTTTCCACATGACTCACCATTTCTGTAACTTACAGCCTCACACATACATAAATCCAGCAACACTACTGAATATTTATCAGGTCTTGGATTTTTTTTTTCCCTGAAAAATGTGCATTTAAATAAATAACAAGGACAAAAAATGCTGAAAAGAGTTTTCTACAACTGCCTTTCCCCCATGTTACCTCTTTCGACTTTTGTACCATCACTGCAGCCACTGTCCACTGAAATTTCCCAGGCAGACAGAAAATATATAACTGCTGCAAAAAACAAGATGTGGTTTAAGAAAAACATGAGTTTATAACATGCATATTGTTGTGGTACTCGTAGCTTTTTATTACCATTATTAAAAAGTCTACAATATTTATTTAGTCCTTTATTAAAACTAATGTCAAATTTGCTGTTTATTACTTTCTTGTTATTTTATTTGATTTCTTCTCCTGGAAAATGCTCTACCAGAAAATATTAATTTATCTTCCTCCAATTAATTTGAAATTATCTTCTCTCAGCATAATCTTTTTCCATCCTCTCCCTGAGCAATAGCCAGTCTTCACACAAGAGAGCCTTCTGGCAGCATTCCCTCCCCATTTTGGTACAAATGCCAGCAATGAGTACCTGCCGTCCTCTTTGGTGCCAACAGAACTGAGATGTTTCTGTTGGACTGAGTCCAGTAAGGATGAAAATCAGGGCTTTTGCATGTTAGTTCCTTCAAGAAACAAACATCAAGATCTCATCTGCTTACTCTTCCTTAGGCGTTCCCTTTCTCATAGGTGCCCCTGCAACACCTTAAACATCCATAGAGTAATGAATAAGCTCAAGACCAGAAAAACAGATTTTTTATGCTTATGGAAATGGCTGCTCAGGGCAAACAGTTGTGGGGAAAAACTCTGATTCAGTTTTCCCTTCATCCCCAGTCAGTAACACAGGGAGAAGGAAGATGTAAATATAGTGAAGAAAAAAAAAAAAAGGCAGGGGAAAAGCAGCACCAGATGACAAACTAGTGCCATTTGGTTGGGTGTGTGATACCTCATAGTAAGTCTCACTTGAAAACAGATGGTTTCAAGGGCAGGTTTTCCATTTGTAAGGGATATTTTGGCCTTGCTGTCACCATGATTTAGAAGGTCAAGGACAGCACAGCAATGACTTATAATGCTACAGCTAGGGGGACACGATGTCTGTGAAAACAAGAAACTCCCTCCCTTTTGTGGGAGCTTTGCTGGTCATTCTGCTGGTCCCACTAATGTATCTGCAGCTGCTAAACTGCATTGCAAGAATATGAAAAGCTTTTTTAGTACTGCTTTTCCATGATAGCCGTTGTTGGAATTGTAGAACAGTGTTATAAAAACTCCACAGAGAAAGCCTGTATCTACTCCATTCTCAAGTGGGTACCATGAGAAAGTTCAGCAAATTCCGGACCATTGCCCTGTGTCTGTTCCAGTAGCAAGTGCTAATGATGAGACTTTTCCCTTTATACATTTACTAGAACTAACACATACCTTTCTGAACTCACAAGCAATTTCCTGTCCTGAAGAAAAAATGTCTTCTCATTCTAAATCATGCCTACCCTATTCCACTGAGACTGTTCAGAGAGAAGAGACTCTAACCTATTTAGCTTCACGGAGAGTTTCTCTCTGACACATGCACTCCTAATAGACCATTTATCAGGATGAAGGGTGATCCCCAGAGAGAGCAGACATCAGGACAGGCCTAGCCTGAGTGACAGTCTGTCCAGCAGAGATTGACTTTAATGAAGCACAGAATAAACAGGAAGATTAAGAGAGTGCAAAAATCAGTGACAAGTTTTGAGTTCACCTGGGCAGCTTACTGTGCAGCACAGATCTGTCACTGAGTTATAAATGTTATATATCTGTTTGTTGCTAGGCATCACCCATAACACAGAGAAATCTCTAGTTTTCCCCTTGATTCTCACCCTACACAGAAGGTACCTGCTTTAAATCCCGCAACACACACAAATTGTGGGTGGACAAGACTCTGGCAGGCAGTTGGCTGGTCTGAGCCCCTGCTTAGGCTCCAGCACATGGCTCTGGTTTTCAGGGCTTCAGGATTTTCTAAGTAAGTAATTTTCAGGCAAAAGCCCGAAGTTTCTTTATCTGCAACAGAGATCTTGCAACAGTGTGGATATTTTGTACAGGATCCATCTTAGCAAAGTCCAGACTGCAGCACCTCCAGTACAATCTGACATCCTGTTACTGCCAAGGGATAGAAGCAGGTGTGCCTGCCAAATATAAATGTCTACCTTAGGATGACATCATGTCAGCATCTCTCTCCACTGGCTGTTAATGGAAAAACATTCACTCAGATGCAGACATCTTTAGACAATGACTTTCATCCAGAACCATCAGGCACATATCCCTGAGGTGCAGCCAACTCCCATTCATTCTGACAAATGTGACTTCAGACACCTCTCCAACATCTTCATATTTACTTCTTTTGCTGAATTGATAGAACTTGATAAATGGAGGCTGAGACTGAGGCTATGAATGGAGAGAAATTCTTTCATTCAGTGATAACGAGCTACAAATGTGTAAAGAAATCTTACAACTACAACATATCACAGGCAAAAAAGCCTTATTAGAGGGTAGGGACTCTACTGCCAGCAACTGAGACACATGTTAAATCTTTTTGTCCCTGGATGACCTGCTGAATTTAAATACACTACTTCGGTAAAATAAAGAAACCAATCAATCTTGAAAACAGGAAACTGGCAAGATACTTAATTCCTAAAATGGAAGTTTTTGCTCTGGTATCTGCAGAAGTGGAATTAAGTCAGTGTTAACTACTTTCAAATAGTCTTGTTCATGCAAACTAAAACGAAGAGCAGTTTCCAAACAGAATAGCAACTCCAACACACACTCTTGCTGCAAAATCTCAGGAGCACCTTTTCTTTTTTACCGTAACTAGCTTTACTATAAACTAGCTACATGAAATCAGCTTTACAGATGCTGTTCTAGAGTTCACACTGTCTAGGTAATTTCCCTGTAAAAACTGCTGTGTTGGCACTAGAGTACACAAACAACAACCAGCCCCACAGACAACAGCTGCTCCTTTGTATTGACTTTTGTGGGGGTGGAGGTCTTTTAATGTTTGGTTGGTAGGTAACGATTTTGCAGTTCAGAGGGGTTTTTTTTGGGGGGGCTAGTGGTGGTAGTGTTTTGGTTGGTTGGTTTCTTTTTGTTGTTTGTTAGGGTTTTGTTGTTTGGATGTTTTGGGGGTTTTGTTTGTTTGTTTTGTTTTTTCATCTTGAAAACAGAATATATATAAGGTTCCTCAGTGAGTACAAGAATTGAAGTTATATATGAAACAATACAAAAGTGTAATCTTAGATGTTTTAGGATCGCATCTGCTCATGTTGCAATTATGTACTGTCAACAGATGATGGCACCAAAATTCAATCTGTAAGAAAACAACTGGGTAACTGAGCAAATACAAAACAAATACACAGAAATTTAGGTATTTCAAGCTATATGAAATAGACATAAACTAAGTGAAGTCTAAAACAAACCATCACCTTATTTCTGCTCTCTCTTCCCCCACATCTCTGACTTTAAATCAGCTGGTAAACAAAGATTTTGCTTTTCAAAAGTGTGCACAGGAAAATGAGATAGTTGACTCAGAACCTCACTTCTGAGAGATACTATGGAGAGATATTCATGTTACTGGAGTCATCAGACTTTCAAGCCTTTGCTAGCCCTGTGCTATGTACTGCAATAAGCATTCTTTCAGAAGCAGGGGCTAGCTACAGGATCAAATGCACAACCAACAATGTGAACCTCAAGAAAGTATCAGAAGCAGACAAGCCATACTTCCAAATTCATAATTTGACTGTTAGAAGTCACAAATGTGCTACCTCTTCATAGGTATTTTCTTGAGTTTCCGATTTCATTCCTTGACAATTGCTCCGGTTTAAACACCATCATCAGTTTTGGCTGCCACTTCTAAAAACCATCTGGTATATAAATATTCACCAATTAATTAATGAGAAATATAGTCTCCTTTCACTGCTTCTCAGGTAAATGTCATGTAAAGATCTAAAATACCAGGAGCTGTATATATGATTTAAGCTTTGGTAACTGATTCGTAATAGTATTTCTAATGCAGACTCAAGCAGGAAGGAGGAAGGTGTTCAGTAATTCAACAGAAAGTAAAACGAACACTTTGGTAGTTAACAATTTACTGTTATTTAGGTTTAATGAAAGCCTACTCTATGAAAAGTGTTTTCTATTTTTCCTATGTTAGCAAAACCAACATTAAAACTGTAATTTATGACTGGATTGAAGCTCAAAAATATTATGTCCTGACATGGTATCTTGAAATCAATTAGTCAGGTCAGCATTTTGTTCATGGTATTATAAGCAGAACAAGGTTTTTAACACCCTGTAACTTATTTCTATTTGAGAAATGAGTTCTAGTGGGAGGTGTCCCTGCCTATGGCAGAGGGTTGGAACTAGATGATCTCTGAGGTTCCTTCCAACCTAAACCATTCTATGATTCTATGCTGTCATACACCTTGAGGAAGAGAAAAAGACCCATGAAGTCTGAAAGGCCAAGACTTCAACAACTATATTTAAGTGTAATCAGTAGAACTGTACAGTCCATAACACTACTAGCAGCTACAAAAAATTTAAAGGGTAGAATATACTATCATTTCATAAAACATATTTAAAGCTGAAACATACTCCAAAGCCTAACTACAGAAAATAAAGGCTAAAACGTTTGACACCTAATGTATTCATGTACTGCTGTTGCCAAAAGGACTGCATTGGAATTTGAAGGCTTAAACCTGCATTTTTTTGTGTTCAGAGATCACTATGAAAGCAATTTCGAGAAGCTATTAATTGCTTCTACCTCATTCATTTACTGCTAGGACTATAATTTTTTGACAGACAGTAATGAAGGTATTAGTGGCTGGTTTACCCTGCTTTGTACATTTTATATACCCTTCTGTGTTGAAGACTATTGTGACAGATTATTACAAGACAACATTATTCTTCATGCTTGATGCGCAGGTAAGAAAAGCTCTGTACGTCCTCTTTTACAGGTATGATAAGAAAAGGCTTTATATGAGATGTACAAATTTTCCTACGTGTCCCAGTTCAGGGCCATGAGGTACCTGGGACTGGAGGACAGAAATGACACTCCTTTTGAAGAGTAAGAATGAAGATACTGCACACCGATGGGAAGTTTAAAGGGAGGTGCGTATGTGCAAAAGGCAATCAGGTAGATTGAATACATCCACAAAGTAGACCGAGTCTATCGGACTAAAACCTTCTAGAATCCTCCACCCCTTCCAACCCTCAGCAGGCCTGAGAGTAGGCCAAAACTGCTCTCCTCAGCTTAGGCCTACAAGGCCTCAGCAGGCTGCATGAGGCAGCTCTAAACTCCCTGCCAGCTAGGAGCCATCTCCCCCACGCTAACCGTGAGATAAGTAGGGACATGCACTCTTCCCAGAGAACAGCGTGGAGGGAGGAAGAGCAAAGAGAAGAGTAGTATTAGCCAGACACTGCCTAATAAGCTATGATACTGGAAAGCAGAATAGAACAGCAATGTTACAATACCCTGGGATGACCAGGTCCTTCCCCTGGGATGGGATTTTGCTGCTGTAGTTTTCTTAAGGGAACCTGAGGCCACATAGCCACCCCTCACCCCCACCCAGACTACCACACTCTGCAAATGATTGACTTCTATACCACTGAAAATAAAACTGTGACGGCTTGGGAGTTACCCAAGCCATGTTGAAGCCATCCAAGTCACCTCCCCCCTTTGAAATCACCCAGACTAGATTCAGCCAGCTAGAAGTTAAGGAATGAAGCTTTGTATTTGCAGCTTAGCACAATATACAAGCAGACATTTACAATATATTACAAATATTTGCAGCTATATACAATAAAAAGGTGATACAGAAACACAACACCGCTCGCAGAGATCAGAGTCACCAAGAGGGGGGTCCCAACCATCCTTCCACCTTCCCCCCACCCACCAATCTTATCCCAGAAGTTGCCTTACATGTAACATGAATTAGGAGGATTGGTAAGGGAGGGTTAGAAGCAGTATTGATTAGCTGGAAGGCAAGGAGAAAGAAAGACCAACAGCCAGAGCTCAGACCAGAGTGACTCTATCCTATCTATGCTTATAGCTTTGCTCTTGTCCATCTCAGCAAATTTATGAGTGAAGCAGACGTGACCATTGTTTTCTTTGTACAGCCTATCATCTAATTGCTCTTATTAAAATATTCCAATTAGCTTCAAACCAGCACACTAAGATTCAAAGTACACTTTTATTCCGTGTACAAAGTATATTGTAGGGATTTTAAAGTTAGTTATTGTTCCAAAATAAATCTTGTATTCTATCTGATTTATGCTTCTCCCTGTGCATTTTGAGTACCACAGCTTGGTTACTTGCCCAGGAAAAGCCTTGCAAACAAAGATACTGCAATGTATATTAATGGAATACTTCAGTTCTAGCTCTACTAAAAGTACTGTAGACTCTCTGCTTAATCTGATTTTCATTGAGAGCTAATTTCATGCAGTTTCTTACTCTTCATATTTCTTCGATCCATTAAAATATTTTCTTTCTCCATACTCCCACTGCAAACTTTTTAAAGGAGTTTTTACGTTAGTTAAGTAACAAAACAACACAACATATCTCATATCCTTCTATGAAGGCATGACCAAATGGGTAGATGAAGGGAGAGCAGTGGATGTCTTACACCTTGACTTCAGTAAGGCATTTGACACAGTCTGCCATAACATCCTCATAGGAAAACTCAAAAAAAGTGTGAGACAGGTGAGGGTGTTGGAACACTAGAACAGGCTGCCCAGAGAGGTTGTGCAGTCTCCTTTTCTGGAGACATTCAAAGCCAACCTGAACATTATTCTGTAGGGTCTGCCCTAAGTAATCCTGCTTTGGCAAGGGGGTTGGACCTGATGATCTCTGGATAGCCCTTCCAACCCCAAACATTTTGTGATTTATACCAAATACACAAAATTTACAAATCTGGGTTGTGCTTCTGCATGCAGATGTAGAGGAAAGGAATAATGATAATAAGGGTTAGAGTTAAAAGGGCACAGTTAAAATAGGAGCATGGTATTTCTAGTTTCCTAAGTAGCTAAAACCAAGTTGGGGCAGACTAGAACTGATTTTATTCAAATGAAGTATTTTACATATTTTCTTTGTATTTTTTTTTACCCCCCTCACAAGATCATTAGACACTAGACCAGTTACTAAATTACTAAAGTCTAACCCACATTGTTGTCAGCAACTACAAGGATCACAGCTTCATCCCAAGTGCTTTATCCCAAAAAGCCACCCTTGGCTGATGAGCAACCAGCCCGCCAGCCTCATACACAGGCTGCCAATAGAAATGTGACACCCAGAGTCATCACACCAGCAGGCTTTTCTTCCAGCTAAGTGGTCAAGACAGCTGGTAAGGAAAGAATATTTGCAGAGAGGTAGATAACAGTAACTCAACTAGATGAAGTTATTCTTTTGCTTCCTGCTCACTCAGAAGGGAATTAAGTAAGATACATGGAAGTCTGATTTCCTACTGCAATTTTATTTGACCAGCACTGCAGCATGCAATATCTGCAGGTTCAAGTCTTAATGACTGAATTTTAGCTAATCTCATACTTTAACTGGTGTCCTACATTTGGTCTGTGATCATCCCTGCTGTGACCTCAGCATAGCAAAGGCTCACCTACAAGATTTCAAATGGGCTGCATGAACTGTCACAAGGAACACAACTGTGGCAGCAGAAAACTTTGTATGGCTTAACAGCTCTGCCTCGGACTGTTAAGCCACCCACCCTCAGCTTTAACAGAAACTGTACCCAAGCTATTTTTGGTTAACTGAAGTGCAAATGCAAGGCTGGCATCCTAATTGCCTGCACTGGTTCAAGGGGAATCTCTATCAGACATGAGGTTAAAACATCCACTATCCCATTGTTAAAAGAACAAAGGCCTTGGAAACGCATAATCCTTGAAGCAATACAATATCTACATGATATCTGGCTAACCCCTCCCAAGAAAATAGCTGGCAAAGTCATGATTTCAGCTGATCTAAATCAGAAGAAATGGACTGGAGGGACAGAGGAGGAGCATGTGAGTGGCAGTAACACACCAGGAGTATAAAAGGAATTAGTTCCTCCACTCCTGGCACATCACTCAGTGAGGAGACAGGGTAGATGTAAAACTCAAAGAGCTTGAAATAGCCACACCTTATTGGCCATATCATACAAATTTTCTTTTGTTTTAAAGAAAAACATGAAGATTATAAAACTGTATTTATTTTTGGACAGCTTTATATTCAAAAGCTAAATGCCATGCTCTGTTCTTCTGGGACAAATGTACGTGTGTGTGTTCATATTGCTGCATTTTAGTAAATTATCCAATTTAATCCAATAGTGTGATGAGAAATGCACATTACATTTAAATGAGCAGAGGGAATAACAAAGAAAACAGATGAATCCCATTACAGGTGTCTGTGAGGAAGAGAATATGAATGTGAATCTCCAGTCTGAGAATTTCAACAGCTGTCAACATTAAAATACCCCAGTGGGAAACAGAAGAGTAAAGCCTTTAACAAATCTTGTAGGTTACTGTTTTTTGGCCTATGCATCCACAGAGGGTTGAATTCAATGGAGCAAGGTTTAAACTCAGCCAATCTGTTTAAGATAATTTTGTGTTCTGCCAAACATTGTCTTCATCATGCAGAATGAATTCCTCTCTTTCGCTATGACAAATCTAGTAAATATAATAGTTTTCATCTTCTGAATGCTCAGACCAATATATGCAGAGGACTAAAAACATCATCTTACACTTAGAGATAGCACAAGCAATATTTAAGTTGTAAGCTTTTGAAGAATGTATACAAACTGGCAGCTTGCTCTTCACCTTCTTTTAATTAAAGCACCAGAAGGTTGAGCTAGGTTCAATAATGGAGCATTCAATCAACTTCTGCTAATCACCCAAAAAATGGAGACCCTCCTTAAGAAGCAGGTACTTGTCTTCTTTATAGAAATTCTCTCCATTAGTATGAAAGCATCAGTCTTTTTGCTACAATTATTGGAACCAAAATTATGACATCTGCAGTGGGATGGGCTCAAACTTGCTCTTCCAGTAGCTGGTGAGTCTACTCGAGATGAGGAATTCAGAGGGAGCCTGGCAGTCACACTCTGTTCCCACTACAAAGTACTCAAGCACAAGGAAGACAAGAAGAAGTTAACAATTTCTTCCCTCAGTAAGCCGCCTTCTAAATCCAGTCTTCTATCTTTGAAACAGACACACAACTTTAGTTCAATCAAGTTATCAAAAATCCCAAATCATTTTGTACAGAAAGCTTACAGAACGCCAGCCATACATATACATACAAATATATCATCTGTCATTGCCTCTCCCTTTATTATAGGGACATGACAGGACAAGTACAGTGTAGTGTATGCTGACCTTTTGATTGACCTATGGGCAAGGTTGTCATATATTTGGTGTTCATATTTTGGGCAAATTACTATGTGGCTTCCTGCAATATGCAGCATCATGCTTCACATTTGAAAGCAAAATAAGCCTTACAGGATCTGAGCTGTATTGGGATAGGGCTTGGACTTCAATGTTCTTTCAATTATTTCAGTATCTGAATCTGTATTTAGACAAAATTTCTATAACTTCTACAAATAATGGAGAACTCTCAGAGTTTTCTTCTGCTCTGGTTACAAAGAATTAGTTTAAAAAGTCCCTTGATAGTCTCCTGGTAAAACAACAGATTCTGATATACTACTCCCATACACTGATACATCCTGATAATTTTAGTTCGGTAAGTTAAGTAATTACAAATTCCTAGAAGACATAATACTTACTTACAATTTTATAAACCATTAGAATACTTACTTCAAAACATAACTAGCTTCTTTTATCTTTACACATCCCTAAAAGAAAAATTCTAGGAAAAAAAAAATTTAAACCAGAACATGTTACAGTGTTTGAGAAAGAGCTTTCCATGCCAAAGGTGGGAAACTACTCAAAGTCAAGTTATTTTGAAGGTTATTTATAGTGACTGTAGATGCAAGGTAATTTTCAGTCATTTGCAGTATACAGAATGATTAAAACACATACCCAAAAACAGGTTAGAAAATGGAGTATTCACAACACAAACAAAGGGTAATTTGTACACACATACAAAATTTCACATTTAAATCACAATATATGACTATTGTAAAACTATGTTTAAAATTCAGCATGTTAAAACCATAACACAACTCTGATAAAATATTATGTCCTTTCAATTGTCAGTCATCAAAGTGAGCAAGATTGTGTCCAAGAGACTCTTTTCCTATTCACAATCAAATCTAAACTATGGGTAAAACGACTTTTAAAAAAAAAGCTAACTACAATCTAACACAATAGCATTTGGCTGAGCCTGCAGACAACCCAAAACCATACCTCTGGGGAATATTAACCCTTTGCTAGTCAAAGTAACCTTTAAATGAATTTATTGTATATTGCAGAAAGCAGAAAATAAAGCAGGTAGCTTGAAGATCTAAGGTGAATAGATCAGAGCTCCAGTTTCTTAAATGAGTCCAAGCTGTGTAATGGCTGGAGCACAGGACACACGATACTCATCTCAAAGCTTCCTGAAGGGTATGCAAAAACTGTCTACACCTTGCAGCACTACTCAAATTACCACGGGGAAATCTGCTTAAGCACAGACTGCAGAGTATGGTTTGCAGCATGTATGTTTCAGAACACTGATAAAGAAGTGAGGCAGTTAAGACCATACTTGAAAGAGAAAAGACCTGACTATAATTAGGAAATAAGTACGCATTAGATTTTTAAAATTTCATTTTGGACACCAAATCATCTCAGTTCTCTTTTCTCAGACAACAAAAAACCTTCTAGCCTAAACTAGTTTTTTTTTTTAAAAGCTGAGTACAGCAGCTATTATTCACCCTTTGTACTGTGGTAACAGCCTGAAACCATTACCCAATGAGTCCCCCCAAAATTTGCAGTTTATATGTTATAAGGTCTAATTATGGGGTAAGCAAAAACTAGAAACCTTCTTACAAATGGCAAAAATCTGAAAAATCAAGGTAATTACAACCCTAGCTCATCCTGATTTACTGGGCTATTTCTCAAACAGCATAGGGTGATGTGCTCTGAGCTTTTTCTTATTTGCATTAAGTCCTCCGTGATTTTGTCTCTGAAATGTGTGCATATGCTGAGTCCATGTGAGTTGCTACCACTGGCACTTGTCATAAGAATTAAATCCCTCTCAAGCTTGTTTACAGCTCAGCACTTGTCATACTGCTCCCCTGAGCTTCATGGCTGGTTGATTTTTTTCTCTCTCTTTGGCTCCGTGAAAGATTTAATTTCTTTTTTGTTTATGTGTGTACTTACACTTGCAGGTGCAGAAAAGAAAAAAAAATTGCTGCACCCAGATGTTTTGAAGCTGCAGCAGCATACATACAGCTGAAATTAAGGAGAAAAGCTATAGTGGATAAAACAAACTTTCTCATACAGCATTCTGTAACATATTTAATAAACCTAACATCTTTCATTCACAAGAAGACTCCTGAATTCTGTTTTAGGAAAAACAGAATATTATACAGTTTCTGTCTCCTCCTTTACAGAAGGCTTTTTAAAGTCTGAAGATGGTCCAATTACTCCTATTTGTAATTGCACTAATATCTTTCTACAGCGGTAACAGACTCAATCATCAACACAGCCACTGCACAACAAGCTGTCTTAGCTTGTCGCTGAATTAGTTCAACCTCAGAGTTTTATCCAGATATTCATTCCATTTTCCATCCATACTATGAAAAACATACTGTAGTGTTAAAAAAAAGAAAAAGAAAAAGAAAAAGAATACTCTCTTGCTTCTGCAGCAACAGGAGTAACCATTGCCAGTATTGCCTGTAGAGACTCTACTTCCAGTATCTCAAATCACATCTAGTTAAGCATGTCACCATTTCACAACTGCAGCTGGTTAACCATGCGATTCATTTACTCCACTACATACTCTAACAGTCTATAAAAGAGTACAAAGATCAATGAGCTATGGTTTCATAGGCAACTACTGTAGCTATTTATCTACAAACGGGGTAATGGCTTGTCTGCTTCACCTTAACAGCATGTGCAGGCAGAGCCTTTCCACAATCAGTAGAAGGGTTGCTAATTTCACTGTTCAAATTCAGCACATGCGTCAAGAACATTTCGTTAGACACGCATGTTCCTAGTCAATTAACTTTATTTGTACAATGATGTGCACAACAGAACAGTTAGTTTTTAAATTTTGATCACATTTTAGCTTTAGACTTTTCTAATAATGCGCAATCTGTAACATAGAACTTGCTGATGACAGGAATGTTAAAATTACAAGCATCTGACACAGAACCTACTGGAATTTTAAAGGACACTCTTGTGAAACCCAAATTAATGAATCTGATTTTCTTCTTGCTCTTTTCTGCATGAGTAACTTCCTCTAGAGCTTCCACTGGGCACCATGTGGAAGACCCTACTCAGTGGCTCTGTGACATGTCATGTCTCTTCCAATCAGTGTTCTGCCTGCTGTCATAATGGGGAAGACAAAAATATATAGACACATCTTTGTTTTTTCCTCTGGATTTCTAGTTATCACCAAAACACATTAAAAAAAAAATCTCCAGTGAGGTTCACTATGTGCTTATCTTACACTTGATCTGGTATTACAGAGGCACAAGACATTTCTTCTTTCTAAACACTTCGATCTTGTATTTCGTGACTAAAATACACACTACCAAACTGATGGCAGAGCAATAAAGATGTTTGTGTAAAAGAAAGCAGGAAAGAAAGCCCATTTCCCGTGCTAAGAGAAAGAACATGAGGATAGTTGACCCGACACTGTCTTCACAGTATCCCCAAAATGTGAGGTGTTGCACAAACCCAAAGTGCTAGTACTGACTTCATATGGTCTCTGGCAAGCAAAGGTTTACTACTTCGGATGTTCTATTCCACAGATGAAATAAGAGAGAAGAGATCTTAGCAGATAATACAGGTAAGATGCAGAAAGCACTTTTTACCTCCCCTGGGACAGGTATGGCAATGAAAAATATTTTGATAAAAAGGCATTATTACTCAGTGTGGACTAAGTGAAGTTTGTCAGTTATTGATCTTTACCTAACTAGTACACTCAAGAACATCAGTTTACAACCAGTTATGAAATAACTAATAATAGACAGTTTGGTCAGGTGCTACACAGAATCTTGTTTGATAGAAAACTCGACTCTTCTTAAGTAAAAGCAGGAGCATTTTGCCTATACACATCCCATATTTGACTCACAGTAAAGCTGCCATTTGCTGCTGCTGCTTATTGATCTCCCATTGCAATGAGGCATCTTGACAACCCAATGACACTTTGCTTGCTGTTTTGCATTTTCTTCGGAGATTCTGTTCAGTAGAATTCCTACCAGCTTCAGCATTACCTGTAAGGAAAAGAACATGGTTCTTATTGCAGAGAGTAAGAAGTTCAAGAAGGATGTATTCTATCCACTCTAACTACAGGTAAGCAAGAGACTAGACTTGAAAACATTTTTTTCCCTAAGATCCCTCCCCCCTGCTCTTCAGTTTTATGCAGAGTAAAAATGATATAAAAGAGAAACTTTCATAAATGTGCAAGTGGATTGTAAGCTCTCAATACATGTTATTTTGGTGGAATCAATGCCTTTGTAAGGACTATGGAAGCACATTAAATAATACATTAATATAAATCACATATGATGTGAGAAGACAACAGATATGCTTTTATTATTGCCAAGATAGAAATGGCAATTAAGAGGTAACAGTATGTTAAAAGCTTCCACTGCTTAACAACAGTTCCCTAGTGCAGTTAAATCACTGTAAAAACTGTCAGAAGAGGTCCACTTTCTTGTAGAATTCTCTTTTGTTTTCTTTCAACAATGAATAAGCTTTCTCATCTATAACAGTGCCTATGGATCAACTGTGCTAGGAAGGGTCAGCTTTAGGCTGGTGCAAGTGTACAAAGCTAACAACAGACTGAGAATCACAGCTGTCCTGGCCAGAAACAATGCTTCCCAGAGCCCTCAGGGAGCCCTGCTTCCTTAGAGCACATTTTACCTACTTTTATGGAGGGTAAAGATGAAATCCCATTTCCCTCCAGTGAGTAGCTCACCTAGTGAGAAGCGTGCTTGGATTAGCAAAATGCTCCAATTCAAGTACAATGGCAATTTTACAACAATCTGTTTAGACAAGTTGGTGCTCTAGAGAGCATAAGGATTGTTGCTGAACCCTACTCTGTTTAGCATAATAAAAATAGGATAAAAATAGGATTCCTTTTGTTATTACTCTGCTCATCTACATCAGGGAAAATAAAATTATGTTGCACATAATCAAGAGTGCATGCGTGTTAAAAAAAAAAAAAAAAAAGAAAANAAGCAGTTCAATGCAGTTAAGAACTCACCTGACATCCTTTACTGCCACCACTTGCCCTGTATCAAGTTCAGTCTTTTAAAGGTTTCCTTTCAGGCTGAATTCTTCTTAATCCAGTACTCATAGTACTGGAACTAATTTCGAGCCCCTCCATTATGGCCCACCTTTACTTAGTAAACACATTTATCAATAATTCAGAATTAAGAGTGATTAATATCTTCCTGGGTAGCAGACTAGTTTTCCGCTTTCTAAAAATCCCTCAAAATTACATTTGAGTCTTCAGAATTTAGATCGAAAATGCATCTTCTGTAACTGCAACAATGACCCTATGGCAATGTGCTTGCTTGGATGATCGAAAAACGTTGAATTTGCATAGATCAAAGAACATATAATCACAGGCAAGCCAATTATAAAAGGTGTATTATAACCTTTAAGCCTTTACACTGAAGGATGTATAGGTCATACTCCAAAAAGGTTTCTACATTCACTGGCAGCAGTTAATTGACATATACACAACTAATAACATCTCTGGAGATCCAGCCATAATAAGCAGACAGTTTCCAGAGGAACTGATCCAACAGCTTCATTACTTGCAGCTGTTTGGTATGCTGAAAGCTCAGTGTTTTTTCCTCTTACGGAAATGCTTTTCCCCTGACAAAGTAGGAATTTGTCTACAATTCCCTACAGATTAACTCAAAAAGATGCATTTATTAGGCTGTGATTTCCCATTCAACAACAAATGAATGGCCTAAACTGCCCATGCTGTTCTCTGGTACTGTCAGTGGATTTTTTTCAACCTGATCATCTCCATGATTTATCTCAGCATGATTCTGTAAGCCTAGCTGAAGTAAGAGTTTGTAGCTACAGGGAGAAAGGCCTGGTTCAATCACTGAAACAGAACAATAGCTTTACAGGCAAATTTATGAGATGAAACTTGGATTCCTCTTACTAAACCTAGCAACCTTAATCTTAAAAAAAAAAAAGTGCAGTTTACCAATTGTAATTGATAAAGCAAAATTCACTTAACTCTTTACTTATGATGGTGTAGTAACAGTCCAAAAGGTGTTGGTGATGTAGGCTTACAAGAGAAAGGAAGAATCTTCTTTGTCTGTAACAAACTCTCAGGCATATATCCTTTCTTGGGGCTGCAAAAGTGCAAAACCACAGCAAAGTCCAAGCTTAGAACTACTTTGAGTCTTGTCACCTTCATTAATTCCCCCATTTGAGAGAAAAGGCAGATTAAACAAGTGAGGAGCACAAGATAAGATCTAGCAGAGGAAATAGTAGGGGTTTAAAACCCTGTGCAACAGATGAAGAAACTACTATGAAACGGCCAAAGGTCAGGCAGAATGAAACCAAATTTTAACTGCAGTATTTAGTTCTATGCTGTACTCAGTTAACCATTGTTAATATCCATTAAAGGTTTGAATTTCAGCTCCCAGGCTCATCTTTCAAGATAGTGTTGCTTCTGATATTTAGACTATATGGACGTAACATCTGGTTTGGTATTGGCACTACACTCATGAGTATTTTAAATATGCCAGGGGAAACATCTGCAAAGTGAAGAAAGGAAATTTTATCTTTTGCTCTACTGAATAAAACTGAGAAGTGTTGGACAGAGCGGATTATACATTCCCATTCAGAAGAAGCTTGAATTACTTTTGGTAAGAAAAACTTTGATATGTTTATTATATTCTAAATACAGATTGTATTCCTCTTCCAACATCAACGCTATCTTTTGAGGAACCAAGAGAACAAAAGATGTAGAATCATAGAATGGTTTAGGTTGGAAGTGACCTCAAAGATCATCTAGTTCCAAGCCCCTGCCATAGGCAGGGACACCTCCCAGTAGACCTCATTTCTGAAAAAGAAATAAGTTACAGGGTGTTAAAAAGCATGCTCTGCTTTTAATAAGTTTGTCTTACTAATTTCAACTGCATCAGTTGAAGGTCTAAAACAATAGAAGTTCTGTGCATTGACGTTTCTCTTACAACAAACTTGAAGAATCTTCTTAGGTTATCCTCAAGAAAGGCTAAGCCATTATCAGCCTTGAAACAGAGAATGATGCAGCCTGCCTTTCCTGCTGTGGTACCTAGCCTGCTATCTAAAAAGAAATTGAAAAGCAGCAAGATACAGTTTAAAGAATGCTTATTTCCCACAATATTGTTGAGAGACTTCAGAAGAACTGACATAACTTCATTATTTACCAAGGAGAAATACTGTTATTCACTATTAAGTAATATCTTGCTGTAATAACATAAAATACCATACATGCACACTGACAGCTTCTTTTTGGCTCCATCAAGGAAAATCATACAAGCACTCATGTTTCCTGTAAGATATCTGGCCTTTCTCTGGTCTTTAAATTACACCCGGTGAATGTTATCTGGGAAAGAAAATAACAGAAAGACAGAAGAAAAACTTCCCATGCATGAGTATGTTGCCTTAAGCTCCTTTTGGAAATTCTGGTATGACAAAGATACCCAAAAGTTCCTTGATACCTTCAAGAGCCACTGAAGTTGGGATGAACCCAACTGCTCTAGTTGGGTTCATCCCAATTAGTTCCTCAAGTTGCAGTTTTAAGAACCAGTAAAAAAATCTTCACTTCATACAGCATGCTAACCAACCCATCCTGCACACTAATAACGAATAAAATCTTAACTTAAATGTGCCTTTTCTCTGTAGAACTGTCTTCTGCTTTCCATCAACAGACAACAATAAGAAAGCTGATTATACACCAGTGATCAAGAGGAAATATTCCAAGATACAAAGTATTGTGACAGGGAAAAAGACATCAAATACACTGCATTTCATTGAATATCCTGTGAAAATAATTCCACATGCCACCAAGTTTCTGGGCCAAAGAGGAACCGAAATCTTTCCAAGAAAATTAAGTGGACAAATACAAGTGTCTACTAAATTCAGCTGAAAACCAGAGAAATTCAATGTTCATTTCAGGCAGCAAGCACTCAGGTACCTCAAATACATACCAATAAAACTATTAAGTATCCATGTTTCTCTAATTCTACAGCCTTCAAAAGGCTAGTATATGGATCAGAATAATAGTCTTAAGAGGCTGTAAGAAACAGACCTACACATAACTTCCTCTTAAGTCAAAAGGGTTAATTCTTAATTATGAGTAAAACATATAAAGGCTCCTTTTTTCAAAGCTATCATCTTATCAGTATGAGACACATTTTTCCCCCACAGAGCATTATTTGCTAACCTGTTCACCAAAACTTTTGGAGAAAACCACTTGTTTGAATACAATATAAGAACTTCGAGAACTTACAGAACTAAAACATAAAATGGAAGCTTACTTCAGTTCCTAAGGCAAGAGATTCATTTAGCAATGCTATTTGAAAAATGCTCAAAGAATGGAGAGCTGGTTTACAGCATATATACACTTTTTGAATAACTGAATTAATCTTATTGTCTTATTGTTGTCTGATACATGCTACTAGTATATTTGATTTTCATAAACTGTCTGGGCCAGATGGGACCTCTAGACGTCATCTAGTCCAGCCCCTTGCAATCAGCAGGGACATCCTCATTAGACCATTCTCAATATTTGCTCAGATTTAAATGTAGACGCACATGTAACACCACAGTTATTGCTATGGTTTTCACAGAGAAAAGCCTCTCAAAGAACAGTTTCAACAGTAAAAACCCCTCAAACCCAGCATATCTTTACATCTTGCACGCAAAACAACTAATCTCACTCAAAGTGAGGGGTCTCACAGCTAAACATTTTTCACTTCTTTTAAATTCTTGTGTGATACAGGAAATATCATCATAACATGGTGACTTGGAATCTGTGAAATGACTGCATACAAAACTAATTAGGTGTCTCAAATCTAGAATGATCTAAAACTTAAAGAGATACAGAAAAGAACTTACTGCGTAGTGTGTGTAAACTCATTTAAATACCACTCAACATACTTTCTCTTTAGGCATAGGTAAAAATTTGTCACAACTATGCATAAAATGTAATGGTCAAAGGGGATAATCCAATAAGCTTATTCTGAGAACTCTTCTTTTGAGCTACATGGAAATGGCAGTAAAGGTTTCATTAAAAGCAAAAATCATTTGAATAACTGTAAAACATACTTTTTCATTAGAGGCATATTAAGTGTACATAAAAACAAAAACAAAACAGGATGCTACTAGACAAGTTAAACTCACAAAAAAATCCCAACCCAACCCACCAAACACTAATGAAAACAGAAAGAACGACTGGGTAGGAAATTCACCTTATACAAAAATGTCTGAAAAACCCTGTGACAGCCCATGGCCAAAGTCTTTGGTAGAATATTAGCGTATATTACAGCATTAAAAAAAAACCTTGCTTTCCACATGCCGGCATATAAACAACAATACTTAATGCCTGCAGAAGAGCTTTGACATCTTTTATTTATGGTTTTGCAGAATATCTACTGTTACTCAAGCGTTTTTACCCTAAACTTCAAGTTTCTAATGCCTTCTAGCAGCAAAGCACCACAGAACACATATTTAAAACCTATTTCCCAGAGTTGATCTCTCTCACCCGTTTCTACTAAAAGAAATGTTGACATGGTTACATTACTAAAAAACCATCTTGTTTAAAATACATCACCCAATATATTTGAACTCAGTATGTGCCAGGATTTAATCTGATTTTTTCCTCCCATGTGTATTCATCCATTCTGCTACACATAAGCCAGAATTTATTTCCCAAACTGCATGAGGCAAACAGATGTTGGCTGCACTTGAGGAAGCTCCAAGTGACTGAACACTCACTGGCCATAAGCTAATATTGGTAAGTTTTCCATTAAATGCAAATAATGAAGATAGCATATATGTGGCATCAGATCTCCTTAAAAATACATATTAAATGAGTAAGCTGCAATGGTTATTCAAACAAATACGGTAAATCTCTTCAGATGAGAGAAAATGGTGGTTCTAGGACAGATACCAAGAATTAGCTTTAAGACACTGGGTTTTGGTAAGGAGACGAAAAACTGAGTGCAAAAAGAACTACTGTTGGCTGGATGGAAAACACCCTTACTCAAACACAACTAAATTATGTGCATTCAAATAACTCAAAATGCATTCAATGTAACTAGATCCTCTGAAGCAACTTCAGTCAGAAGTACCATTTTAGTTTATCTCTACAAAACATCCCAAATAACATCATAAACATGCATCTTCATCATTATGCAGTCTCTTACAGTGCTTACCCAGCAAATTAATCATTTCATACAGAAAAAACTGTAATGAGTTTTGGTTTTCTTTCCTTCACAAAAAATACCATGTCAGTTCACGATACACCTTACCTGCTTTTCTAAAGCTTTCCCTGCTTTCTGAAAGCTATCATGTTTGGTCTTCTTAGAACAATCTAGTTCTCCCTTCTTACTTTAAAAGGGCTACTAGAACTTTAAACCTAAGACACTTTTCTATATGGTTTGAAGCAAACAATAAACATGCACCTGAGAACATATATATCCTTGTACTAAGTACACGAGTTTCTCAATCTGAATGTTATTTTCCAACCTCCCAACAGTAGGTGGCCAAATTCTTACTAAAATGGTAACCTAAAAAAAAAAATTTAAAATGTGAGGAAGTTACAAGCAAGTACCAGATAAATATTCCAGTTGGGCTTAATCCTTACCAACACCACATGTCAGAGCATTATTAAAAGTATGTACTTTGAATGGAAGATCATGAACCTGATGAAAAATACTAAGAGATTTATCTGGGTTTAAATGCAGATGCATCAAGTAACTCCCTAAGTAATACATGCATCAAGTTAAATCCTTCAAAGCGTCCTTGTTGTGATGCTGTATTTTACAATTTTCCATGTGTACACATATGAAGGCATCAGACTGGTCAATTCTACGTCAATGACTTCACTGAAAATCGTTTTAAAACAAATGAATACTGCAACGTATTCTCAACTTTTTAATATCTCCTGTTACTTGAAGTTCTTAAAGTAGCAAATCTTGAAGAGTTGCAACTATGTAAACTGTTCCACTTCTCTTTTTAGAAGTCTTTCAAACCTCCATGAAAATTCAGAAACATTAAAAGAAATTAAGTCACATAACTCTTCAGAGCATGAAGCAATTTGAGATATCGCAATTAAGTTTATTTCAAGGCTCCAACCTTAAGCTGGATGGTCTCTAAATGTTAATGCTGTTGCTGATTGGACTGTTTATAGCAGCTGTGCCCAGTTAACCTAGGACAGACCAGAATTCAGTTGCACATTCGTAGCCCAAAAAATATTCTTTAGATAACTTAGAAGCACATCTTACCACAATGTACAGCTAAAGAAGTGTTTATGTATAGGCACTTGCTCATTTAATATTAAAAAAATGCAACACACAGACACAAAAACCCCAACCCAAGAGGAAAAAAACTCCACATAAGTCTCAAATTCACAATTTAAAAATGAACGGGTTTTGGATACTCACACTAATTTTTTTTTTTTTTAATGTAGGAAGACTATGCTCAAAGTTTCAAGCTGAGCATAAAATTATGCACAAAGACAAAATGTTGTTGCAAATATTTACTCAAAAAGTAATAATTTACAGCGGTGCTTGAACAGCTGTTCAAAATATTTAACATTCATTAGAAACAAACCTAAGTCAAAAGCATTCTGAAATGTTTCAGATGGAGCAATGAAGTCCTTAGAGCAAACTACTATTAATCCTATGCATTCCTATATCTAGCTAACTAGAAGACAAAAAAAAGAAACAAAAAAAACCTGAACCCAAAACCCAGCAGCCACCTTTCTGTACACAATTTAGTCTACAAAAAGTCCTGAAATTCAACTGTACAAATCTACTTTATATACCCTTGAGTCCTTCTTGTAAGTTAGCCAGTAGCAGCTGCAAAATGGCAGAATGCATGCCAGTTGGTGTTTCCAGTTTGGGGGTTTGCTTAAAACAGTTTCTACATTAAACTGTACTTTGGTGTGACTTAACAGACCATTCCTATGGGTCTACAGCTAAGAATAATTAAAGCAATGGTAAAAGCCTAACAGCTACAGTACTTTCAGCAGTATCTTCTACTTCATAATGTTCAGTATTTCTGCACCGCCTACACACTGAAAACCCCACAAATATATATTTTTATTGTAATAATTCCACTTTCACTGAAAGTTTATTAAGGTAAGCTTACAGCCTGGCAGGATTACACCTGTACAGAGGTGCATAGATTCATATAATTCTGTTTACATGCTTTTACAGACAGGAATGTGACACCAAGTCAAATGGTTTTACTCAAATTATCAGCAGACCAATAACCATCATTACAAGTGTGCTCCTTTTCAGCAAAAGATGTGAATTCACACTAAATTCCACTGTTTAATGATATTCACACTGCAGGATTTAAAAAAATATTTTCTTGGCAAACAAATCACCCAATCCCCAGCTAGTTTGCTATAAAAATTAGAATTTATTCCTCCTTTCAAATGTCCATCTGGTATCTATCCCATCTGAGAGGCAGGATGATATACTTCGAAGTGTTCACTTGTAAATTTAATGAATTCAGTTGTAGACATACATACGAGCTACCTTCATATGCTAAACTTCCTTTCACTGTCTTGTCCTCCTCTTTCCCCTCCACTTTTAATAACTAGCATCAATGAGCACACTCATCAGGAATGGTCTGTGGTGTTCCTACCATCATTTATAACAAACAATAAAATTAACATAATTTCAGCTTGCTTCATTTTCATCTGTCTTGTTTACAGTTGTTTCCATTCTGTCAGGGCTGCTTTCTTCACAAGGCTCATCTGTTTGTTCAGAGACTTGCCCAGCTTTCTTTGAAGAAGGTTCAACATTACCTTTTTGAAGAATTTCAGTAGCTTCGTGCTCTAGTACCTCTGATGGAGTCAAAGGCTCCAAATGAATACTGCCTTGTTCACTCATGTCTGAACTAATGGATTCAGGCTCATCTCGTTTTCTCAAGAACTGCTCAAAACTAACATCTTCACCCAATGTAAGTTTTAAATCCCTTGCTTTCTTGGCTGAAAGTGAATTTTCATCCAAGCTATGTACTTTAGTCTGCTCATTTAAGATAACATCTGAACTTTGGCAAGTTTTCAACACACTTTCATCATGAATACATTTCTGTGTCTCCTCTACTAATTGTTTGTTATTATCTGAATCACAACATGCTCCTTTCTCATGCAAAGAATTCTTTGAGCTGCTATCATGAAGTTCCAAACTAGGAACATTTTCTGTATGTGACAGTGACGAGTTTTCTTCATTCTTTTCAACTGATGCAAATTTTCTAATTTGACTTCTGTGGCATTCTTCTGTTTCATCTGAAGAGTTATGCTCCTGTTTTCTGAAAAAAGAAACCAAAACAAGTTATTTTGGTACAAATGAAGTAAAGCAACAAATGATTGTACTATGCAAAGTGACACTCAGAAGGTGGTAATATACATTTCCCATTTGGCATTTCTCACAAATTTCCACAGTAAGATTGACTAAGTTTAACTAACAGCTGCATTTTCCTTAAGCATTTAAAACCTCAGGTTTATATTTAACAGTCTGTTAGTACTCTTAATTTCTTGTGTTTAATCTCCAGAAGAGAAGGTTAAGCTGTTGTGTGCGTGTGGGGTGTGGTGTATGGAACTTCCCAACCCACCACATTCCCTCTATGTGATACAGGGAATTTTCCAAAATGCAATGTTAAGTTCCTCTACCTTCAAAGCCTCTGAGACAGGTGCAGATACAACTACTGGGAGAACGTGAAAAAAAAAACAAACAGCCCCAAAACACTGGCCAATTGACTGCAATACAATGGGAATAAAGCAAAAAAAAAAAACAAACCACACCCAAAAAATCCTTAGAAATAAGAAACTAAAATCTGAAAATAAGTTTCATTCATTTAAAATTTAACTCTAAACAGCAGCATTTTCAGTCACTTTTCACAGTAAAACTGTATGTTTATAAAGCATAGTTTACTACTGAATTATGAAAGTAAAAATTAAAATCCTACCATAAAATAAAAATGTAAACCAAATGTATTCAAGCTGTAAACAAACTGATAGTTGAAACCTTGTATTATTTCACTACAGCCACAAACGTGACTAGGTGGGAAAAAGTAAAGTCAATCAGAATGCTCCAAAGAATACCTGAATGGTAAACTCCAAGTGCCATCTGCACCCAAAAAAAAATACTCAAAATAGTTTCATCATACCACTGTATACAATTTGCTCATATGATCATATCCTAAAGGACAAAATCCTAAATGCTAGTTTCAAATATCTGTCTTCATTTGTTACAGAACACTAGCTTCTCCCATCCTTTACAGGATGGATAGCAGTTTTTACTTGGTAAAAGTTTAGTAGAAATTCTAATCTACTTCATTTTTTTTCCAGAATTATAAGTAGTTCAAATGACCTAAAATGAAGATGGTAATAGACAAAAGAAATTAAAAGGAGTAAGATGGAAGAACAACTGTTGCTTTGAGTTCAGAAGTAAATTCTACAGAGAAGATGAAATTAGGAGACTTCCGAATGAACTTTTAAAATGTGATGCTTAAATTGACAATTATGCTGACAATTACATGAAAGAGACATACCACCATCAAATATCTCAATTATCAAGGTACAAAACTCTAATAATTTTTTGCTAAAACTACTTTTAACAGGACTCTTAAAAGGAATAGCCAATTTCCTGCTACTATGTTTCAAAGATATATTTCACAAGCCAAAGCCCTACACGTTATTCTACCAATGCAGGAATTGAAAACAATTCAAGAATCTGTTTTCAAGTTCCACTTAAACTAACAAAGAAAATGCCATTTTCTACTTAAATTCAAAGTCACAGGAATATTTTGAACAGATAAGTCTTACTGGTCACCGAGGTCATCACAAGAATCTTTTCACCTTCTTACATTGCCTTTTCATTCATAAGGAATTAACTCAAGAGAAGGCAACCCTCTTCAATAAATTACATCCTATATTTGCTTCTTGTATCAAATAGACTTTTCTCGTTTAACAGACCCTCTAAAATCAATAAATTACATTATTGAACATACAAACAAATTTTCTACCCAAGTTCTTCACCCCTTTCTCTTAAAATCCTACACAAAAAGAAGCAGGCACACAATAGAAAGCCAGCTCTTAAAAATCCATTATCTTGGGCTGTCATAACTCACCTAGCCTATTTCTAATTACCTGTGATGACCTGGGAGTTACCTACCTGCCCCAATGAATTCACCCAGACTAGACTCAACCAGCTGGAAGTTAAGGAATGAGGCTTTATATTCACAGCTTAGCACAACATACAAGCAGATATTTACAATATATTACAAGTATTTACAGCTATATACAGAAATACACAAGTTAAAAGTAATACAGAGAAACAATACACCTCCTAGAAATCAGAGTGGCAAAGAGGGGCTCCCAACCACCCTTCCCACCTTCTCTCCACCCCCCAACTTACCCCAGAACCTGCCTCACTTGCCAGGTGAATTGGAAAGACTGGCGAGAGGGGTTAGAAGCAGAATGGATTAGTTACACAGATACAAGAAGTAGCCAAGGAGAGAGACAGACATCAACAGACTCTGCAGACAGTGAAACTGTTATCTATGTCCACGTCCTTGTTTTCATACGTTCCAGCAAACCTATGAGTGAAGTAGACATCACCATTCTTTTCTTTCCACAGCCTATAATTTAATTTTTCTCATTAAAATATTCCAATTAGCCTCAAACCAGCACAATCCACCCCTGTCTATTTCAATCAGTATCTGTCTAATCTAAAACAATATTTACAATAATGAATATTACAAATTCAGTTTAGCCAAAATGAAGTGTATCTCAAATGTAGATTCAAAAGTTCAGAAAACAGTTTGTCTCTTCGCAGATGAGACAAGAACAGGGACTCCCAGGTGGCATCGGGTTCGTGCTCACATATTGTAGATTCTCTTGTTGGACACCAAGTAGTACCTAGAATAGAAAACTCCTAACACCTTGCATTGTACACTCTGAGTTTAACTTCTCTCAGCTAAGGTTAAATTTCTCTGTGGAATACAATGAATTTCACCATTCTCCTCTATTACCCAGTATGTATGACCACAACCTTCAGCAGAAACCACCCCTTGGACAGGTTTCCCTTCACCCAAAGGAGAAAATACCCAAAGTTTTCCCTAACAGATTCCTTTCACGTGCAACAGGAACTCTATCACCATCCACTGTTTGTACCAAATCTGATTGTGAAGGTCCTGCTCTGTTTACTGAAGCCTTACTATTTACCAACCAGGTTGCTCGTGCTAAATACTTGTCCCAGATTTTCTGATTTCCACCCACCATGGCTTTTAGAATAGTTTTCAGCAAACCATTATAGTGTTCAGTCTTTCCTGAAGCTGGTGCACAGTAGGATATGTGGTAGACCCACTCAATACCATGCTCTTTGGCTCAGTTTTTCACAAGATTGTTCTTGAAATTAGTGCCATTGTCTGATCCAATTCTCTATGGAGCTTCATGTCTCCACATGATTTGTCTTTCCAAACCAAGAATGGTGCTACATGCAGTAGCATGTGGAACTAGATAGGTTTCCAGCCATCTTGTGCTTACCTCTACCATTGTTAGCACATACTGCTTGCCAGAACGAGAATGAGGTAAAGTGATGTAATCGATCTGCCAAGCTTCAACATACTTGTACTTTGACCATCACTCACCATACCAGAGGTGCTTGATTCACTTGGGCTGCTTAATAGCACAAATGTCACAGTAATGTATGACTCGGGTCATAGCGTCAATCAACCCATCCCGT
Organism: Psilopogon haemacephalus; assembly: GCA_013396835.1. Classification (NCBI taxonomy): domain Eukaryota; kingdom Metazoa; phylum Chordata; class Aves; order Piciformes; family Megalaimidae; genus Psilopogon; species Psilopogon haemacephalus. The sequence continues at coordinate 163,413 of VWZI01000002.1, forward strand.
GCCCATCAGTAGGTTGCATCTGGTGTCCAGATGAATCATGGGCCCACTGAGCTAAGAACTGTTCACCTTGGTGTTTCCAATCAAGGTCAAGATCACAGTTTGTATCAACTTGAGAACTTTAGCAGCTTGATCTGCTTGATGGTTGTGCTGGTGTTCCTCAGTAGTTCTGCTTTTAGGCTTGTGCGTGTCTATGTGCTGCACCTTAACTGGAATTTTCTCCAATCATGCATCAATGTCCAGCACACCAAATAGGCTTTCCTTTCCTCTGTCAACCATTCATTTTCCAGTCTCTTAGCCAACCCCACAGAGCATTGGCTAACATCCATGAGTCAGTGTAGAGGTAAAGGATAGGCCAATTTTCCCGTTCAGCCACATCAAGAGCAAGTTGGACTGCTTTTACCTCAGTGAATTGACTGGATTCACCTTCATCTCTTGCTTCAGTAATGCTCCTGGTAGGACTCCAGACTTCTATCTCTGCTTGTTCCCAACAAGATGGCAGGAATCATCTATGAACAAAGCATAGTTCTTTTCTTGATCAGAAAGATCACCATAAGGAGGAGCTTCTTCAGCACAGGTTATTCTTTCCTCTGGAGGTTTTGTACAGTCTGAGCCTTCCAGCCAGTTGGTGATCACTTCCACCAGACGAGGTCAATTGAGATTACCTATTTGCGCTCGCTGGGTTATCAAAGCCATCCACTTAGACCAGGTTACATCTAGTGATGAACCTTTGCCTTTGAATATCCAGTTTAGAACTGGCAATCTAGGAGCTAAAACCAATTGTGACTCAGTTCCAATCACTTCAGAATCTGCTTTCACTGCTTCATAGGCTGGTAGTGTTTCTTTCTCTGGTGGGTTGTAATTTCCCTCTGAACCTCAGAAACCAAGTGGATGACCACGTGTTTCATTTGGAGCTTTCTGCCAAAGACTCCAAGTTGGACCATTGTCACTTGCAGCCGTCTACAGAATGTTTTTAATGTCTGGACCAGATCATACAGGTCCCAAGCCCACAGCATGGACTACTTCTTGCTTTATCTGATCAAAGCCTGCTTGTTGCTCAGGTCCCCAGTTGAAACCATTTCTCTTACGAGTCACATCATACAGACGTTTGACAATTTGACTAAATCCAAGAATCAGAAGAGATTCTCTAGAACCCCACTACACCCAAAAAAGACAGAGTGCCCTTCTTATTTGTGGGAACTGCTATAGTGGAGACTTTATCACATCCTGTGGAATGTGATGTCGACCATCCTGCCACCGCACTGCCAGAAACTGAATTTCTCTGGAAGGTCCTTTAACCTTGTCTCTCTTTATGGCAAAACCTGCTTGCAACAGAATGTCAATTATTTTGTTACCTTTCTCAAAGGCTTCCACAGCAGTTTGGCCTCACACGATCATGTCATAAATGAATCGTTTATGTTCTGGAGCTTTACCTTTCTCCAAGTCATTGTGGACTACTGAGTGACAGATCGTTGAACGGTGCTTCCACCCCTGAGGCAAATGGATGAACTGGTACTGGATTCCTCTCCAGGTGAATGCAAACTGAGGCCTGCATTCCTTTGCTATGGGAATAGAGAAGAAAGCATTAGCAATGTCTATGGTAGCATACCATTTGGTCCCCTTTGATTCCAGCTGGTACTGGAGTTCCATCATGTTCGGTACAGCTGTGCTCATGGGTGGAGTCTCCTCAGTGAAGGCATGGAAGTCTACTGTGAAATGCCAGTCTTTGTTAGGCTTGCACAGAGGCACCAAATCAGACTGCTGAAAAACAAATGCGCTTTCCTGATGACAGCCTGACTTTCCAGTTGATGAATGGGCAACAAAGATGCACAGTTAGTTCTGTACTGCCTGTGATGCACAGTTGGAGTAACAATTGGCAGTTCCAGATCCTCTATATCATGAGGTCCCACAACTGCAGTTTCATCTGAAAGTTCAGGTCTGATAGACAATTTCAATTTACCATCCTCAATTTCTACAGATGTTATTCCAAAAGCCAATATGATCCTTAGGATCTTTGAAACAACTTTGTCTCAAAAAATTCCCAGAATGCAAGGCGCATCAGGACACAACAGTATGTTTCTTCCACTCCTTACCAGTTAACCTTCTTTTAGCCTGCGACTTAGTTAACTCTTGAGATCTGCCAGCGATTCCAGAAATAGTTACAGACTCTGTCCCTCTGCAATTTGACAGCAATAGAGTACACTGAGCACCTGTGTAACCTAATGCCCTGCATTTCTGAACTTTTGAACTGCCAGGCCACCTAATGAATACATTCCAATAGATTCAGTTTTCTCCACTATCCCTTTCCTCCTCCTGGATGGAGGCGGGGCACCCCTAATGCTGAACATGGCATATGGGGTGTACACAATGATTAGTATGGTTGAGGTGAGAAAAAGTGCAGTCACAAGAATAATTACATTTACCCTGGGGAGCTCAAGAAGTGACAACTACCTTTCTGGTGTTGTTGCCTGTTTCTGCCACTCTGCAGTTTCCTGACTCTTTTTAAAAGAACTATCCCACTTGTTCATGTTCTCACCAAACTGGCCACACAGGATTATCCAAAGTGACCCACGTGATGGCTGATGTCTAGGTGGAATTTGTCTCCTGGGCTGTAATTGCCTTGCAGGCAGTTGGCATCTGTTCCCGATGGCAAAAACATGCACTCATTCAGATGATGAAGGATTGCCAGATTGGATATGAAGGTTTTAAGTTCCTTCCTCAGTTCTTTCATGCTGTCTTTAATATCAGTAATCATATCTTTAAGCTCTGTCATCATAGTTTTTATGGCAGAGACTAGGGTAGAATGTGACAAATTGTCCTCTGCATCAGTAGGTCAGTGAATTCACCAGCAGTGAGTGGCGTTCCATTATCACCCTTTGATAGAAACTTGCTAGCCAAGATGTTAGCACAGGATGAAGGAGCAAGTTTAATATACTTTGTATCATCACCCATATGTAGCATGATCTCCATAAAGCACTTCCTTCACAGCAAACTCCTTCAGAAGCTTAATTCCCTGCTCAATTACGCTCCACTTTCTAGCTGCCCAAGGCAAATCATCTCAGGAAGAGTATCTCATAGTCACAGTCAACAGGAGGGTGTGTCCACAAGTTAACCTTACCAAGAGAAGTTACCAGGTATTTGTCCATTACAGTCTCTTTTGTGAATGGCCCTAGCTGCTTTGCAGACTTCTCTCCTACCCATAGGGCATTTGCATCAATAGTACAGCATCTCACCAGTGAGCTTAAGATTGGCTCTCCTGATTCCCTTGAATATTCCTTTCTAACTTCCCTGAGCTCTTTGAGGGGATCAGTCTTCTCCTCTCCCTCTGGTTGCCCTTGGCTTAGAAAGAGAACTTTCCTAAGAGCATTCCTAAACTCCTCAGAGCCATCCTCTATGTGAATGTGATGAGAGTGAAAAATAATGAGCAGTTTGGTCTTCATTCACACAGCTAAGGAAAATAATCAGTGGTACACAGATGATCTGACCTTGGTTCCCCTAACACAGCAACAGCCCTCATATGAGACCAGGAGAGAATAGTTGCAGGTGTTCAAGAGATTAACAAATTTATCTATGTTAATGACTAGGGCTGTGCTTGCCTAGGTTTTGGTAATAGATGAGTATTTGTAGGCATGGTGCTTGGTCTATATAAACACAGGTGTAAAAGGTAGTAAAGGTCTTCCACTGATTCACATTGAATTGCAGTGAGTCCTGGTGCATCCTCTGCTGAGCAGTGTCATTGTCTGACAATTCTCCGTCTTGGCAGCCAATCTCATATAGCTTTTCTCATCACTGTATCATGATCTAAGAAAATTGGTTAAATCTCTAAGCCTGTATTTCTCCTCTTCAATTGTCTCTTGAATTACTCCTCATCAAATGTTTAGTTTTTGCTTTGGCTTTTATGGAACCAAAAAGGCGACAGATGTTCTTTCTAGCAGGTCTGAATCTGTGAGGGTCTGAACTGCTGCCTGTGAGTTTGGATTTGGTGTAGCATTAGAAACTGTTGCCTGTGGATTTGAAGTAGGTGAAGAAACAGCAGAGACTTGAACGGCTGGACCTGGTTTTTGGCTGCCTGCCACATCACTGTCAACAACTGAGACTTTGGCAGCTGTCCCAGAATCTGACGGAGGTGGTGTAGCAGTGGACATAGCTGTCCTCTTGTGCTCTCCTCCTGAACAGGTTTTGTTTTGAGAAAGTTGCCCATTATCAGTCCCGGGACCCTGGCCAATTCCAGAGCTTATTTCTGGGACTTGCAAACCCTTCATACTCTGCCTCCTGATTCTCTTAAGCTGTCCTTTTAAGGAGGCAACAGGTGAATTCTTGACACGTAACAGCAACTAGACATAAACCCACAATTATTAAGGCTAAGATCGCACACAGATGTACCACTGTATTAAGTGTGCAGAACTTGCTACACGTCTGGTCTGGAAGTTCAGTTCTGGGCAGAATTAGTCTCATCAGGGTTGTTGAGTAAGTTGCAGCAGTTGTAATATTCCTGACTTATTAAAAGCAGAACGGGTAACAGTTTCAGTAATATTAAAGCCGAGCCAACCAATTAAATCTCCAAAGTCCAAGAACATTCCTTTAAGCTTTTTCCATGCTAGATCGAAAAGAAGGGCACCAATTTTGGCTGTCAGCCAACAATACCAAAAAACCCCAAAACAAACAAACAAACAAAACCCAGACTTAATCAGCAATCAACCTACTTGAATTTGCCCCACATTGGGGGTGTCAAAAAATGATGTGATGGTTTGGGAGTCACCTCCACCTTGATGAATTCACCCAGACTAGACTCAACCAGCTGGAAGTTAAGGAATAAGGCTTTATATTCACAGCTTAGCACAATATACATGCAGATATTTACAAAATACTTGTAATATTTACAGCTATATATAGAAATACACAAATTAAAAGTAATACAGAAACACAATACCACTCCCAGAAATCAGAGTGCCCAAGAGGGGCTCCCAATCACCCTTTCCACCTTTTCTCCATTCCCCAAACTTATCCCAGAATCTGCCTTATGTGCAAGGTGAACTGGAAAGACTGGCGAGGGGGGTTAGAAGCAGAATGGATTAGTTTGGTTACACAGATCCAAGCAGTAGCCAGAAAGAGAGACAGACACCAACAGGCTACACAGAGTGAGGCTGTCTTATCTATGTTTATGTCCTTGTTTTTATACATTTCAGCAAACCTATGAGTGAAGCAGACATCACCCTTGTTTTCTTTTCACAGCCCATAATTTAATTTTTCCCATTAAAATATTCCAATTAGCCTCCAACCAGAACACTACCTCACCTATTCCAGAGAATCTTTTAATTTTGAATATTTGCTAATACAGCTCTGTAGCTTGTTTTCACATAAAAACTCTACAAAATCTTCATGAAACAGTGTATGTATACATGACTTTCAGCTACTACTTTTCAACAAGCAGATTCAGAGTGAGATGTAGTTCTAAAATTAAAGCCTAACATCATGCAGGAACTTTTGAACACATGTTAAATAAGGTTTTCAGGAGAAAGATGACTACTGCCTCATCAGCGACTACAGAGTAGCTTTTCCACACGGGAAATCCCAAATGGATTACACATATTTACAGATACATAGAAGATGCACAATGAGAAACTCTCCAGAGGTCAAATCTGCCCTTACCATATAAAGAAAAATCTTTACACAATTTCTGAAGTTGATACTTATTTTGAGCTTAAACGTACTACTGAATTCCAGAAGAACATTTCATAACCTCAAAAAGTTTTACTAAATATATGGAAATTATAAAATAAACTAGTTTCATGTAACTTATTCCACTTGCCTCATCTTAAGACCATCAGAAAGCTGGTCTCAAGATAGTTATTATAGTGCTTACTGCAAGTCTTCATTAGAAATAGGCTCCTCATCACAAAGGCCTTTTAAACCATGACTGAACTACTCAAGATCTGAAATACTAAATTAAGTGCATAAAGTTACATTATGACCTGACAAAAACATTCTGCAGCTTGGTGTTCGTTCTGTTGCATACCACAAGCAAATACCTAGAATACAGTTGTAGTTAACTTTATGGAAACTATAAATCATTACTGCTGAACTCTAACTACTATTTGGAGGAGATATTTCCCTCAAAATGCCTTCAGAAGTACAGTCCACACATGAGATAAATTATAAATTATTTAAATGTATTGACTTTTAAAATCACATTAATTAAAAAGCTTATCACAGCATCACTGAAATTGATTTTCTTTGCTTATGTAAGAAAATGCTGTTGCAGAGATAGCAAGAAGTATGTCTCACAAAATCTTGTTAAGTCATCTGCTCTAATATAGAATTTAACCTCTCAAAGGTATCCTTTTTGAAAAAATTCCAAACAAAAAAACCCCAAACAAAACTCTCAAAATTGCTTACACCTGTATCTTCTTTGTTGATGCTGCATTAAAGGCAAATTGAATCTGCTGAAGTATGGTTCTGCCTGTTATATTTAATGTTATTTATCATAAATTAATTCATGACCTCAGCATGTCATAATGGTTGTCTACAAGGCACGAAGTACTTGATGAAAGAAACAGCTTTTCCAATTTCAATTTTATGAAAAATGTATACTAATATTAGGTTGCTATCTAACCACTTGCATTTTCCTCCTTTAATCCAAGAACAGTGTTAAAACTAGGCCTTTTGAACAATTTTAGCACATACTTACAGCACACCATAAGCAACTTCTATCACGAATGTCCTAGCACCTAACCAGCAACTAGAATGCTAGTATAAACGCCACTTGTAACTATTTCAATTACTAGATCTTAAGTTGCAATTAAAAAACATTAAAAATCACTAGGAAAAAAAAAAGGATGTTTTAAAATAATATTGCTGTAATAGCACTGTGACCACACTCATCTAATTAACAGTAAGAAAAAAATATCAAGGTAAATCAAATGACAACATGTCTTTTGGGTCAGGGACTTGAAATCCTCACAAGTATTTAACTGTCAGTAGCAACATCAGTAAAAGATGATGCAATACCAAGTATTTAGCTCAGCTTTGCTGCTTTAATGATTTCTATGCAAAAAACAAGGAAATTTGAAATCTTAATTTATCTAAAACAATCACTCAAAATAAAAGAACAATTTAAACATAAATGAGATGTTGTGTAACCAAGGACAAAGAAGAATAGTAAGTTTGGCCACCAAAATAAATGGGCATGAATCGGATCCAATCTCTGTAGATCATTCGAAACAGATTATAATTTCACATGATGAAGTTCTGGTAGACTTCTCACAGGTGGTCATATATCTCCTATTATAGCTTCTGGAACACACTAAAATTGGTTAGCTTATACTGTTCTCAAAGTCAGGAGTCTTTATAGTATCTTGTGATACTGTAACTACTTGAGAGTCCAGTGCAGAACCATAAAGATCATTAACGGAATGGAAGATCTCTCTTACAAGGAGAGACTGAGGGAGCTGGGCTCTTTAGTTTGGAGGAGACTGAAAGGTGACCTCATCAGTGTTTATAAATATGCAAAGGGTGAGTGCCAGGAGGATGGAGCCAGGCTCTTCTTGGTGATGCCTGATGACAGGACAAGGGACAGTGGGTGGAAACTGAGGATAGGACGTGTCATTTAAACATGAGGAGGAATTTTTTCACTGTGAGAGTGACAAAACACTGGAACAGGCTGCCCAGGGAGGTTGTGGAGTCAGCCCTCTAAGGAGATACTCAAAACCCACCTGGACACGTTCCTGTGTGATCTAGTATAGGTGATCCTGCTCTGGCAGGGTGGTTGGACTAGATGATATTTTGGTGTCACTTCCAGCCCCTGACATTCTGTGATAACCATATCTTTATTAATACAGTTTATCTTGGGATTCAAGACATTCTCAATCTTAATTCTATTTAGTAATGGGTTTCAGAAAGTAGTTCCTTCTCGTTTGTAATTAGCAAAAGTTACACACACAGACATAAAACCATAGAAAACTATCACCTTGTGATGCTCCCAACACTTCCATGGTGTAAAACATCCTAAATCCCATAGTTTTCAGCCACAAAGGCAATAATTTTTGCATCTATGGAACTACTGCTACGTTGAAAATAAGAATATGAAAATAAAACAATGACTGAAACTCTAAGTACAGCTTGCTGGTCCACAATTTTGAGCAATTTTAGAAACCTCTCTACAGATCTCCAAAGATCATTTATTCTACATTAGAACAAACTTCTTGAAGAGGACAATGGAAGAAAAAATCCCCTTGACTGTCAAACCCTTCTAAACAATGGTCTCCAAACACAGCATGTAAGCACAATATTTCTGCTTGAAATACTCCATAGAATGGATTGACCACAACAATGAAGATTCAAAAGCCAGTTAAATACATGTCCTGGAGCACTTTCTTCTTCCTCGCCGGGGCTTTGACTGGGGAGGAGAAGGCACAAAATCTGCTTTCACCCCCCCACCCTGCAAACTTGAAGGGGAACAGCAAAAGGTGCCTTTCTGCACACGTCCTGACTCATGTGGAAGCCCATGCTGGGAATCAAGCTGGTGGTTGGCTGGGTCCTTTGCACCCAGTATAAAATGGCAAATTGCCATTTTGTCTAAAAAACCATAAACAGAGCAAGGGAAAAGGCACAAGAGTTCCTGCTTTATGAGTGTTCCCACTTTGAAAGAGCCCCTGCCTTGAAGAGTTCCTGTTTAGACCCTCCTGGCTTTTGGATGGCTCCTACCTCTTTGCAGGGCTCTTGATTTTGCACTGTCCCTGCTTTGGATGGTCTCTCACTTCTGCACCATTCTGTGCAGTCTTGCAAGCTTGGGAAATCCTGAGGTCCATTTTGAGAGAGAGCTGCCAGCAGCACCCGGAGACAGCTACTCTGGGACCCTACTGCAGCTGACTGCTATTCTGGCTGGGATGAACTGTAGCAGTTTGCATCTCCCCTGCTGCTGCTAAAGTGGCATGGCTTTCACAAATCTCTGTTTTGTGGAAACCATATTTTCCAGATACCACTGAGTCTGGCCATCTTTCCACCTGCCTTGGACTTTTGCCATTTGGATTTGCAACTGGATATTGCTTGCAGTCAGAATCAGCCAAGCCACAGAGAATCCAGCAAGGGATCATTGCCGAATATCTATTTCGCTGTTGTGAGTAAAGCCTGCTGTTCCCTTAACTCTCTGCTCAGCCTGATTGACAGTGGGGTAAAAGCTATGTTAGTAGCTTAGCATTTTCCAATTTCTGAATTCCTAAATCTCTAAACTCGTCTATAGCATCCTTAGAAGATTTTCCCAATCAAATTAAGCCTAAATAAACATAAAGCTAGTTCTGCATATAGTCTGGCGGGGGGGGGAATTTCCAGGGAAATAAAAAAGCCTCTATTTTTATAATTCCTGACTTGGCCATATTAATTTCCTGCCTCCACAACAATATGAACACGAGATTACTCTAAATTTAGGCTGATCTGACACACTGTGTGATACATAAGGAGTCATCTAGGACTAAATGGAGTCAATTAAATAAGTATACTAAAATATTCAGTCTAAGCAGAGATGAAAGTATTCTCTATTCTGAAATTGCTCAGTCTTACTGCTTCCCCTGCTTTCACCACAGTAAAACTGCACACACAGGGCATGATCAAACCACGAACAACTGTCTTCCTAGGGATCTGCTATATTTTCTTACAACAGAAGAGTTACTCTGACAGCTTCTTAAAATATGGAGTACCAAAAATCAGCTAGAATCTTGTGCCAAATATCATGGTTTTTGGCCACTACTAACCAAAACAAACCTTTTCTAGGCCATAACTTCAAAGACTTTATAGAAAACAACTTCTTGTTACTTAAGTGTCTCAAAGGTACTTCCCAGCCACTGAACTGAACCATACCCAGCATAAACACATATCTATTCTACAACCAAAAGTAGCTTTTGATTTTTGGGGGGCTTCTTGTGTTTGCTTGTGGATTTTGAACAATATATCTCTAACTAGAGACAATGATTCATAAAGTACAATCCTCTCCCAAATACCTGACACAATGAGTATTTCTTGAGAAGGTATGTGTAAATGCTAGCTACAAAGAAGAAAATCTGCTTCAGTGTTGTGTTTCAGACTGTTCATGACTCAATGGTAAAGTGAAGATGGCAACATTCATGTTATTTGACTAGTCTCCAATCTCTAACCTGTAAAATGGGGTTAGCAATAAGGACAGCTACATAACTTATTTTTATCGTAAGTAGAAGAGTATCACGCACAAAGCTGCACAGTCACAAGCATTAATAGAAACAACCATTTACTTTGTTGCCAGACTTTCAAAACATAATATAGGACTAGCTACTTAAGCAAGGTTGCTCTGCAGCTTTGACAATCCTGTAATACAGTGACACTAAAGGATTGAAAAATAACAAAGAAAGAGACAGATTATGGTACATAATTGAAATCTTAATTCTTCAACTGTAAGCTAAACTGATTACATCACAGTCAAAATCTGTCCTTGCACATGTGATCTAGCATGTTGCTGTTCTTGTAACTTCATAGTTGTTTGGACCATCAGAGGTATCTGAGTCATTCAAGTTTACTTGCATGACTTACTACCAATTTTATGAGTTCTCGACACTTCAATTATCAGAGATGGTGAGACAAATGGAAATAGGAAGTCACAATGCCAGTTGTTTCTACATGAAAAAGTTATACACAAAGCTGGCAAATTTGTATAACTTCCCAGTGTAAATCTGAAACTTTAAGTTCTGTAGCAAAGATGTAAAAGAATTGAATAATGATAGTATTCCAAGCGAGCATTTGAAAGAGATATAATTCACACAGCTTCATATCAGTGTCAGTCTACAGTAACTTCTGCAAAATCATCAAGAGAACATTTCTGAAAGCCACATAAATCTGAAATTGTATTTCAGGTTTGTTGTTGCTGGAAACTTGAATCAGTGTGAAATATCACAGATTCAACTTCCTCTGAAACATCCACAAATGAAACAAACTCACTATTTTTATTTTTTTGTTGTTGTGCCTAAACAGAAGTCTTGCAAGGAAAACCTGCAGTAAGTAACTGATGCTTGAAGTTAAACAGCAGTATTCAAGACGGAACATTGCTTCTGTCAGAAGTAGCAAAAAGAACAGAGACACTAGAATACTGAATAAGCATGCAGATGCTCAATCACAAAATATGCATGAGACAACAGATGACAGTATCCTTGCCATTATTAGCAATACCACAGGGGTTGCAGAAGCTTGCTTTCACCTGAACTGCTACAAATCTGACTACTAAAAGTAAAGAGGACAAAAATGCTAGCAAAAATGGATTAAATCTCTAAGAGTCTGATTATGCATAAAGTGCTGCAAATCAAGAACAGCTTGCATTCATTGAAAATAATCTTATAACAAGGACATTACAACAGGGACTAATTTCAGAGTAAGATTAGCTCTATTAAGTTTCTTGTAAGCTAATAAATGAGAGATTCAACCAAGACATATCCACTGTAAGCAGGACATTGAATTTGAAGGAACACTAAAATGTTCACCATGACAAAAGGAAAGGTCATTATATATCCAGAAAACCTGTTAATGGATAATCTAGAACTAAAGATGAAGTCAGAAGCAGCAAAATAAAAAGCAGAAGATGTCTCAGCAGCAGAGCATCCCTGAAGATGAAAGATACCAGAAAGAACAAGGTGTGAATGAACTGTCTACTTCACCCTCAGAACCAAGGCTCAATAAAATCTGCTTCTGTTGCATTACTTCCTCCTACAGTATTTAGAATCAAAAAGAAGCTAATAAATTCCTTTGTCTAAGATGCAGTTACATGAGATAAAAGTCATTCAAAACATACTTTGCCACCGTGAAGTCACTGGCAAACAAAAATGCAACTTACTTGAATACGAAATATATCAGAAACTGTATGTTTTTGTGAACACCCAAAAGAGAATACTGATGCCTTTTCCTTTCAGAAGATTCAATCAAGTTCAGAAGAAAAGGGATTTTGATGTTAACATACACATCATTATTGACACACTACTCTAGCTTGGGATGATAGCAATAGACTTAAGCAGCAAAGAAACTGCAAATGAGCAGCAAGGAAACACTGCATCATGTAAGTGAAACTCCTGCTGAGCCTCTCTTCAAATGAGCATAGCCCCCCAAAAGCTGCAGGTCAATACTGCAAAGAAGAGAACATTATCACAGAGGGGCATTTGCCAGCCTATAATAATGGGCAAAAAGACCAGACCTGCTGCCTGAAATGTGAGAATAGCACTCCAATGCATGAAGAAACTGGAAAAGGTCTGGTCAGATCCTTGTTCACTTACATACCAAAATAATCCCAAACTGGACTGGGTTCAATTTGCTGGTCCACAATGATGGATCAGTGAGCCAAGGCAGTATAGGATACCTGCTCACTTTCAACCTCCCTGCAACAAAAACATCTACTGTGAGTTCATTTTTACAATATGTTAATTGTTGCGCAAAGCAGAGAGTTGAGCATTAGAAGAGTACCAGCATAGTTATCAAGCCTTATTCCCTCAGCACAAGGTGGATCACTAACACACAAGGTGACTTCACACACAGTTACAACACAAAAAGCAATTCCTTCTGGAACATCTCCAGCAAGGTTATCTGTATCAACCCAGCAGAGTCTGATCCAAGAACAGTCTCATCAATGCTATCCAAAGGTAATAGAACATGTCTGGTCATTAGCAATAAAAAGAGTTTTAGAACACACAGAGTCTGATACATGAAAGATATCAGAAGATAATGTCTGAGAAATACAAGAAGATGATGCGGAAGTGTTCACGACTGTAACCGTGAGACATTGTTTCCAATGGTGAAGTGATTCTGAAGAGCCCCATAAACAAGTCAATATGTCATTGAATTACAGGACAACAAAAAAACCAACATTCATAGATCATGAAGAAGCCACACAGCAAGAGTTATGAATACTGACTGCAAGTTTGTCTTCTTCCAAAGCAAGCCAGAGTACCACTAAGAACTATTCCACACAAAAAGATGAATGTTTCTGTGTGTATTCTGTACTGCAAATAAAGAATTTTAAAAGCTGCTACACAAGTGCATTCACAGTCTTATATTTAGCAATGACACAAACTTGCACATATTAACTCCACTTCAAATCTTTCCAGTGCTCACTCATCTATTTCTAACTAATATTCTCTGTAAATCCAACATTTCTACTTGTTCTCATATGACATCACTACAATGTGTTGACAGTAAGATCCCTGTGCAGTCCTGACAACAGTATGCCACAACTGTATCTCTTTCCCTGCCATTCCATACACCTGTAACCTTTCCTTCCATATAGTTAAGCAAGCATTAATTTCCAATGCTGGCTTCAAGTAGAAAAGCTACATTTTCCAGAACTATCACAGCTCAATACTTAATTTTTCCATTGCTTGAGATTCACTGAAGTCAAAACTGTTAAAAGACACAAGCCATTCTAGACTGATGAAAGGAATATAGCCCACCCTCTAAAATTACTCTTTCCAGTGCTTTGCCCAATTGCAATATTCTCTGCTGAGAACCCCAAAAGTTCATTTTTTAAATGGTGTTTTGTAATACTTTCCCAAATTTACTTCCCCATTCACTCCCATCAGTAAATCTTCAATTCTTTTCAATAGTATCTATCACTCTATTACACCACTACCAGTTTTATTCAGGTGTATTCAGCTGGGGTTGTTCAGCTTGGAGAAGAGAAGACTCAGAGGGGACCTTATCGCACTCCACAAGTACCTGAAGGAAAGTTGTAGTAAGGTGGGGCTTGGGCTCTTGTCCCAGGCAACTTGTGAGAAGATGAGAGGGCATGGCCTGAAGCTGTGCCAGGGCAGGTTTAGGTTTCATGTTAGAAAGCACTTACCCATGGAAAGGGTAATTAGACGCTGGAATGGACTGCCCAGGGAGGTGGTGGAGTCACCATCCCCAGATTCGTTTACGGAATGACTGGGTGTGGTACTTAGTAACATGGTCTATTCAATGTGGTGGTGTTAGGTCATAGTCCAGACTTGATTATCTCAGAAGTCTATTCCAGCCTCCATAATTCTGTGATCACATACTAAACACCTACTAATAGAGGTCTGAGGTTTATAGCATGTATTTTGCTCTACTAGTACTCATAGCCAAAGAAACCATTTATGTTTGGGTTAGATGACAGATTACTCCTGTACTCCTCCATACTGGTCACTTAATAAAACTAAGAAGAAAATGCTTAATAGTTACAATATCGGGAGTATTTTCAGCACCCTATGAAGGCTGATCTACATTTAGAGGCCTAGGAACTCTCTCTGTTGGAAGAGTTCTCGTAATGCATGAGAAATATCTATATAACTTCAAAGTCCTGATACAGGCTAGATGGACTCAATGACACCTCGTTGTTAAATCAAGGCTAAACTATTTTCTTCCATCTTTTAATATACTTTTCTTCCCAGTTCAATTGACACTTCCATTACTGTGTTCTGCACTGGTCTAGAGAATTCAACCAACACATCTCTGAAACTTCAATTAAGGCATAAATACGCTCACAAGCTACACTGTGAAGCCTCAGGTACCATTCCACTATAAATAAGGGATAGCTTGACAACTGGGATTTTTCCAAGATTAATACTCTTTTGAGCAAATATTGCAACACAAATCTCAAAAATACCACAGGTTCATCTTCAAATTCTTAAAGAAACTGAAAGCCAAAATTATTACAGTAATTTTTCTTTAAAAGACAGCATGCCTTTGTCATATGAATAATACAACTAAAAAATATTCTAAATATATAAAATAGTAAGACTGAACTTGTCTTACTTCAGTAACAATTTTTTTTTTTGGAACATAAGCCACTCATTTAATGAAGTCAGCACTACAAGAAAGTCTCATTATATCTACACTTAGAAACCAGGACTGACAAGTTCTAATACTGCAAAAAATATTTGTTTCTTTGGTCAAACTGAACAAAAACCTGGGTCTGATTTTGTCTGCATTTGGTAGTAATTTTTTGTCCTCATTCTTCTAATTTTGGACATGGTAAGAGTAAAAAGCACTAGTAAATGTCTGTGTTCAACCATACATTCCAAATTCTACAAAATATCAAAAAATCAAGTTTGAAGTACAAATTTTGGTGATCTGTCACAAAATCAATAGAAATAAACATTGAGCAGTAGAACAAAACTTACTCAGATACTTGTTCAGCAGTTGGGATATCTACAGAAACTGAAAATAAAAATAAAGGATTTAATTAAAAATATTTTAGAATGTGGAAACACAGAAGTACTCACTTGCAAATCTAAGTACACAGAAGTAATGACAATGCAACTGAAAAAATGGACTGCAATAAGACAGACATATATAAGTATTTATATATGTATACAGTATGAAAAAACCACTACATGTACTCACCTTTCTCTAGAATAACTTGACAAGTATGAGAGTGGCTTTCACTCAGATGTGTGGCCATGCTATCTAAGCCAGAAACATCAGTAAGGAAGTCACAGTTAAGACACACTACAGTCAAACCTCTAGAGAAGAGAAAGTAAAAAGGAAGTGTAAACATAACAGAACTATGAAAAGAGTTAATTACAACAATTGGACAAATTATACAAGGAACAAATAAAATTTTTTGCAACTTTAGGTAAGATGATTCACAAAATGTCTTCTTGCTTTTCACACTGCAATTAGCACCTGGAATTCCCTATCAATGGCCAGGATATATCCATGCTGGATGTAACACAAAGAACACCACTTCAGAATGAAATTTACCTGTAAAGCACAGGTTTCCTAGGGTTGGTGGTTTTTTTCCTTTGGATTTTGTTTTTCTCACCCCTTCTCCATTTTGCACATTATGAATAATTGAAAAATAAAAAAAAATAGTTTTTTTAAAATAGTCACAGTTAAGAAAAAGATAATAGATGTGGACAAATAAATATTTGTCACTGAACAAAACACTAGTGAAAGAACCACTGTTTTTATTTCCCTGCTCTTTCTACATTGTAGAAGCTTAGAAATTCAAGATATTCTGCTCTAACTCATCAGTTTACTAAGAGGAAGAAAAAACACAGCGATCTGCAATTGAAAAAAGTGCAATTACCGTAGCTCTTCTGAGTGCCTCTTATAGATCCAAAATCTTTTACTTGGACGAGCACTGTGAAAACTAAATAAGAAAATATTACCACTTAAGACTTAGACTTACATTACTCCCCTACACTGTACATGATATGTGAAGACAGAAGGGTCTGTTACTGACCTGTATTCTGCTAAAGCATTAAACGGCTGAAAGCTTACAGGCTTGGTAATCTTAGCTCTACTTCAAAACACTCACTCTCCTTTAAACAAGTTCAGGACGGGGAAGGCTTAACTCTGTCAGCCTAGTCCTGCAAGTACACAGTTACATCGCTTCCATCAGCAGTTCAGCTCTTGAAGCACCATGGCTGTAGCTATACAGTGCTCCACAGAAGAATCAATGCTTCACTGAACTTGTGCACTGAGATAAATCTAATTGCAAGCTATCTGATATGGAGATTATCTATGTGCCAACATTCTGCCCTCATAAGAAAAAAAAGCAAGCAGCTGAATATAGGGGCTGCTACTGCAGGAATGCCCTCCAAGAGCCTACCTCCTCACCATCCCTTGTTCCTTACACTCATCAAGAAAGGTGATGATAGGTGCTGCAAAGGGTCCAAGCGGGAAAAGAATAGCTATTCTATTGTATGGTTAAATTTCACAAAACCCAGATCTTGGTCAACAGTAGGAACAGTGAGCCTTGAATTCCCAAGAAAACTTTCTGTTGCACAATCAGAAATAAGTACATAAATTTATAGCATTTTTTTCAGTTGTGCAACTAATAGATTACATGCACAAAAGCATGTTAACTACTTCAGCCTGGACTTTACACAAGTATTGAAATGAAAATGAATAGGTCAACATACAAAATATTCAAAAACTTGTAGACTTTGGTCACAAATTCAAGAATTCTAGCACTCAAAAATGCCAACGCATACAGACACATGTATTTAAGAAAACAGTTGCATCTGTAATTTTACGCAATACATTCAGCTTGTCCAATGCACAGGATTAACAAGTAGGCTTTCAAAATGTTGTTTTACCATCACTGCTACATCATCTGTGTCTAATTGTTGCTTAATTCTATTGCTCTGAAAACTGGTGCACTTGTTTTCTTAACAGGCTTTTTTACAGCTGTCATTACCAATACCCTACCCTGCCTCATAACCAGTGACAAATCTCCTGCAAAATGGGATGTTATTTTTAAAGATGACCAGAGGTAGCATAAAGAACAAATATCTGCTTGAGTATGTTATTTGAGATATCCTTTATATGGTATTCTGAGTGCAGATTTCACCAGCAATAGCTGTGACTGCAGGGATTCGGCACTTCAAAAATCAGATGAGGTATTCAATCTGAAAGCCAAAGAATACATCACAGTTGGTCATTATTTGTTAAGTGTGGCTGAAGTGGCTATGAAAAATCACACAGGCTCTGAAGCACACAGAACACTGCCTGAACTTCTGGATTTTAAGGCAAAAAAAGAACATGGAATCTTAGGTGCTCATTACAAAGTAAAAATCCAGTCTTACACATTTCCCTGCCAGTCCTATAGGTCAGTTTAAAATTCAGCCAACAGAAACACCTCACACACCTTACATGAATTACGAAGTATTTGATAACCCATTAAAATCTTCAAAGAGTTCTTACCTCATCATGTGATTCACATAGGCTTTGCTACAGCTAGTGTTGTACCTGCATAAGCTACAATGGACATAAGCAGGAAAATGGCTTGCAAAATCTTTTATTTCTGAGTAACACTCAATGCATTTGTGAGCTCCCAAATGATACCTAAGAGTAATATGAAAAAGTTAACACTTAGTATCAACACTTCAGGATCAGATAACTATTTCAAACTTTTTGCCTTGTCAGTAACAAGCTCACCTATCATAGGGAAAAGAACAACTTCAAAAGCTATCAGTTAAATAGTTACTACAGGCTATGTTAGCATACATGAAGAAAACTACTACTTCTTGAGTTATACTGTCATTATGACCTTAATAAAAATTCAGTTAGCTTAAGCATCTGTTATTGGCAACTCCTGGGAATATGACACTCCCATGAAAGACAGCCTCCAGTTTCAGTTGCTGCTATTGCCACTGTGTACTGTAAAAAGATTTCTAAGAAATATTTCATCCACTACAATGCAGAAAAAAGCCTTTGGCTTTCCTGTCATGCCCTGTTATTGCCCATAAGCTTTGAAATACCTGCAAAACAAGAATAACTCTGCTCTTACCAGTTCTGCTGGCCATTTTTCAATGTTTTGGAGAGCTACAAACTGTGAGTGTTAGCACACTACTGGAAGGAAGGCATCTAAGATCTCTGACAAAGAAATACGCCAATTCAGCCAGTGAAATTATATTCTAATTCTAGTCCATGAAACACCTATGCAAGGATAGCAAAATCCAGGAAATTGTTAACCTGCTGTCCTTATGGACAGCATTCTCCCAACAGCATACCTCTACTTTTTCAGATATTTATTTTAGTAGCTCCCAAAATTAAGGTATCTCTTATGACAGACAAGACTTAATCTTTTAAATAATAGATTAAAATAAAACCTTCAAAAACCACTGAAAGAGGAATATACATCTCCTCCCACAAGAAAATTTATAAAGAACACTCAGGCAGATGTATTCTCCTCCACAGGTCACTTTTAAACATAAATCTGCCTAACATGTCAGGATTCCAGGAGTCTGTGGCTCTGTGTAGAATAAAATTCTAAGTCTACAATACCTGTTCTTCTACCATGAACTAGTCTGTCTCTACCGAAACTGGTGAATGAAGATTCAGAATTACAAATCACAGTACCAGTATGTGGGAAGTTTGTGTCTACTTTTTCAGCAAAACCAAGTGTCAACCTTTCCATACTGCAGTATTAAAAATTATCTGGCTATAAATAATTGACCATTTAAGGTATTTTTAATGCTAACATTTTACCTTAAATTATGCAATGCTGTATTTGTAATTTTTTTTTTTTTGCTGTTGGTCCATGTATTTTGCTTCTTTGATGCAGCTGGTTTTGATTTTGCTTTTGACTTATTTGTATTAGATCTGTTATGATTTTTAGTGGTTGTATTTTTAGCTTTAGGTGATAACTGAAACGTGGAACTGCTTGTACTAACAGAAGATGTAGCTGATGATCCTGATTGAAGAGATCCAAGAGATGCTCGAATTGTCACCTATGAGTAAAAAAAAAAATTATTTCAAAGTTCTTGTTTCTATTTGTCTCAAAGTTTAAGCCACTTTAGGACAAAAGTCATTGCACAAAAATTAAAACCCTAATAACACCACTCCTCAGCAAAGACTACTTCGAAAAATATGAAATACTGTTGACCAGAGTAAATCTAAGCTCACTAGTCTATTAGACTCTTTAAAATCTTTTCTTTTGGTGAAAACATTAATTACAAAAGATACTGCTCTCTTCAGATTTGCAACTGGCAACATCCTGCTTTCTTAAAAGAACAGTAAAGACCAAGCAGTTGTGGAGAAGAAACAGAACAGTCAGGCCAATAAGTCCTCCTAAGAAGAATATCAACTGCATTGATACCTGAATTTAGCAAAAGTCCTGTCTTCTTGTCTCATGACGAGCCAATCTGTTTCCTTCAGATATTTTTGTTCTTTATCCTAGACCCCTGAAGACTAATTCTGGCTTCTGACCTCCCATCTAGCATTATTGCACTCCCTTGTCTTGCCCTTAAATTTGCTTATCCAGTTTCCACAAGTCATGACTCCAAATTCTTGCCAATAGTGATTGTTTAGAAGCACCTCATCTTCTAAACCTGGTTCCAAGTTCTTCGGACTCATAATCAACATCCTGTCAAGCTCCAACAAAATTTACACAGTCTTTCATTAGATTCTGAAATATTTAGAAAACTGAGGTGTTGCCACAGAACAGAAAAGCAGTGCTTCACATTCTGACATGCAATATCATCAGTAACAGTCAGTCATTTTCCCTTTCTGATTCTACAGCAAATTGTCCTGTGAAGAGCTTATGAAAACTGTAATTCTCTTACTTTTTAACTGAAAAGATCTGTATCTTTACATGTCAGCTAAAAAGGACCAGGTGAACTCCGTCTTAAGCACATATTGTCTGTGGAGAAGTAGGTCCTGCATGCTATATAATTTTTTTGCCATCTTTCACAGGTTGAAAAGTCTTTCACAAGAAACAACCCACAAGTAGACAATCTTTCTCCCTAGCATGAAGGAAAAACTGGAGGGGGAAAATTAACCAGTAGCTCAAGAAAGCAGCACCACTGACTGGACTACTGACATACACAAGTATGGAAAAATAGGACAGAGCACAACACCACAGATCACCAGGAAGAAACCATAAACTGAGCCTGGCATTTCTTGCAACAGGAGTTTTCTCCAGACGTTAATTTTAAAGGTGGCAACAGGGGAAAAAAAAAAAATCAAATGAAAATAGCACTTCTCTCTATTCTATTTCTTCCTCTACCCATATATATTTCTTACCTCACCTCTAATTTTATTTTATAAACATTCACCTTTGTTCCAGGGGGCAGACCTTCTAACTGTTTGGGTTTCCTAAAGGTTCGGTGATGCTGAGTCTTGTGATCCATTTTTTCTTTGCAGGTCAAAAATTGCAATCTGCATTTGGTGCAACGGTATATCCCTTTTTTCTTTTAAAAATGGAAGACAACCTATAGTAAGCATGGATGTAATGATGATAAACCTCCAACCCCACCTTGTCTAAAACAACGGTCATCCAGTTTCTAAAACATTAACCAGATAAACTCTAAATATTGTACAAAGCAAACTTACTGTGTAGGAATTAAAGAGAATATTTCAATATTTGAAAACACAAGGCACTATCATTACCAAGAGATGGCGGAACTAGTTTGTGAGTTACAAGAAGACAGAGAAAAAGCTTACGAAGTCCTATGTAGTGAAATGTTTGGTAGTAACTTCCAGAAAAGCAGAACACATTACAACAACTTAATCAGGAAAGTAAATAGCAAAGATACTCTTTTGAACGTATTTGGATATGTTTTTAAATAGGCAGCTGCTGTCACGTGAACACATGACTGAATCTAACAACTCCCTTAAAGAAATTTCAAAAGCAGCGGATATAACTCTTCTATCATACTCTATTAAGAATAGTTATCCAGTAACAAACGTTCAAATTAGTTATGCTTTTTTCCCCGAAGAGATTCATTAGCTATATGTAGAATTTTTGTAGCATTAACAATGGAAAAACATCTGATTACCTGATGCTTCATGTAATGATGCATATATGGTGCTCCAATTTTAATTACTTTGAGGCAAAATGGGCACAACAAATACTTTGTGTTTTCATGAACTGTTCTAAAATGTGTTTCTACATCCGAAAAGACCGAGGATCTGTAGTTGCATACCTGTAACAAAACATGTGATTTTCTTGTTAAAGTCTATTGACGGTTAAGGTGGTAAGGGTAGTGTGGGGGTAGGCTGGTGGTGTTATGTAAATAAGAAGAGTCTTTGAGATACCTGGCAAACATATGGCATTTCACCTGGCTTATGATTGTCCTTCATATGTTGCAAAAGAACTTGCTCTGTTTCAAAGGATAATTCACAGATTTTACAAATTGCTAGAAAACGTGGGGGGGGAAAAAAGAAAAAAAAAATTGAAAACTCATTTGTGATAAATTACAATACGTGTATGTGAACTATATAGGTCTACAAAAGATAAAGCAATCCAATGGTAATCCTACTACTCAGATGTAATCCTTCCTGCAACTTTAGGAAGCCAGAAATGCAAGACCCTTAAACAACATTAATTCCTGCAGTTAAACTTTCATTTAAAGTAAAATTAAAAAGCCAAAGACACAAACAAGCAAACAAAAAAAAATTATTTTAAAAATGTGTTTTCCCAACACATCTCTTAAAAAATAAATGAGTGCTCTCAAGATTATTGCTCTTGAAGTGAAGTATTATTGCTTTACTGAGAAGTTACAAACATGGAAACTATGTCAGCAAATCTAAGTTCCAGGTCACATGACAGATTTCAACTTACTGGATGACTCGTAAGGCGTGTGTGTGCTTTCAATGTGGCACTGCAGCTGGAATGGGGTGGGAAACTGACGGTAACAGTGCTGGCAGGTAGTGTGACTTTCCCAACTTTCACTGCTCTGCTTCTCAAGCTCCAAGTGATGTTTCATGTGGTTCATAAACCTAGAAATATAGCGAACAGACGCAAAAAAGCCACATTTTAACTTCTGCTATACATGATATATAACATTCAGTACATACAGTATTCTGTAGAAACTTTAAAAGAATTCCTCAATTTAAAAAGAAGTTAAAAATCCATGGAATAAGTGTTCATTTAAAAAAAAAAAAAAAAAGCTAAGTGAAGCAAGCTGACTATGCAGAAACCATCTCTCCAAGCTTTAAAAAAACAGCTATTAGAAGGAACACGCAGCATATCTCAAACATGTCATAAGACTAAGCAATCTATGGCATTTTTCATGTTTGCTTAGACAAAAATATTGCCTTGGAATAAAGGCAAATTAATAAAGGCAACAATAAAATAATGTCTGTTCATACTTCACTGCTACCAGAGTCTGAAAGCCACATTCTGAATCAAGTGTAACTTCAGCTCCGCTGAAAACTACTATGTAGCAAGAACGTTATTTGCAACTAGAACATTGTAGCTTTAACTGAAAATGCCAGCATCCAAAACCAGCAAAGGCTGTCTTTGTATAAAGCATTTAAGGACTGAGGTTGAATGCTGACGAACAGTTACCAAAACCACCACTGCACAGTATGAAAAATATGGTGGTACGTTAGCACTTGAAATTACCACCTTTTCATGTTCTATATCTTCACCTATTTGCAGTAGGAATGTAGAAATCCAGGCACCCAGCATGTTGCCACCTCAGCTGCTGGGGAAGCAGCACAAGGATAGTTTAGTTGCACAACCCACTATTACATTTCAAAAACCTTTCTATTTCGAACATGTATCATTTCAGTGCAGGCAAATGAACTACTAAACACAGGTCACACAAAAGGAATGTAGTTCTC
Organism: Psilopogon haemacephalus; assembly: GCA_013396835.1. Taxonomy (NCBI): domain Eukaryota; kingdom Metazoa; phylum Chordata; class Aves; order Piciformes; family Megalaimidae; genus Psilopogon; species Psilopogon haemacephalus. The sequence goes on from VWZI01000002.1 coordinate 186,450, forward strand.
AAAATGGTAACCTTGAAACAATAAATGAACATAAACAGTCTCTTGAGCTCCAGCTTCCACTATCCTGACATTGCTTAAAAATAACCACACAAAACAAAGCAACGAAAAACCACCCAACAACTAAGTGAAAGTATCCCGGTACCTAAGAAGAAAGGAACTGAAACCAGCACCTTAACAGAACATAATTTCAATGGTGTGTTCAACTCAGATCATTATATTGAATACTCATGTGGAGATTCAACTGGCTAAACCCATGTCAAGGAAGGAAGAAATTACCCTGACATATCACTTGGATTTTCTCTGAATTAAGGTCCAGAAAGCTTCCACTAAATGTAGAGATACTATATATTTATTTTGTCCACTATAAATGCTTAAAGGTGTTAAAGATGTTTTGGAATAAAAATTTTGCAGTTAGAGAACTCTGGAATATAGCTTCAAAGTTAAAGCAAAAATGTATACCTCTGAAAGCTGACTCCAGAGAAAGTAAAAAAAAAAAGTGGAATTGCTCATTTTGAACGATTTGTTGTGGAACACAAGTAGCACAACACTATCGGCTTACAATGTAATGCTAAGTAAAAAACAGTGCCTGAAAAGTATTTTTAAATTAGCCTAGTATCTTAATGAAGTATTATTCATATAAAACCAGAAGAAAACCTGTCAGCCCTTAAAAATACAAAGAAAAAAATGCCATAATTGACAGGAACTACAAAATCATGGGAGTAAACTCGTCCTAAGTCTAACAACATATATTTTCAAGCTACTTAACACAAATTAGTGGCACTTCTACTTAGAATTTACACATACTTAATCATTGATAGAGAATTTAATGTTTGTAATTACATGAACTTTTTTTTGTTCAATATGAGTATGATGTTAGTATAAACCAGCTCATTTCAATTTACAGACTGTACCCTTTGAAGGAATGGTCCATTTTCCAGCTTTACATTCTGTCATTTTAACTTCCCTTGAAGAATGTATGTAAAGAAGCTCAATAACCTTAGCCTCCAAACAAACAATGACACAAACTCATCTACCTATTAAAAACCGCTTACTATAGTTTTTCTGCAGCATTTGGAAGTAAAATTATTCCATTAAAATAACAGATGTTACATAAGTAAACCACCAACTATGAGTCACTGTGCATCCCTAAAGGGAATTAACACTTGTATCTACTGATACCACCATCCATCCAGATGGCACATTGTAAAATACTTTGCACTGCCCTTTCCAACCCCAAAGTCCTACAACTGCTCTCATTAAAATTCTGTTTATGTTAGATATCATTAAAATGTGTACTCTAATCTGTGTAAAATTTAACTTATGGACATACATAGTAAAATTAATTTAATTTCTGTTCAGTTGCCCAATATCAGTTTTCAATACAAAAAAAATTTCTATTCCACAGAGACAATTTTAATACACAAGACATTGCTACGAGCTGTAAGTGATTAACAATTAAGGAAATTATTTCAAATACCTTATATTATTTTTAAGAACTTTCAGACAACTGAAGCACTTAAATGTCGTATGAGTCTTCTGCTCCTGTTGAACCTGCTGCGTGTCACCTTCATGCTTCCCATAATAGAAGTCTTTAACTAACATAATCAATTTTCCTTTCTCAAAATCAGCCACCTGGTTTGTTGTACTCGAACATTCTGTTTTGGCCACTTCCAGGAAAAAGTGATCTACCATATCTGGACAACAATACTGGGTGGAAAAGGAAAGGACAAGAAACAACCAGAAACAAAGATATCAGACTATCTTACCAAACTGCATAAATGACAACATCATTTTAAAAACTGAAACCACTCACTGATTAGGGTTACAGACAAATCTCAACTCTCTGATATGCCAACTTCATTCATATTCAGGTATGGATTTTGAACTGCAGCTTATCTTCAGGTAATGCTTAGATATAAAAAAACTAAATATTATGGACAACAAAAAGGGGTTGTTCTCCTAGGTTCATGCAAAACAGATTTAAGCTAGAAGATAGTGAGTAAAGGAACTCTGGTATACCAAGTAAATGTTTAATTCATTTGAATTTAGGAGTGAGAAAAAGGAAAGTCGTTTTTACACAAGCATTTTGCTGACATGCATAAATTTACTGAGAACTTTATGATAAGTTTTACGTTCAACTTCTTTAGGAAGGATGTACGTTGAAAGGAAAGTGACACTGAGACAAGAAAAACATCGAGGGTCCCTCCAACCTGATGCATTGTATGATTCTATGAAATCTGCCAAAGTTCTTTCCAGGACTACTGAAAAGAAGTGAAATTTTAAGTCACAAACCACACACTGTTCAAGCTTTTCTATGTTGAAGACTACATAACAAATGCTGCACCCAAAAACTATATTACAAAATTTAACCCTTTTGAAATTGAAGTACCTAATACACAAGACATTATGGAGTTCCCAAGAGTGATCAAGACCAGAATGTTTCAGAGCAGAGATATTTCTCCTGCTGGATAATGGTTTTATGGTGTAGGACTACTTTCAACGAGCCTACTATTAGGGAGTTAATTTCCTGCTGTGGAGGTGTAATTCATATATTTATCCCACATAGTTAAACAAAAAAAAAAAAACCATTAAATACTACTAAGTAAACCCACTTGTTCAATAGTTCTTTCATTCAGCTGATGTACTCAACGCAAAAGTAATTCTCTACAAATGAATTACGGAAAACTAAAATCCTTGACTTTTTCCCCACTATTGTATACATTGTGTTTTGAAGCTGAAGATGACTAGTTCAGTAAATCCAAATGACCTGTGTCAACAGTAAGTTACAGCCTAACACCTTTCTATTACACACTATTCAATACCTCATTTTCTCCTCTGGGTTACTCACGATGTATCTAGACTGCAAAGTCCTTTCTCTGAAATCAGCCAGAGAATTGCATTATTCTTAAACAAATATTGATAAATATCTTTCAAGAAACAAAGGCAGGTAGTTTCATCAACAGACTGAACCATGTTTAGTTTCTAAAAGCTTTGTCTCTTGCAGTGTTCAAGTATGAAAGACAAATTAAGTTTTTTCCTTTGGCTAGCAACCTTTTTAATTACCAAGTAATAGACCAAGATAATAAGGTTATGTTTACACTGTTCATCTTCATCTCAGTAGTAATGAAATGGAAGAGAAGAAGGTTATCAGGAGTAGTCAGCATGGATTTACTAAGGGGAAATCATGCTTGACTAATCTGATAGCATTCTATGAGGACATAACTGAACTGGTAGATTCAGGGAGACCAGTGGATGTAGTCTACCTTGACCTTTGCAATGCCTTTGACACCATCTCCCATGACATCCTAGTGATCAAGCTCAGGAAGTATGGGATGGAAGAGCAGACAGTGAGGTGGATTAGGAACTGGTTACAAAATAGAGTTCAGAGAGTGGTGATCAATAGTGCCAGGTCCAGATGGAAAGCTATAACTAGTGGACTACCCCAGGGATCAGTGCCAGGTCCAGAGCTGTTCAACATCTTCATCAATGACATCAATGAGGGGACAGAGTATCTGCTCAGCAAGTTTGCTGATGACACCAAACTGGGAGGTTTGGCTGATGCAGCTAAAGACTGTGCAACCATCCAGCAAGACTTGGACAGACTGCAGAGCTGGGCACAGAGGAACCAAATGGGGTTCAATGAGGACAACTGCAGAGTCCTGCATCTGGGGAGGAATAATAAACTGCACCAGTACAGGCTGGGAGGTGATCTGCTGGAGAGGCACCTGGGAGTGCTGGTGATTAACAAGTTATCCATGGGTCAGCAACATACCCTTGTGGCCAAGAAGGCCAGTGGGATCCTGGGGCATATTAAGAAGAGTGTCCATCAGATCAAGGGAGGTTCTCCTCCCCCTCTACTCCGCCCTGGTGAGACCCCATCTTGAAAACTGTGTTCAGTTTTGGGCTCCCCAGTTTAAGAGGGACAGGAATCTCCTGGAGAGGGTTCAGCGAAGGGCTACAAGGATGATTAGGGGACTGGAGCACATGCCTTATGAGGAGAGGCTGAGGGACTTGGGGCTTTTTAGTCTGGAAGACAGAAGACTGAGAGGGGATCTAATAAATGTTTATAAGTATCTGAGAGATGGGTGCCATGAGGTGGGGGCAGGCTCTTCGCAGCTGCTCTCTGGGATAGGACGAGAGAATTCATGGAAGCTGCAGCACAGGGGGTCCCACCTCAACACAGTGGAGAACTTCTTTACAGTAAGGGTTCCAGAGCACTGGCACAGGCTGCTCCCTAGAGAGGTTGTGGAGTCTCCTTCTCTGAAGACTTTCAAGCCCTGTCTGGATGAGTTCCTGTGTGACCTGAACTAGACTGTATGGTCCTGGTCTGGCAGGGGGGTTGGACTCAATGATATCTTTGGGTCCCTTCCAACCCCTGACATCCTGTGATCGTGTGAAATAGGCAGTCGGTAGACCCACATCTATCATATACACTTCCCCTCATCAAATTCACCTAGGTCTTGACATGTGGTTGAGAAATCACAGCTGTGGCAGACAAACATCATACAGAAGCTGTACATATACTTTGATTCATCGGAAAATAAGGCTGAAACTAGCAGGATTTAAAACTACCGTATTCTATGCTTCCTCTCCACAAATGCAAGACATCAAGCAGCTGGGCTCTAGTTGTTCATATGCAGATAGTCTGGTTTCTAGCTATCAAAACATGGCACACTACCATGACCAAACAGAAGTACACATACATTTGTTACAATGCTTATCAGCCCCAAAATATTTTACCTTCATGTGATTTTTTAATGGGTCCATAAGATTGAAATGAATGTTGCACTTTGGACAAGCTCGTGGAAAAGGTCCTCCATTTTTAATTGTGTTTGACACAGCATTTGTGTCTGTAAAATACAAAATATGTTAAAATTCAGAACTCACAAACAGGACACTCTGCTTATTACTCTAGCAAAATATACTGTATCACATTAAAACTATTACAACTGCTGTAGCTATAATAACCAATTTTTTACACCGTTTTAAACCACACTTTTTTTCTAAAGCCAGTTTGAGTTTGTTCTGTTTGCCTATAAACAAGTTACGCAAAACCTTGGCACAAAATAAGGAAAAATTGGGGGGGTGTGAAGGTTGTATGATAGAGATAAAACAAATTCTGTTCACAAAAGTCTGTTACAGAAAATTAAACCTTTGCTTACTTTACAGAAAGCAATTTAACTCACTAAGATATGAGTAAGACCACAGAATAGTCGTACAAATGCAAAAAAATACTTATCAGTGAAAATCTGGTAGTGTATCTGGACAGAATACCCAAATTACAGATACAAAATCACTAACATCAAGCAGAATAAACTATCACTCTTTCTACATAACTTGGTAGCATGACCAATTAGGCCACAGAATAATTTGCACTGATTGTCAACTGTAGTCTACAGCCTGAATGACAGGATTCTGTTCAGTTATTACAGAAGTAAAATCCTTTTAAAAAAAGAGAAGGGAAGTCCCAAGTTATAGCTTGTGTAAGAGTGAATACACAGCATGCTTCAAATCTACATCACCTGCTGTGACACAGACAAGAGGCACTTATCTGTTTGGTTCTTTTGAAGTAGGTAAAACTGTGCTGAAACACAATTTAGCTAGTCAGGGGGGAAAAAAAGTGTGGTAAAAATTAATTACTCTTTCCCTTCCCCTCCCTTTTCACACAGGATCCTATCTGCTCCAACTCCTATATGTAACAGTCAAGAAACCAAGACCATCATCACACGGAATCATCTCAGACTTAAAGTTCCTCCAGTACAGTAGAGCAGCCCCTCTCTTGCTAACAGTCATTGCAAGTCAGAATGCTGGATATACTGAAAACAACTTCATCAATCTAAAAATTTACACTGTATATGGCAACACTTTTTCCATCTAATTTTTATAAGACATAAGTTAATACTGCAGTCAGCCTAATGTGCTGAAAAGCAAAGTCTGATAACACAAGGCTCCAAGTTTTTTTCCATTAAATACTACACAGTGTTATGTACAGGGGTAAGATAGCTATACTATGTTTTAGCAATTCTATTTTAAGTTACAAACCAAAGGTCTGCACTACAGTTTAATTACATTAAGTTTGTTGTTCCTCTCAACTGCTACAGTTATACCCACCTGTTACATTCACTGCTGGCCCAGTCTGGTACTGTGGAACTCCCGAGTTCTGTCTCACACCAAACAGTATTCCAGATGCATTACCTGATGCATCTGGTGGAGAATCCATAATATAATCCTAGTAAGATATTTTCATGAGGGAAAAGAAATTGTAGGTTTAATTTTTTTTTCTTGCAGGCTTCAGAGGCTTTATTTTCAAAATACAATTGCTTAAAAGCACTCCTAAGTACTCATCTGTAAACCAAGTTCATGACAATCTTCCCAAAATAGTTTCTCTTGATATTTTACTAAGATCGCACCTCTTAGCAGTGGTTGTTCCTGTATTCATAGCTGTGTATCACAATAGTAAAAGCAACCGTAAGACCTCAGGAAGTCCTTTTTATGAAATATGAATACATCTGTGTTTGAATTGCTAATTGTAACTGATCTTGTTTCTAAGTTTCACAATGTTTCAAAATAGACTTGAATTGTTCTTCAAGAAACTAATACTTTCCTTCCTTCGACACAAACTCAGGCATTTGCCTATTACTCTTGCTTAACAACTAGCTGCATTTTAGAAGATCAGAGAGCTCCAAGAAGCACAAACTTAAGACAAGCAAATATTTCTCAAAGCAAGATGTCGTGAAACCAAATTCTACTACATCGTGAAGCTTTGAAGAAAGTGTATCTAGAACACTGACTGGGAATGGCACTCATTCTTGATTTCACTAAGGGTTTGGGATTTTTAAAATGTAATTTAGTAAGAACTTCTAGAAATAAAATAATCAAACCCGCTTCACAAAGCGGTTCACCTAAAACTTAATTGATGTTTGAGTTCCTTGTTTTGAGCATCTCCAAGTACAGGTATCCTTCTACCTTTTAATTTAAAAGGTTTGCTCTCTAGTATTACAAACAACCTAAAAAATTAATAGTCCGTATTTCTTGTCATCAACACTGAAAACTGTTAAAACTGACAACTCAGTAATGAACATTGGAAGGGAAAAGAAACAGTAAGTTTAGTTCTGTTCTATTCAATTCAACACTGGGGAACAAGGCCAGAGAAACACTTTGCAGAACTCATCAGTGCTGCTCACCTCTTAAAAGACCATTCATTTGAACATAATCTGAAATTAAGTATTTTCAGCAATAAGGTTAAGAAGGACCTTTTAACATTCAATATTATAATATTAAATGGTATTACTGAAATATAATTTCAATATTTATGAATGACAAAATGCTATCACTTGATCTTTCTACTCTAGACTAATTCCTTAAGTTACATTTCATCAACCTGTACTAAGAAACACAAAACATGACAAAAGTAGCTCTCTTTTCCTGTCTTTTAACAAATCACCTAGTACACATACACAGACTGTCATCAGTGTACCATGACAAATTTTCTTCTACTCAGAGCTGTGCTGCTTATTTGAAAATACATCCCTGTGGAAATTACCCCATTTTTAACTAAGTTAACTGAACTGGAAGATGCAACATGGGAGATACATGTCCTGGCTTGCACAGGCATGATCCCATGGTCTTTTCCTTGTGCTCAGGGGAAGGAAGCAGAGTTCAGGGAAAAGCCAAAAGGCTTGGAGACACTCACTTCTGAGGGTCCAAGACTTGCACAGATTTTTTCCTCCCAGATAAGGAAAAGCAAGCTCCTGAATTCACCTAGTATAGTCAGGTTTGGCAAAGTGCCATTCTGACTGGTGAATCCGTGTGGCCAAGGGGGCCATTACATTTGGGCAAAACAAACAGGCTTCTGCCACATGCTTTTTCCTTTTATTTTTGCTTTGCCTGCTCTGCCCTGCCACATTATGCTCTGCTTTGCCTACAATGACTTTCAAGACACCGACAGAATTCCCTTCAAGTTTCATGTATTGTCTGATACATAATTTTTTAGAGAGAGGCTTTGATTATTTATTTGCAAAATAGTAACTAGATTCTATTGTGCCTTTCTGCCTTGGTAGCAGAAAGGAGCCTCTCAAGTGCCCTGACAGGCAAAAGGTGTAACTGAAACTAAGAACCTCTTTCCAGTTTTAACGTCTGCATTTGCTAGTTATTTCTTGAAGTGTTCTAGTTTTGCCTGTTCCCTGTCTTTGTAAGTATCCAAACTGCGCATTTCAAACTCTAAGTAAATTTTCTAGTGAGATTTAATGTTAATAAACAATTTTCATTGTTACTAACAATCTTCACCCGAATATGAAAATACAGATTATTGATTTTGCGTAATTCGTAACGGGCAGCTAGTAGCTTTATGTATTAGAACAAAAACACGAGCATGTATCCATGAAGTAAAGGAGAAGGCTTTCTTTTGCAGCAAGGGTTCTGCAGGACACACTAGCATTCCTTTGATGGATTTAATAAAACATACTTTGTCATAAGTTAACATTTATAAAAATAAAATTAACAAACTTGAAATACATGCATACATCACTTGAAGTAGCAGTCCTTTCTGTATTATCTCCCCTGATTTATCAAGTTAGATTTACTAGGATTCCAGAGGCAGCCTAAATAATCAACAGTCCAGATACCAGTTGGATATATCATATTCTAGACTATCTTAGCTACAGTGACACTAATTTAGCTAACTGGTTTCAATAGACATGTCCACAATTTCTCTCTGCAAACTGATAAAGATGCAAAACTGGAAAGTATGAGTTCTCCTAATCAGTCTGCCAGAATTTCAGCTACCAAGTTGACAAGCAATTACTACACTACCATTGGTTATTATTTAGCCACAAGTCTTATCTAATTCTTTTTCTAATGGCCTTATTAACTATGATCATTCAGATGGATTGCGAATACAAAATACATTAGGCTGCATTTTTTTTATTTATACCAAAAGACTGGTATCTGGAAAAACCACAGGTGTGTGTATCTGCATGGACAGTAGAGATGGTGCCTACTCTCAGACTTCATTTTAATCTTCCTTTTAATTAGTACTAGCTAATATTATAGGTACATTGTCCAACCAGTGTCATCTTAAACTATTTTAAATAAAGCCACCACACCATGCTTTATCTCTTACGAACAACAGAGCATCTAGTTTGACTCTCAAACTATAATTTTGAGGTTCTTTGACAATCCAGGAACATCTGTAACATATGATCTACGTGCATAATACCCTTGGGTTTTTAAGCAGAAAAAGTACATCGCTGAATTGTTTTATCTATTGACTCTAGGACTTTTGGTTGCTCAAGTCATCCTTAACATACTACTACTTCACTGTGACTGCCAAGTGAATCAGAAAGCAAAGCTCCTAAGAAACAACTAACTCAGCATTCCCTTAAGAAGTGAAAATTCCAAGAAAAGCACTGTAAAAATTAAAATAACCTTGTGGTTTTCCCACCTAAACACTAAATGCAAGCTATTTTAAAACTTCATTAATTTATCAACATGTGGGATCCATCTCCAAGTATAAGAATCAGAAAAATTTTGAGTATGAAAACTTCAATCATTTCTCCAAACAACATGAAAAATTCATCTAGACAGTACTAATTGCTCTTATGGATAAGATTTTAAATGAATTGAATAGCAATTACTAAAGTTATCAACTCTGAATCTTGCAAATCAGTATTTTCAAATAAGTATTTTAAGTCACCAGTGCAAGGATATGTCAATAGAATTCTTATATAATACTAAGGTGTTTCTAGTCCAGGTCTTCAAATTACTACTCTGCCAGTATATTCCTTGTTAAATTTTTCAAAAGTAATTGCATCTAAGTAAATTACAGTTTAAGAGAAGAAAAATTTACCTGGTGGATTATTACAGGCTCTGTTACAGTGCTGGATACAGGCTGAGCCACTACAGGAACTGTGATATTTCTTGATACTGGTTGTGTTGTCACTGAAATGCCTGCAGGTCTGCCAGCAGGCTGTGATATTCCAGAGCTTGACCCAGGCATCTGCTCTGTTGATAAACATCCAGCAACTGGTATCTGCAGTGTTTGTGTAGTTCCTGGAACATTCACTGGTAGGGACAATGGCTGAACTGCTACAGAGATAGTTGTAGTTCTGGATGCAGTCTGAAAGACTGACGGAAGAGACATGGCACCAGGGTTGGAGGCAGGTGTCGTATAATGATGACTCTCAGACTTGAATGCAGTAACTGTACCTGTGGCAAAGGATTCCAAAGTTATCTTCATATAATTTTGCAGTCAGATGTTTCATAAGTAGTGTGGATTTTTTTATTTTTAATTACCATATTAGGACAATAAAGTACCTCTACTGGGTGCACCATTCTGTATCCCCCTTCGTGATGAGCTGAGGTTGACTCTGTTCAATATATCTGTCAAAAGTTACATTTATCTTAATTACAGTTACATTAATAGCTTAATTGCTTTTCAAATTAAAAGTAGCATTCAGATCCACTAATTAAGTCAGTTAGGATTTGACTTACAAATTAAAATACTATTTCTAAAATAAATACCTGGCAAAGCAAAGTGTCAACTGTGCAAGTTAAGATATGTTCTTGTATCCCCCTACGGCTAGCTCACCTGGGAATCTCCGGTTTTATTTTTGTGGAGATAGACTGACACACAAATAAGAGTGACAACAGCAACCAAAAAAACATTTCATAAATATTTAGCTTTTTTGATGAAAATGCAGTTATATTCACTTCTGTTTCTCATATACATAAGCTCCCCAAATGCGAGAACTGTTCTACACTGTTGGAAGCATTTTCTCTAAAGCAGTAACTGTGCAGTTTCTCTATTATAAGAAAACACAGCACTTACAAACTTTTCAGACTTCATGATCTCTATTTCCACAAGTGAAAGAAAAAAATAAAAATCAACAGATCAGCAATTAAAGATGTAATGCAGTTCTGACACAACAACAGGGATATTTCCTTACATATCCTAAATTGTTGTCTATCACTGAGGTTCTAACTCACTAGAAACAGTTTCTTAGATTATTTGTTAATTTCCAACTGATTTCTAAATAATGCCTTCGATGTTCCCATACCTATTACATATCTTAGTCTGAAGTTTCTGGTAATTTCAGAATTTTTACAGAAATATTATTAAAAAAAAATGTTTTTCTACAACCAGATTCTCAATTCTGTTAGTGTTGCTGTCAAGTTTCTTGCTCTGACATGTGAAAGTATGCATGTGAAACTAGATTCAAGACCTAATCAAGGAGGTCTGAATCACTTTCTCAAACCAGGGTCAAATTACCTCAGGATCTCAAACAACAGATTTTAGAGTACCTACATATTGTGTTTAACAATGTTAAGGATGATTCCACTGGCAATGGCTCATTAGTATACACTACTCAGGTTGATAAATCTAAAAGCACTAGAGCTCTGAGTATCAGAGCTTTCAGACTCTCACCTGCAAACAGATCACAGTAATAAAACTGCAAGATATGACAAAATTTCATCCTGTACTACTATTTTTACTTTAACAATACTAACAATGAGCAAAGAATAACTTAATTTGAATTTAGCTGAACACATACTTTGTGTTTATTAATGAAGCTGCATCTTGTATTTGAATTCCACAGTGAAAATAAACTAAAGCTTTCATCTACCTACAAAAAAAACAATGCTACACTGAAAGTTACATTCCACAAAGCATATTCACCTCCTAAAGGTAGACTATACCATTTTTACAAAGAACATTTTAGGAAGTCAGTGATTTCAAATGATCAACTCGATACACACAACTCAACTGATTCATCACAGACTTGATATGCCCCTTCTCCCTCACTGAAGTGTTACTTCTCCTGTCAGGTGAAACAGCACTGAAGTATTAGAAAGCTAACATGCAGAACAACATTAAGTAACAACAAACTACATGTTTGTAACATTATGAAAAAGGAAGCAAGGAAAACAAGCAGTTGCAGGAAAAGTGTAAAGGGACCAAACTGTGAATTACTTTTCATCTCAGTCAAACTCGTCCTCCCATCAAGAGGCACTTTAACGTACATGACATGGTGCCAGTAGGTCTAAGTTGGGGTTTTCATTATTTCCTTCAAGTTTTCCACGCTGGTCTGTATAAAAACTGTTAACTGCATTGTCAAGAAAATGTTACCAAAATTGCTATAAACTGCAGAAAATGTACCTTACAGCAAAATTAGGAACGCCATGAGGGTCTTCATTTGTCATCTCAACTATCATCTGATCGGACAGGAATTCTCAGGTAAAAATTAAACAACAGTGATAAACAAAGTTGAGTTCACTGTGTCTTACCTATCACCAATAATAAACTGAAGCCTGACTGCTGCCAGGTTGTACTACTTACAAAGCCAGAGAAGAACTGGTGTCATTCTTCCATAGCTGTTTTTGATAATGAAGTAGAAGATTATAAAGAGAAAAGTTGAGGAAAGGGAAGGAAAAAAGATTAAGTAAAAAGTCACACCATATGTAATTTTACTTGTGTCAGGACTGAGTATAGACAGCACTAGAATATGATGCATATATTTTAAGTCTCTTTCATTGAAGTTCTTGAAGTTGCTGAATCAGATTGAAATTACAGTTTTCGCCTGAACTATTTCAATCCTTCATTTACTACAAAAAACAGCTTAAGGTTACAATGACTGCAACGAAACCTGACTTTTTTTTTTCAGCATAAGGCTAGTGCCTTAGCAGTTGTTCCATGCCATGACATACTGCCAATGACTAACAGAGGACCTATCAGAAAATGGTAAGGATATTTTTGAGTCCTTCTAGAAATTTAAACAGCAGTTCAAATTTCCTCTTAGTTTAAAAGTAACCTTTAAATTTCAAGTGCACCTAGAATATTCTTGAAATGTTAAAAAATATTAACCTTTAAGCCTTATTTTCAGGTTACAAACCGTTTAACTTAAGTTTCAGTATCTCTTTAATACTTAAAACTTAATTTTCTGCCTTTTGAAGACTACTATCCCCATGGGTAACAAAATACCAAAGATCAAAGTATTGTGAACTAAAATGACAGAACAGCTAATAGCTCAAAAGTCCATGTAGCAGTGTGATAGACAGCTTAGTTTAACATTTTGTCTTGAGATTCTCTTCACGTCAAACTTCGGAAATTTGTAAAGTTACTATAGAAATCTTGGATACAAGCATAGCTGAGATGGAGCAGAAACTGAAAGTGATAAACCTCAACAGGCAAAATCTTGTGTATTTGGTATCTCAAAATACCTCAGGTCAAACCTGTTAATGATTGACTGCAACATGCTAAAATTACTTAAGTAACAAAAACAACGTTCTCCTTGACTTACCTGTCAAAGCCCAAGCACAGGACCAAACATGGAATCCTGACACATCTGTTCTTGGCACAATCACCTAACCTCACCCCCTGCACTGCCTGCATTAGGAAGAAACTACAGAACTTCATGAAGAAAACTCTTCTTTTACAGAGCATAAATGAATTTATTAGTAAAAATCTTTTACCTAACAAAGATGTTTCTATAGTTTTCTTCACATAAAACACATTTCCCAACTGTGTTTTTATTATACACACTTAAAGCATCTATAACATAGACCTTGGTTTTGCCAGAATGCTTACCTATTCATATTGTCTAGTAACACATGAAACATGGGATGGAGAAAAAGAGGGATTGTAACCTCAGTTCTTATTCATACACAGTGCTTTTGCAGGGAAACGCTTCCACAGATTTAATGAAATATCAACTATTCTGACAGCAACCACATGCATGGATTCCACACTGTGTGTAATGAAATTTTAACTATATTGTTCACGCTAAAACCTTTAAAAATAATTGTTTTGACTTAAGAGACTTAAGGTTAGAGGCCAATAAAGCTGTGCAAAACCTGAGTTTTAGGACAAAAAAATCCTTAAACCAACAGCAACATAGAGAACAGCTTTAAGATGCAGAATTTCTTGAACCTTAATGTTAAAATCTATGTTTTCAAAGTAAGTTTAAAGTTTTACATCTTGAAAGAACTTTAAGTTATGGAAAATGCTATCTTACATGTACTAGTTGGCTTCGAGCTTGAGATTTCCCCAACAAAGATTGGCTCATCATCATCATCATCCTCCTCCACTTCTTTCACTCTCTTTTGCCATGGTTCTAGCTCCTCTTCTTCACACTCCATAAATAATTCTGCCATCTTGACACTAGACAGTAAAAATCAATGCACACATATCAAAACATTCCATACTCTATTGAACACTGAAACATTTATTTAATGAAAGATTACTGTATTTGACAATAATTACCATTAAATGGTCGTCTTCTCCCTTCCACATAGGTTGAGCTAGACCCGGTATGAAAGGCCTTCAAAGGCAGATACCACACTACCTTTCTGGTAATTACCCAAATTATCATCTTTGTTATTAAAGATAGGAACAGATGAAAGATATCCTCCATGTAATTTAAACTATTCTTGTACAATCCACCAGTAAGTATCAGAGGAAGCCTCTGACACTACAGTGAAAGATGCTCTTTTAAAAATAGTCCTACTTCAGTTATGCAATTTGATAGTTACAGCTTTGTTCTCTTTTGATCATATATATATAAAACAAAGTATCAAACCTAATGCCACTCAAATGCACAACCTACCAGAGGCCCATAAATTTTCCAAGATTTTCTATGGCTTCTCAGTAAGTAATTTTGTTTAAAACAAAACATCAAAAAAAAAAAAAGCAGAATTTCTCAAACACCACACCACCCAAAAAACAAACACCACCAAACTCCAGAGCGACACCCACAACACATGGCACAGTGTTCTCATTATCTGTTAGCACTTGATAAAAAAATTTGGCTTCAATCACATTGCCTCAAGTCCCTCATGCTAGAAGACTTGCTCTTGCAATAAGGAAAAAAAGTAACGAATGAAAACAGTAACAGAAATATCTAGCTTTTGGAATAAACCAAATAAACATCAGCATCTCTAACTGCAAATGGTTTTATTTGTTCTTAAAATAAATTGTGGAGATCAATGACATTTTCTTCTTTCTTTTCACATTCCCTAACATCTTGAAAGTATTTAAGAACACATACACATTGTCAATAACCTAAGCCGTAGTAACACCAGTAATTCCAAAAAACCATAGGGCTGTCTCAGCAATAATGCTTCACAAAATCCCACATCTTAATTTTTTGTTGAAGTGATGAAGAAAAAAAATACTGGTTTTAATACAGAACCTAACAGCAACTTCAGCCAATATAGGAATTCTTTGAAATTAATGAACACAAATTAAATTCATCATTGGACTACTTTCAGGGAAAGAAGAATAGCCAAGCAACAGTCCCCCTCATGAAGGCCACAATCATTACAACTAGTTACCAAACTACTGCCAACAATCTATACTTCTCTCATTCTGGTGCTGGTGCAACACTTCCCTGACAAAGCAAACTCCTTAACAAAGCCTGACTTTCGCGTGATAGTTGTCTGACAGTTTAAGTTCTTAAATAGCCCAAGTATCAGACCAGGACTAGTAAATATGATTATGTCATTAAAGACTATCAAACCTTATACACAAGGTGACAAAAAAAACCCAAAACTTCTTAGTTATCTTGTAACATGAAGTATTTATTGAATATATTTTTCTTTACAATTTCCCATTATTTTCTCCTTTCAAAAAATATTTCAAGAGCAATACAGACATTAAACACCAGACAAGTTTCTTTTCTGAAAGTTAAATTATGCAAAATTAAGAATATTCCTCACTAATTATCAACACACAGTGACAGTGAGAAACCATCCGATATCCAATAGGACATCATGATTTCAGGATACAAGTTATGAGCTGCTAGGTTTGGTCACAGACTGTAGAAATAATTAACCTGTAATAGCTTATCACAGGGGAGCAGACAGAACCATGCCCCTACTTGCATTGAGGTGCACGAAAATGGGACTGCTGGTGTTACATTCTGTCTTGAAGATAATATAAAGTAGCAAAGCCATACTCCTTCCTTCTTTCAGGGGCTTAAGGTGCTGAAACTAAAGAAGTAAGAAAGGCACTAAACTTGTAATGGGAAAAAAGGAAGAGCACGAGGCCAATGGCCACTTGACAAAGACAACAGGGGTCACATACAAGGCCTCTGAATCGAGTCTGACACTGTAGAAGGCTGCTCTTTAGAACAACTATTCTTATTAATGAAAACTTCATTAGACTTTGAGGCAAAATTAATACTATTTTCAGAGACTTTCTCCATGGAACTGACAAAATGAGTTCTGGGTTTGTAGAAAGAATCCATTTCATTTGGCCTTGGGGGGAAAAAAAAATCAATTAAAAAAAGTGCTCAAAAAAATTGCAGAATCTTTAAAGTTGGAAAAGACCTTTAAGATCATTGAGTCCAACTGTAAGAATGAAAATGACAGCACATATAATTAATTCAAAAAACACAAAATAGGCACAAACAATCTATGCTAGCAGAATCCTAGCAAGACTCATAGGACAAACTCAGCTATGCAATAATCCAGTTGATTTCTAGTTGTTTTTTTAATACAGTTAAAAGTAATTTGATAACAGGCATGGAATTCTATAAAGTAGCTTCAACTGGTGGCACCTCTTATGGATGTTTCATTTTTATGATTCGGGATGTACCTATTAAGGTATTTCCAAAAGGTGTATCAAAACATAGGGCTGTTCTGACAGAGTCACAGTTAAGTATTGAGACTATTTCAGATACTTTATTCTAACTACTTTATTTCAATGCTATGATTTTAAGCTAATCTTTCTTTGACATAATTCCCAACAAAAAATCCAACCTAATGTGTTCTCACCCTGGTAGTTTAACTCTTCACAGCACTATGACATTTACTGGCACGACTGAGGGGTAAAAAATTTAAAAAAAAACCCCACAGCCACAGCAACCAAAGTTGCAGTACAGGAGAATGCATTGGACCATAGGTGGTGTGCAGGAAAGGCTCAAACGGTCTCCACTGCCAAAGGAAGCATCTATATCCATTTTCAGAGTACAATTAGCTTCCAAGTTTTCAGTGCCTTTAGCTACATATATCAACGTAGAACATAAATTCCAGGAATCCTACTAGTGGTTGCTCTCAAAGACAAAGCCAAACATAACAGCAATTCCTTCCCCCAATCTCCCCAACTATTTCCCAGTGAATGTGCAGATGCTAGTATAATAAAGATAAACCTATTGACAATAGACTTTATTTTCCTCATTTTTGAATACTTATAAATATGTATATACATTCATATGTGCATCCTTAAAAGTAGTCCATGGATCAGATCGGTCCAAAACTCAATAAAATGCTGTATCTAAATAATCAAAGAAAGCATTTAAATCACTGTTCTAGGCTAAAAAGTGTCAAAACTGTGAACAAGTTCTTAAAACATTTTTTAAATAACATCAGACAATAACAAGATATCACTTTAACAGGCTAAGGAAAATGTAAGGCTAGTCATGAAAGTTTATTACGCAGGCACAGATAACTAACAACCTGCAAGAACATGGCCACAAAATGTTACTATAGTTACCATATAAACAACAAACTACAAACCTGATACAAAACAGCATAAAACTTGTAGTCACTGCACAAGAGAGCAATAAACTTCTGATGAATTAAGTGTTCTAAAAGCATCAGTTTGGACATTTTTATTCATCACATTAGTAATGTTTAAAAATATCTAACTTTATCAAAAGTCAGTGCTACTAATAACCCAGTTTTTTTTCACTGTTAGGATTTTAAAGCACTCACCTAAAAAACAAAAGTGATAAAAACACTACTAAACGTAGTAAGAAAGTAACACCTGTAGTGAAAACAGTACAAAATGATTTGTAGACATGCACCTTAAATATATACAGCAATTATTACTACAGAAAACCCTGTCAGTAGTAATAACCTGACTTAGTTACTGCAAAATCATTTATTACTTCAGATGTGATTTACCTGTCATGCTCTATGGTCAAATGAGCTTTCCAATACTCAGTATCTTTAGATTAAAACAATTGAAATCAAATCACTACTAGGAAATTGGTAGTCATCTTAAAGAGGACAACTGCATTAACAAAAAACTTCTCAGACTACAATTGTCATCTTTGATACTATTGTCAGTAACTATTCAGACCTTCTTATCCTCCAGTTTAATAGGTGCACTTCAAATGAATAAGGAAGTTTTATTGTTCACAATACAGATCATACGATGAGAACCCAGATTAGATTTTTCAGATGATTTCTGACACAGGCACATAACTTAGCATCACGTAAGTTGTGGAAGAGTGTGCAATCCACAGCTTCATCAGGACTGTGAGCAATCGTATTTTGAGTACTGCGTTTGGTTCAGAAGTGAAGAAGTGATGACCAAGCTGAAACTGAAAGTTTTGAAAAGCCAAAATATAAACCAATTTTCTCCAAACCAAACCTAAGCAGACAACACTACCCCCTCCGCAACGAGACAGTATAAGCTCCGCCTAGGGAACAGCAATACTGCCTTCGCAAACGAGTCAAGTTCACACCCCCGAGCCGCGATGGGTGCGAGGCCGCGGGAGGAAGCCAAGTCCCCGAGGGCAGGCGAGCAGCTGCCGCTCCGATCGCAGCACCTCTGGCGCCGCCGTCTCTGGCATCGCCCGATAGCCCTGCGTTCCGCCTCCCCAGATCCGGGTGACGAGAAGGACTCCATCGAGGCTGCCGGTTCGGGTTTGGACGAGGCCCATAAGCCATAGACGCGGCGGGAGGAAAAGAGGCCTTGCCTTTCCGCAAGCCCGGCATCCGCTGCCAATGATCAGGGGCCTTGGCCGTAGCTTGCCCCAGAACGGTAGAGGCAGGGCGGAGCGAACCCTGCCCGAGACTCCCCTATTAGGATACACTCGCGGCTCCAAGCGGGGCCTAACGGGCAGCCCGAGGAAATCCTCACGGCCCAGGGTCCACGCTCCACAGAAGCGAACGGGACGGCAAGGCCGCATTCCGACCTAAGATGGCGTCGGTCTCGCAGGCAACAATCCCCCCGCGGCCTGCCCATTACCGAGCTACGGCTCCCTCTGCCCGGGTAGGCCGCCCCAGCAAGGAGGGCTGAAGGGAAGAAACGAGCTGACTTACCGTGCCGCGCGTCCGGAGAGGCCGCGACTGGCCGCCCCGCTCCCTTCCTCCGGGATTGGCGGGGGGATGGGAGGCAGTCGCGTCGGCGGAGACGCCTCACATTGCCGAACCGCGGCGCCCCACCTCAGTCGCCGCCGGGGTTGGGAAGGAGGCGGGGGTGGCCGCCCGGCGCGCTGCCTGACGGGTAGAGCGCGGGTCAGCCCCACAGCGGCGCCCGCTTTCCGGCAACCGAGGGGCGGGGCCGCGCGGGGGCGGGGCATGCGCCATGTGCCGAGCCTCACACCCCGGGCCCGGCCACTTCCTCGCCCGTTTTTGGTGGCCCGCCGGCCTGCACCCTCCTGCCTTCCGCCGCTTTCATAGGGTCCTGCGGGGTCAGTCGCGACGCGGCCAGATCCACAGTGGGCCGTAAGGGCGGGGAGAGGACCCGCGAGCAACATTCACCTCAGAAATGCCCTGTAAGTAGGCTTCGTTTACCGAGCTTGACAGCTCTGCGTGCAGGGACGGTGGGCGCGGCCTCGGTAGGCCGCGGAAAGGCTTTTAGGCCTTTACCTTGCAGTACAGTCGCTCACAAGCACCGACAACTACACACAGTTTCATAGCTAACCAAAATCAAGGAAAAGCTGTACCCAGAGTTAACATTAAATGCAAACAACTGAGAATAAAATGTTGTTAGAATCATTGGAACATAGAATACTAAATGCTGCTTGGACTGGAGGCTCATTTTGTGCTTAAATTTTCATCGTGTTTCTTTTCATAGCTGTTTGCTCACTAGGTTAAATAACATAACCTAATGTAAAATCAACTCTTCAAAATCTTTATTGAACTAAATATGCCCATAGGACATAGGTCTTGTCTAACCATTTTGCTTAACTTTGCACTGATTGCAATCCCAGAGCATAGTACTGCAAAAAGCTGTGTTTTCATTCCCTTCAGGATTCACATATGATAATCTTTTTTTGAATCAAAAGGTGACTAAGAAATTCAGGTTTTTTCATGCCTTTTTATTTAAAGCCAACATCTGCCTTAAGAATGGTCTCAAGTTCAGATTTTTTCCCCCCTCTTAGTTTTCATTCTGACTTAACTACAAAAAAAGAAAAAGCAACCCAAAAAATATTTCTGGTCAATTTTGAAGATAGATAAAGGGAAAGTACTTTCACCAAACTTTTTCAGCCACTAATTCTCACAACTTACTGTTGGTGGCATCTGCCATAGCTGCCTTCAGACAGTCTCAATTTGTTTAGTGTAAATTGTCTTTCAATTATAGGTATTTTTCTGAAGAATAAAGTTAAATGTCCTTCTGAACCTAAGCTCTAAAGGTTTGACTACTATGTTTAACCTGCAAAATAACTGAGTTTCACTATTAGCCTCGAGATTCTTCCAAAGCACTTTGGAACCTCAGAAAAAAAGAATGAAAAAAAAAACATTACTAATTAAATACTTGGTGGTTACTGATTGTGCCATTAAATGATTTGGTTATTACAGTTTAATAATTAAACAATTATTAGACTATGCCATTCTGCCAAAGTAGGAAGAGAAAGGAAAAAGAGAAAGAACTAGAGAGGGGAACTTATTTTAGACAGAGATAACCGGAGAGGAATACAGTCCAGTTTATTTGAAACATGTATTTTCAGCTATTGACAAGGAAATAATTGAAAGTGTCTATGTTCTTTCAAAAGCAAATTAAATAATAAGATTACAAAGTAAAGTACTGAAAAGGTGTGAAATAACAGAATTAAGATCAACAGCATATTTAATTTATTCCATTTATGCATTCTGAAGATGCAGTATTGCATAGTCCGTTCTGCAAGACCTCTACCAATATCCTTGGACAGATTTGTTTGAATATGCC
Source organism: Psilopogon haemacephalus (assembly GCA_013396835.1). Lineage (NCBI taxonomy): Eukaryota > Metazoa > Chordata > Aves > Piciformes > Megalaimidae > Psilopogon > Psilopogon haemacephalus. Next base: position 207,349 of record VWZI01000002.1, read on the forward strand.
TTGCATGATTCTACCAAATCATAGGTGCAAAACAAGTTTACAGTGAGAAATTAATAACTGCTTACAACTTAGAAACTCACAAATAAATGAAGGATAGTAAATACAACATTAACTAAAAAAAAAGAATAAGTAGTTATTTCCTATGCTCCCATGGTTTATAGATAAGCATTTTCACTAAGTTTAGTAGACAGTTAATGAGAAAGCCCTAAAACTTTGTGTTGCAGCAAATAACTGGTGACTACCTAAAGAAAATAAAACATTTAATGAGATTTGAAAAAAATCTTTGTAAAGAAAATCTGAAAATTCATTGTACTGTGATATAGGTGACCTGCGTCTCCTTGACATTAAGATGTGACACTTCATCAATGAAGCTGCCTTTCTAGTGTTCCTTATCAGCTATCGAAATGACATAGGAGGTGCTGGGGAGAAGGGGAAATAAAACCAGGGATTCTTACCTTTCATGTTTAGTGATAGTCCTTAGGAATTATCATTTCAGTGAGTCAGCAGATCCAGACAATTTGAAAATTTACTCCTCCATGGTGTCCTTGCAATAAGAAAAGCATAGTCAGATGCACTGCACATGAAAGTTTATATCTTTTTTTGGAAGAGGCAAGTATGATGCAGTACTTCCAAATGGAGTCTGAATAACAGCAAGTGCTGGAGAAGCCAGTCATAATTGAGTTCTATGAAGGAAGGCTGCATTGTATTTAAGAGGTAACAAAGTTTTAGCAAGACCATACCTGAAAATCTGGAGAGAAAACTGCAAACATGATATACTCTGAAAGAAACTTAGCAGAAGCTGATTATAGAGAATTCTGTTTCATGCATTTAAGCAGCATATATGCAGTCATTGCTATAGCAAAGTTGAGGTTAAAAGCTAACTAGTTCAAATTATTTAATCTTAAATCTACTAGCCTGCAACCTAATTGCTAAGTACACATTCCATTCTCAGAGTTATTGACAATAATGTCTCATCACGTTCTTATTTTTCTCTCAAAATAATTGCCTATACCAGAGAAATTGGTTACAATATCTCTCAGTGTTCAAATTTATTTCTATTGCTTGCTGCAGATTGAAAACCCCCACAAATAAAAATGAGTTGCATTTGTAAAATAAAGACACTTGCTAGTAGAGACTAGAGACGTGGATGCAGGCAACTAGACACACAACTCTGGTGGCTGTTAGACCTGCCGGTCCAATTAAAAAACAAAGTCTATTTAGCTGCTTGTATTTTGCTTCTACACTGCTGCTTTTTCTTTCACCAGGGAAAAAAAACCCCAAAACAGTGATAGATTCGTTTTAAGTGTAGATTCTCCATGTTACCATGATCATATTACTGTGACCTGTGACTTCTACTCTTCAGGTAACTTACTTCTGTTTCTCAGATGTAAATTCTGCACTAACCTAGCATTTGTTCTGTCCCAGAGGTCAGTTTCCCCACATCACACTATGTTAATCACTGATGGATTAGCAGACAACGGTCTCATTTTGAGAAGGCATAGCAGAAGTTTAAGAAACCGGTAGCTGTATTGCTCACTCCAAGGGGGTTATAACTTACTTCCTGTCTTACCTTCCTCTGTCTTTATGCTGACAGAGGGATGAGTGCACTATGTGAGAAATTATGAACACAGCTATCATCTTTATTCTGTATATCAATCAGCAGTTGTTCATATTGTTATTTTGTTTATTATGTTCAGACATTCTGAGGCAAGGGTGTCAGTCAGCTAAGCATGAGGATTTTGCAGGTGAGACAGGGGTGGGGGTGAATTGGAAACCAAAGCATGTCTTCTCAAGTAGTAATTAGTAACTAGAGATGAGCAAATTTCAAAACAGAACTTGCTCTCAATTGCTTCAGCTCAAATGTTGACAGAGCAGAAATCCATATTGATTCATAGAGACTGGAAAAGAATTAGGCAAGCAAATGTCTGTCACTGATTTATGTAACCAGAAGGCCCAGCACAATAATTCTCAAGATGGTCATCCATTTTTCTCGTGGAAAAATGGTCAGGGCTGGGAAAAAAGTCCTCATACTCTGTCATTCATCAGACCTTTAAGCAAGGCACCAATGTCTGCAAATTTTGGATGATTATTTTCACCCTGGCACCATACTTTTAAACTTGATTATACTTTTGATTTTTAGGCAGAGCCATGCAATCCTTAAGTAGCTAGATGGAAAAAAAAAAATCTACCATGTTTTAGCAATACACATAGTTTGGTTGCACTACTTTATTATTGGTGGATATTTTCAGATCAAGACCAAAGGGCTGGGCAGTGGGAAGCCAGGAAATTTAGTTGATTCTTTGGGAACCTTGTTATGCAAGATCAGCAATATGTGTGCTTAAAGCATTAACCACTTAACTTCTTACCATGAAATCATAAGACAAGCTAGTTGTTTATTCATCTCTACCTACAGGCTGATTCAGAAAACCTTTAACTATGCTGTTGAAGACTCACAAAATCAGATATACATTAAAAATTGCAGTGTCTTTGGATTAAGAATTTATAAACAAATTCTTATAATTATTGATATTGTAATTAATTTTAGCAAACCTATTTTGCTGCTCTGATGACCCAACCAAGTTTGCTAGATTGAAGGTTACTTCAGCTTCCTAACTCTCCACAAAAAAGATATGTGAATAGGAGATATGTAAAACAAAATTAGAATTTCCACATTTCTTGACTGATGTAATGACAGATATCACCCTAAACTATTTGTGCAAGCCTCTTACAAGTTTATAGATTATATAAACATGGGGATCAATTAAGCTATCAACATCATGGAATCTCCATTCTGCCATAGAACTTGTAGATCAGCGTAACAGTGCTATCAGTGTTCTGACTGAAGGGAAGTACCATACACAAAGAAAATCACATGGGTTTTAAATAGGGATTGTGAGTTTACCTATACAGAAATACAAACAAAGTACTAGGAAAATAAAGTTACCAATCCTTTTAGGAAAACAGAACTTGTACAGATTAAAACTTTACGGTATGTTTCATGAAACATCCTTTTCTGCTCTGCTGATACTAAAATATTTCTTAAGTAATTTTCAGTTTGAGGTTGATATTTTAGAAAGAATTTTGAGTATTTTCTTTTAGTAAAGAAAATTACTATTTGGATTATTGATTGAGGAGTGAAGAAGTTTCTAGTCTGTTCTGAAAAGTCTTGACTAGATCGTGTAAAACAGATTTTAGATCTGGCGTGAATTTAGATAATGCTGCCACTTTGACATCAAAGTTAACTTCAGAATTTCCTAGGGAGGCTGTGAAGGCCCCATCATTGGAAACTTCTAGACTAAGTTAAACCATGTGAGAAGCAGACGGTATATTTGGTACTCCTAAGCTCTTGGGGGAAGTGCTACTGAACTACTCTGACAAATGCACCTAATGATTTTTTTTAAAACCCTGCCTAATGAGGACTCCATGTCATGTCCTACGGCTACTTGAATGTAATTTGGGAAGCAGTTCTGATTTTGCATGTCAGTAAAAAATCTACAACAGTGAGGAAGTCCTGCTCATTAGTGCTGAAGTTATGGATTTGTTTAATGTTAGTCGTTATTCTTAGAGGCACTACACATGTACAGCAAGTACCAACCTGCATGATACTGCAGTTGAAGATGCTGCCAAAATTTTATTACCATGGATATGTTCAGATGCGAAGCCTGTAACTCTGAATGCACAAACAGATACTAAATGAACATCTGCAAAACAAACATTGTTCATGTATAGTTTACTCAAGTATTCAAGAATTCCGTAAGGTATGCTTGTAAAATTGATTGCATTTAGTCTGCTGTGGTTTCTTGTTACAGTATCATACCTTCAGGAATTTAGCACAAATATAAACACTAAGGGATGATATAATCTGTTTATAACATTATTTTATAATGTTTGTTAGACACATATAACATGTTTATACTTCCCTTTCTGAGACAGTATGAGAATTATAACATGCAACGCTGAAGAAAGCATAAGCTTCCAGTCTTTTAAATTTCCAAAGTAAAGAAATGTAAATCAGGGGGGAAATAACCAACAAAACAACCCAAATCATTAATTGTCTTCTTAAACACTTCCAACATACCACCATGGAAAATACTACTACTACTACTACTAATAAAATTAATATGTAGGAGAGTCAGTGTCTCTCTGGTGTGCATGTATTTTGCTTGTGAATATTACTCAAACTCATCAGATAAGAAAACATTCTAAACTGCTTGAAGTTACAAGAAATGTTTGAATTCAATGAGTTCTATCAGAATAAATATAGCCATAGAGACTTTGCTATTACAAATCTAGCTTATTAAGGTGCAAAATAAAAGTATTTCTTAAAGGAAATTTACTTTACAGAAACTTCTCATGACTTTAGGTTAAAATAAAGTTATTAGACTATCATTAAGAAATATACATGGAAATAATTTTATTTTCATTTAAGCAAGTGATTTTATAAAAATGATGATGTGTACATCCATTTATGTATTGCCAACTGATTCCAGAAACACAGGGTGTATATTTTGTCTATTGGATTAATCTTTCACCTTAGAATAAATTTGATCCTAGATTTATTCTACTGTGTGTACCCTACATAATAAAGAAAATACAAACAAATAACTAGTTGGCTTAGTCTTTGTGTCCGCTTCTACTCAATTAAGTAATTCAGTAGTAAAGAACATTGTTCTACTGAGTTGATGCCAGTCATTGTTATAACACTTGGCAGAAGCCTTAAATAGCGTGAAAAGTGACACAATACCAACTCAACACATGGCCCAAAGACTCTTGTTGAGTCTTTACTACTTAGTAAAGTTTACAGTCACATTTTCTGTTAAGAAAAAAAAAAAGGAAAAGTTGTATTTATTGGAGAATGTGTCTTACTGACAGCAATTGCCAGGTCATGCTGACGACTGCTGTACTGCAAGAGTGCTACTGCTAGATTGTTTTTTCTCTCACACAAGCCTTGTCAGAGAAAAAAAAGGGTTTGTACATTACTTTTTTTCATGAGAATATTGTGAACAGATATTCAGCAGCAGTGCCCTTGTTAACATGAAGTGAGAATTTCTTTTATAATGCTTCCTTTTGTTATGATTTGTAAAAAAATTATCAACTTGTTATGCAGAATATTAGCCATTCTTCATATAGGATCCCACAAATAAACCACGTTGTGTTTGGCTTAAATACTTAAAAGAGTCTAGTAATCCCTAACAAAAAAAAAAGAAGAGACACTTGCAGAAGTCCAGTGCTCCAATGTGACTTTTAAGCTATTGCAAATCACACTGGAACAGACAAATGATGCAACTTCACTGCGTTACAGTGAGTTGCTTTTAGAGATATTTTTTTAAATACCTGAAGAATAAACAGAAAGCCTATCAAGTCCTAAGCAATAAGTATATTCTCATCATGCAAAAGAACTGGACTAATTATACAGAAATAAAGAAAAAATACTGTTAAATGTAATATTCATTTAATAGAATGTTATTGATAAGTTCTGCTGAGGTATCAGCAACTGTGGGCAAATCACTGTAAGGATGAAGGGACATGCTTCTAGATTGTTCTTTACAAGTAATCCTAGCAGTTTATCTTCATAAAACCAAAACTAAAACTGATTTTCTTGGCATTATCAGATTATCTGTAAAATTTGTCCATGAATTCTGAGAAATTCTATGCCAATAAGTCATTTATGAGATTTGGCTGCCAAACTGAAAGAATTAAGATAACAAAACAGAAAACAATGGAGATTGCTGTCTTATCCATGAGCCAATTCATTTACAGTCTGTAAGGGGAGACGTCTTGTTAATTCAAGAGTCAGCACTTCTTATGGGTCTGATCTAGTCAGAGTTTTGCAGAGTATTTGGGGTCCTCTTCTCTGATGTAGCTGTTGCACTTAAAAGAATGATAAATGACTATCTGAACACCGGCATGTCACACCTCTCTGTTTCCTGGCTTACACATCAGGCTTCAGTCATTCAGACTCAGTGAACGTTTACATGAAACAAAGTCAGGAGGTTTATTTCAAAATCCATACTAATCTGAGTGACAGACTGTCTTCTCTAAACAGGGAGAGGGAACTAAGCAGGGGTCTTCTCTGCCTAGTGCTTTCTCCTGAATGAATGCACTAGTGTCTGGATTTTTGGATGAAAGGCATCATTACTTCCACCTTCCTTTTCTTATGATTTTAGTGCAGTCATGTCCTAGAGTTTTGCTTTCACACTCCTTTATGATGTCTTGGAACCATTAAAAAATATGTTTGCTTCTAAAACTTTCTATTTGTTTCCTGTGAATACTGTATCATTGCATTTGCTTAAAATGTGTTCTTTTGCTGGGTTCTACTGAAAAGTCTCTAGAAGATTAAATTTTCTCTTCAGTTTTAGGAGTCTCCTCTATAGCATATGAATGCTAAGTCTAAAATGGTAGAGTTATGTATTTTTTTAAATCATGTTTGTTTTGTGGTTTTTTTTTTAATTATGCTCGGCATTTGCATCCTAAGTTTTCTGATCCACTGACTGCTATTTATCAAGTCTGAAACTGTCTAGCAGTTCTCGTATCTACGTATTTCTTTTTTTGCCTTAGTATTCAGCATCTGACTTGTTTGTCTTTCCTTCAAGGTCCCTCATGTTGGGCATGTAGTGTTCTTAGCAGGAATCACTGTATTCCTTGAAGAAAACTTAAGAATTCAAAGTTGCAAGCCACAACTCCAAACCAGAGTTAATACTGTCAGAGATCTCCATCATCTCCCAATTTTCGGACATCTGGTCTTTGGCTAAACTGACTTTGACTAGACAGTTTGCCATTCCCTTGTGAAATTACAAAACAGAATGCATGCTTCCTGTGTCTGGCAGCCTGGTCATGTTTGTACTTCAATTGAAACATGAAGTTTATTTGAATGCCATAGTAATGCACCCTTCATTGATGTTAATACCAACTTAGCTCTGAAAAACTCATTTGCTCTGTGACATCTCAGGTTTTCTGAACACCTTGACTGAAAAATTGTATTTTTCACATAAAAATATGAAAGAGGGATCAAAAATTCATAGAAAGAACATAATGTATTTATTCCTGCATGTTTAAATAGTAGCATTAACATGACATGAAATTTAGTAAGAATGTCTATTACTAATATTTTTTAAAATGTAATTTCTTAAAGGTTAAACTTCCAATTGGCTTCTTAGAGGTATTTAGCCTAGTTTATTGAGGAAAGGAGATTTGTGCAGTCATATCACATATGTGCCTGGTTAACAGGTTCTAAGCACATAGGCTGATTTGAGATAAATTCGATAAAAGGGAAGATATACCTTTAAAGTAATTAAGAGCTTCAAATTTTTGTTGAAATAACTGCTAGGTAGAGAGTACTCATACTGAGAGTCAGAATAAGGAGATGCTCATTCTATCCAGGAGATGTGAGAAATTCCACATCTGCGTCTTCCATCAGTTTGCAAGTAAGAGCCAGGTTTTATTTGCTGCAATTTTCAGACCTGAGTTCAGAAAGAGAAAGCACTGTTATTATCCTAGTAACTCCTGAAATCTGAGGGCAAGGAAGACACATGAGCAATTGGAGCCTGCATCAGTTCCCAATGCACGGCTAAAATACAAGTGACAGTCTCTTGCATTCTGTCACATATAACATTTATTAGCAGTTTGTCATAAAAGAGTTATTCTGCTGACCTGTGTATTGCTTTTATGCACCCTACAAGCATTCTTTTAAAAAAATAGCCTTACTTAAGTATCAAACTAGAACTTAAGCTTTTTTTTTTTTCATTACACAGCACATGGAAGAGGGAGGGAAGACATCATGTCTGTGCTAACTTCCCTTCAAGTTGATTATCTTTGTTCTCTTTTTCTCAACATCCCATAGTGCTCATAATATGCCCTATTATTATCTCAGCTTCTAGTGCTTCGTGAATGCATAAAGTTAGTGAAAATATACTTTAACTTCACTCTTCAAATCCTGTGTGTGGACAGTGTTACTTTTCATGCCATCTACAGTACAAATTTTAAGTTCTGTGTTAGCCACCGGACGAGCTAGTTGCAGTGAAGATAAGTGTAGCAGTGAAGGATTCTAGAGCTACATTTTGATCAACAGAGTTGTAGGAAAGTGAAGTTTGACAGACACTTTTTAAGTGTTTGAATGATTCACTGAAAGAAATTGGAATTTTCATTTGACATTGTGATTAATAACATTGCATTGGTACTATCTGAAAATTCTTGTGGCCTAGGAGAACAGAAATGCCATTCTGATGATACAACAGCTAAAAAAAGAATTTTTAGTTGTATCAACAAGCAGTATTAAATCACAAATAACAATGCTATGGCAATAAAATCCATCCTAGCAAACAATACAGAGCAGAATCTGAACATCACATTCTGTAGGCCACATTTCTAACAAGTTATTTTATGTGCCTGCAGCAGACATTTGGCGGGTGATTTCCTTAGTTGGGTTAACATATTAGTAGAAATCTTTGGGCAATAAAAAGTTTTGCTAGGCCTTAAGTATCTAGCAAAACACTGAAGACACAAACAGATTGTGGTTTGTAATTAATTTAATTGTTATAAACAAAGATGTCAGAGGAGTAGTTCTTTCTTGTGTCCCACTTCTACTATATGGTTTCACTGGGAAGCATTAACAAAAGCAGTCAAGAGTTCTGCTTTTATTTAGACAGGTAGAATATAGATACAATAAACAGGTGCCTATCTGAATTTGACAGATTTTTTTTTTAATTCCATGTTTTCTAAACTCAACAGTGTGCATGTGCTTTACTACACACCAGGGTTATTTATTGGAGTTGCTAGTTCTCTAGATTAGTTTTTTAGAAGGCCTTGTACAAGTCAGTAAAAACAGCTCATCCCTTTGAAGGTTTGAGAAAGGCTAATTAGGAAAGATAGGGATGAAATATCAGGAAGTAGCAATATTTAGAGGCAGCTTTCTGTTCATAGTAATCTTAGATTACCAACACTGTTAAAAAGTTATATTTTAAATAATATGGAAATTAAACAAGTGATATTGACTTAAAGGTAACAACACACCTTGTGTCTACCAGTAACAACACACATTGCTTCTACCAAGGTGTGGACTAAAACTGTACGTTTCAGTTTGAAAAAAATCTGAGCCAATACAAAACAGGTAAAAAATGCACCTGTGAAAAATTAAGCATTAATTATAAACAGTCTCTAGTGGCTTAAACTACAGGACTGCTCTTTTGGTTCAGTAGCAAAGTACTCACTGGGGAAACTTGTGATATAATTTTAGAGCAGTTTCTCAGATGAGTTTATTTCAACAGCTAATTGAAAACAATTTGCAGAAGCATCCACGTTCACTGACAGTGTTAACCACTTAATGATCTATAATAGAGGAAGAGATCCTGCTGCCATTGAATTGTGTGGTTATCTAATTAATTTAGAATATTTTCAGTATGGTGTTACTTTGAAGAGCAATAAAACTGTATCCACCTTATAAACTTATCTTTTTAAATATCAGGAATATTTAAAGCAATGTACTTCAAGAGTCCAAACCAGATATTCTCATGTCTGTTAACAGAACTTAGCTTCCTTGCCATATATAAATTCAATGTTGTGCTAATTGCATTTAAAAACATTTAACTCTACCAATTCCTACTGTAGAATATTAAAACAGAGTGCATTTAAGTTAGAAAAATTTCTGCAATGTATTTCCCCAGTCATTTGGTTTGGTTGCATTTTACTTTAAATGTGGGAACTGAACATACATGTCTAACCTCGGTTAGCATTGTAAACCAGAAAACAGCTAGACTTGCTGAATATTGTGTGTGTGTATATATATGTGTGTGTGTATATATATATATATATGTGTGTGTGTGTGTGTGTATATATATATGTTTACTATTTGGNATATATATATATATAAATATATATAAAAACCCAAACCAAAAACCAGCAACAACAAAACCCCAAAAGCAAACAAACCAATAATAGCAACTTGATGCCTTAAATGTCAGAAATGTATTTTCTGTAAATAAATTGAATTACACAAAAGGATGTGTGTTGGAGAAGAATTGCTTCCATGTGGATTTACTGCCAGAATTAAGACCTTTAGCAGCTCATTGGGATAAATAATTTTTCTTGGGCTCTCTTACAGTTTCCAGAACAATACTTTGAAATCCATTACAAAGAACAAATCAACTATAGGTACTCTTTTGCACTAATCAATAATCTTAACTTACAAAGTTAGATATTAATGGAACACATAATATTTACAGAAGCAGTAATGGTGTTAGTAATCCTTACTATTTCTGGCACTAATCAAAAGCTTTTCAATTTTGTACATCTCAGATGTAGTTGAGAATGTTTAGGAAATTAAACAGGTAACAGTTATGAGAGTGCAATGTATGTGTGTATCCACACCTAGGAAAAAATGGCTAATAACATTTTTATTTCAACCATTGCTCTTTCAGTAGGTAAAGCTTACCTTGGGAGACATAAAGTATTTGTCCTTTTTCATCACCTTGCAAAAAAAAAAAAACACAACCAAAAACCACAACATATATTTTGCTTACACTGAGGATTTCTGTTTTTGAAATAATGAGCGCCATATGAATAATGCAGGTGGCTTTCTACCACTGTCTTCTTGCACTATCAGACACTATAATAATCTTTATTCAGTGGCTTAGTACGAAAGATACCACTACATTATTTTCCATGTCTTAAATTCTAATGTCTCATTTCAAATTAGAATATTTATACATCTTTGGCAAAGTTTGACCTTTCTCTAAGTATATTAGAAAAAAATGTTTTATATGGTGAGCAAAGAACCTGGAATGCTCTGAGGAGCATTACAATCTGCAAGAAAAATATTCCACAGAGTAAAACATTAAATCATAATCTTACTTTCTGTTCATGAACTCCAACCAAACTGTAAATGGTCTTCTCAGTTTTAAGGTGCAATCAAACTGAACATTTTGTACCAATATATCTTTGAATAATATGTGGACTTACTGTATTACAAAGAAGATGGAGAAAGATTTTTTTTTTTTCAATAGCATTAGTGTATAATAATCTGAAAAACCTGTATTGAGATCTTGAGAACACTTGCAGAGCTATGGCTGCTTTAGGAATTCAGTTCAATCTGTATTCTCTACTAAAGTTTGTCTGCTGCAGGTACATTGTATATTTTATGATACTAAGGAGGATACCAATGCATCATGCCACAAGAACACATTGCTAATAATCCCATTCCCTTTAAATATTTAGAAATCTGTCATATTTCATGATCAGAACGTAGAACGAAGAAATCAGAACAACTGCATGCTGATTAAAATGACTAATTAACTATTAAAAGCTATAAAAGAAGCTATTGCTTGGAAACAAAATCCTCAAAGGGAGAGAAGAGATGTAGCTTCAATAGTTTCGAAGTATTTTTTCTGACTGATTCAATAGTATCCATTTCTATCATATGCATCTTTAGTCTGCATATGTAGAGAGTGTGGATTTCCTGGAATTCCGATGCACACATTAAGATTTCTATTTAGAATGGATTTTTTTACGTTTACTTCCTTTACTTAATGAGAGGAACTATTTTTAAATCTAATATTTGCTGCATTAGGTTCTAAATCTCTTACACTCTCAAATGAAAAACCTGATAGTCTTAAACACTTACGGCATGTCAAATAGTTACTAGATGATGATCCTCTGGGACAGTCTAAGACATCCTCTCCTTAGCAATATGTTAGGGAGCCATAAGCTTTTTGAGTAATGTAATATTGACTTTTCAGCATTTCATCTATTGGTTGATCTTGTCGTGCCTGTGAATGGCATCAGATGGAAGATTTATAAATGCTTCTGTAAAGTAGCAAAAAGACTTTGTAAGAAACAGTAAAGCTCTGGGCCAGCATCAGCAAAGCTCCAATAATATGTCCAAGAAAGTGCCAATTATTTGTAGTTATTATTTAACTGTATGTTAATAGCTGTAGGTGTTACAACCAGGATTCTTAGTAGAAAAATCTAAATGAGACACAATAATGCAGCATAGAGCTTTTTTTCAAAGTAGGTGTTTCAAAATATCTGCAACAAAGGCTGTATCTTCCTTTATTACCTGCTTAAAACAGGAAAAAAATGGAGTATTTCATGCTGCGATGTATAATCTCTGTGGACCATACCATGGTATCAAAGATTAAGTTAGCTACCATCTGCTCCATTTTATGCAAAGTAGATGTGACCCTTGAACTGCTGGCAATTTTCCAGTTCAATCCTCTATGCAGATTTCTAACACCCTTGCTTTATTATTCAGCTCAAAGAGCAAATTTTACTATTCATGGTCAACTATTTGTTTACTATGTGGACTGTGAAGCAGTGGCAGAGCAGAAAGGTATCTACTCTTGTTTTTAAAAACTTTAGGAGAACATTCTGAAACAGTGTATATATACTTTTCAATATAATGAAAGAAATTATTTTTTCCCAATAGGTTTCTACAAGTGTTACAGGAGTGCTGAACTACAAGGTTTTACTGTTTTAATTTCCCTTTTTTTTTTTTTCAGTACACAAATTCTGTTGCACTGTTAATATGACTCTTAAGAAGACTAGAGGCTTAAAAAGATAGTAACATAAAATTTAAGCAAGAATCTTAATACAGACATTTTAGCAAACTCAGCTATATCACTGCAGTGAACTAATGTTGATTTTATAGAGAACTTGCAGAATTTGAGTTCTTTTTCAAGGTACCATTTAACATCAATAGTCTAAAAAGATAATTTGTCTGAATTGCCCATGGCTTTAAAAAAATTTACTTAGGCAGTGATATTTTTCCATTTGTATTCATGCTGGCATTTTATTGGCTGAGGTAATATTTTACAATTACTGCTAGAAATAAACTTCTAATACATATCTCTTCAGATACTCCAGATGTAGTGAAATGTTGTGGCTCTCTATTCAGAATGTACCACAAAATAAAATTCTGTTTGTTCTGTTTCAAGTAGATGAAACATGCTATTAACATTTGCTTGCATATAAAAAAAAATCACTTATGCTTAGTTTTGCATTTATTTAAAATGAACAATAGATTATTCTTTTCCAAAAGTCACACTCTGATCTGCCTGTAAAATATTTAGACTTGTTTTAAAATGTTAGAGCCAAACACAAAACAAAAAGCCATATATCTTGAAGTTTCATTTTAAAATTGTATTGCTTATTATCAGGAAAGATAGGAATCAAAAATAGCTAGCAAAGATGAAATTAATTCACCTTTTGAACTCTCAGTGCTCACGTATTTAGGATTTGAGTCTAATAGCCCTAAATAGTTTATCAAATCCAGAGACACATTCGTATTCAGATAAAGTCTATGATAGCAGAGGTTTCTTATCTTCAAAGAAGGAGAGAATGCAGAATCTCAATACAAAGAAAAACCCTATACTCCTGATAAGAACTGTAAATCTTTCCTTTGAAGACTGACACCATGACAGATTTCTACTTGGAGAAGTCAGAGCTATATTTTTAAGTAACAATGTCTGGACTTGGATGTCACACAAATATTTTGATGCTTCAAGGTGGAACTTAAATGAACTAAAGCAGTTACTATATCAGTCTCAAGTAGAACAGTAGCAATGCTGGAAGTGGCAGTCTAAACAGAACTTCCATGGCTACTGGCATTTTAATTTTGTTGTCATTTCACACTCATCATAGAGACCTTTATGTCACAGTAAGCACTGATAAAGAAGCCCATAGCACTCCAGTTGTGACTCCCAGTTTGACAGATTGATAGCTTTTCAGAGACAGTCATAGTTTAGCGCCTTATGATGGATTTTGGCACAATGCCAAGATTTTAAGTTTGTAGTGCACTAAATTAAAATAGACAACCAAATAAGAAAGGTATTAGTTATACTGCAGATAACAGTCCTCATCTCTAAATGCTTTTAGGAATAACAGAACCACAGAATATTAGGAGTTGGAAGGGACCTCAGAAGATCATCTAGTCCAACCCCCCTGCCAGAACAGGATCACCTATAGTAGATGAACATATCCAGGCAGGTTTTGAATATCTCCAGAGAAGGAGACTCCAAAAACCTGCCCCAGGCAGCCTTTTACAGTGTTCCGAGAAGAGCCTGAATCCATCCTCTTGGCCCTCACCCTTTACATATTTATAAACATTAATGAAGTCACCCCTTGGTCTCCTCCAAGCTAAAGAGACCCACCCAGCTCCATCAGTCTCTCACTCAGGCTATTAATCTGATGGGCAACAGAAGTTCTAAGTTCTGAAGTAGGTCCAGGTAGTATTTCCTGTCATCTCTCAAATGCTTATGTTCTGTTGTCCCTTTGTTAAATATTGTCTGTAAATACTATGAGGAATGGAATGGGTGTAATTTGCCTGTAAGACAGGTAAGAGACAGTGTGCTTCCTTTTCTACATACTTGTTAGATTCTGGAACTGAAAGGGACAGAGAGTGTTTGGGAAGATTCCAATGAGACTTTTCCTATAATATTATCCTCCTCCTATCTTACTCACTTTCAAACTGTGCAGTTTTGTCTTTTTTCTCCCCAAATTTCCTTCCAATAATGCTTAAGCCCACAGGACAATTTTGAAAATGTTTATCTTCAGAAGTTAGTAACTGAACTTTCTTTAAAGAGGTACATGGCTGGCAAACACAACAGAGAAGTTATTTTTCCCCTATAATGATTTAGCCTTTGATGCATAGACAGATGGTCATGATCTCCTCCTCCTCCACCCATGGATTTTTCTAAAATGACACCCAAGTTTTTCTTGGCAGCAGTTAGAAAGTCTGGCAAACAGCTCACTTCAGATCCAATTATATTGACCACATTACTGCAGAAGATCAGCAAATGAAATGTTCCATATTCTTTTTGGAAGAGATGAATTAAAATTTGCAGTGAAATAAGATAGATGCAAATTAGAAACAAATGCCAGCTATTTAACTCCATTCTTATATCTATGGATTTACTGTGGCACTTTTTTTAAAAAATCTTTTCACTGAGAACTAATGTTTCTTGAAGGCGTAAGGTGTTAACTCTCTTACAGTACTTCTTAAGACTGTAGCACTTCATATCATTAGATTTCTGGGAATGGCTTCACAGGCAGAATAATACCCATTTGCTTTGAGTGTTTTAAGGAATACTAGAGAATAACTCTTCTCTCCATGCTCCAGGGACACCAACTCTTCAGAAGAACGTTATCTCTAGATTTATTATCAGAGCTTTTCACACTTGTCTGTGCTTGTCATAAACTCTCCTGGGCACAGAAAAAGCAACTAGAAATGTGACTAATACCCTATGCAAGAGTTTCTAGCAGAGTATTTTTTTCCAAGGCAGTCCCTACCATTCAACATACACTTCTTTTACAAGGCAAAAATAAGGAAATCTTGCTGGGAATTATTTTTCCAGTTAAAGGCAAACTCCTTGCCTGCACTATGCGCTGTGGCGACTTCATGTTAGCACTTGTCTGCTAATAACTGGTGGGTGGATTAGTACTTCTCCACCCGTATGTGGACCAACACAGATAACTTTACATGGTCATCTGTGGCAGCTAAATAATATCCTCTAGGAAAAGGTGTATCTTTAGACAACTGCATTCAAATTATTTATTCACCGTCCCTGTAGAAGCTGCAATAGGTAGAATGTTTTTAACATCTGTTGCATATATGCATATATGTAAATCCGAAAAAGTCCCATTTTATTTTTTTTTACTAAAATATAAATGTCATTTGATGCCAATTTGCTGTTCTACCCAGACCATCTCTAATTCTGGGTCTAATTCATTGGCATGAACAATGTAAAATGCATTATGCTCAAAGTGTTCTATGCTCAAAGTGTGCTATCTAAAAGAAATTCCTAATTCTTAGATCCTAAGCGATCAAACCAGTTACTTCAAGTCATTCCACTAGGTGGAAAGGTTTTGTGCTTCTGTCACTGTGTTTGGAACAATCGGACTGTGCATGCCCATTCCTAGTATTTGCATTTATGCACACAGCAGCAAAGTTACCTAAAGTCTTATTTCAGGTCTCTGAATGTTTTAAGGAAATTTCCAGCACTGAATAATAGACAGCAGCATTTGAAATGACATCTTAAACCTCAAGCATGTCCAGTCCTACTTTTTAAATCAATTGTTATCTTTACCACAGATATCACACCCTCCTCCTACACTGTATATATTCATTACACAGCTGCAGCTCCTCCTCTCAGTTAGCTAACACAGCTGTAGCTGTAAGTGCAGACCAGATGGCCAGTCAAAACTCTGCTTCCTATTGTCTGCAAAATTACATCACTATTGCCAATAATCTCCACTTCTGGGCCCACACCTTGTGTGTTTTAATGTGACTGTTCTTTCCTCAGTCAAAAATGGGCCTGTATCTCATATTCAACACCATCATACTTCTTTAAGGACTTCTGCTGTTTGATTAGCATCCTCAACTATTTTTTTTCCTTTTTTTTTTTTTTAAGTAGAAAATTTTACTTTAAAAACTTAGTCCTTTTCACCTGCTTCAGCTATGCTGTGCAAGAGTTCTGCCATGCATTAACTCCTAAAGATTTGACTTTTCTTAGCAAAAGAGCTGGAAAGAAAACAAAGCTTTTTTTTTTTTTTTTCCGTCTCCACTCTCTCTACATGTCATTTTCACAGTAACATACACATAATGAAATGATACAAATATCAGGAGCAAATTCAGAAACTATGAGTCACATGTAGCATCAGTCTTACAGTATGAAAAAGGTTTGGCAGTTATTCTGCAGCAGTCAGTGGAAGTATAGCCATGAACTAGTCAGCTGTCAAGACTCATGGAGGATAATAGCAGCAACAGCAGTCGGTAGAAGAAATAGATAAAGAGCTTGCTATACTGAAAAAAAAAATACAAATTTTGGTATAGCAGAGGGGTCTCAGTGTAATAGTGCTCCATGTAACTTTATACTGAGAAGACTAGCGAAATGCATACTGGGTCTTTATTAAGGCTTTTACATTTGAAAAGGGGATACATACAATGAGCTCCAATGTCACAGCAATAACATTTAAAGTTATTGATCAATTATTTGCTTAGAAGATGTTTGAGGGTTTTTTGTTTTGTTTTGTTTTTTTTTGTTCAGTTGGTTGAGGTTTTTTTGTTTGTGGGTTTGGTTTATGTGTGTGTGTTTTGTTTGTTTCAGAACTGCTATCCACTGAAAGGAGTTTGAAAAGCATAATTCAGTTTTTTTTTTTTTAAGTAAGTCACATTGTGTTCACATTTGGAAGCAAAACATCAAAACCTCTAGATTTCTGCATCTACCTCTGTAAATGAGCTATTTCATTTGCAGATCCTTTGTTAAACAAGGGCACTCCTGCAAGCCAGTACAGCTGAGGCCTCTCCGTACAAAGATGCTTAATGATCTGGGCAAGTTTTATGGCTAATAATCTCATCACATTTCCTGAGTCCGAACATAGCATAAAACAGATTTTCATGGCGTCTCTGCTGTACCCGTTGTTCTGTGTTCACAGTATAAACTCAGTCCCCTAGCCATTTTTAAGCATCAATCATTTGTTGCTTATCCTTTATAATGGTTTCTCAGTCTTTTAAAAGTGACCCTTTTATAAACCAGTAATGCCTACAAATGCTGTGTAGCTACCAGCAGATACTACTTGTCCTCAGAACATTTGAAAGAGTAAAACCACCCTGCTGATTCCAAGGAGAATCTTCTCAGCAGTTTCTCTTTCTTGTGAAATTTGTATAGCTTTATAGACTAGCTTGAGTTAGCAACACCTGCCTATTCAATACCAGAGGGAAAGATGTGCCAGTGTAGAGAATTGCTGACAAAGAGTTCTGCCAGTGCCAAGGCAGCTGAGTCAGTGACCTCTGCTGCTCACTGTGCAGAGCAGGAGAGATGTGGTCTCTTATTTAGGATCACTAGATAGTAACTTAGCTTAATTCTTTTAGATCCCTCCTCAAATACACCCAAGCCATGATAGACATGAAATAGTAAGATGATTTGTTTGATTATTTGTATTTAATTTTCACCTGTAGCCTATGAATCTCTTAACAGCTTCATACTCTCAGTAGCAAGAGGTCTTGCCCTGCTGAATCAATTACACTTACCCAGCCTCAAAGTAAAAGGCATAAATCATATGATTGCATTGAAGAAGGTAGCCTAATTACAGGATAGCTGATGTTGTAAGATACTTAAATTGTGTAAAGTTCTATGCCCCTGCTCAAGCAGCGTCAGCTAGAGCAGGTTGCTCAGGGTCACACCTCTAAGGAAGAGACTTCAGAATCACTCTAAACAACCTATTCCAGCATTCAGTCACCCTCACAGTAGAGTGGTTTCTTTATATTTAGATGGAATTTAATGTGTTAAAGTTTATGCTTATTGTCTATTGTCCTGTCATTGAGCACTACTGAGAAAAGTCTGACTTGAGGAGAAAAAAAAGGAATGATACGTTCCTGGTCCTTTTGAAATGTAATTGTTTAATAGCATTTGGAAATAAGATCTACCTCCAAAATGACATTTAAAAAATTACGGAATGAATGATCAGGCATTAGAATAGGTTGCCCAGGGAGATGATGGGAGGACACTGTCCCTGCAGATGTTCAAGAAATGTGTGGACATGTCACTTTGGGACATGGTTTAATGGCTATGGTGGCGTTGGGTCGATAGTTGGATTTGATGATCTTAGAGGTCTTTTCCAACCCAAAATGATTCTTTGATTCTATGATAAGAAATGGTGGGGTAAATCTTGAGACACAGAGGAAGAATCTTCATACTGACCATCCTGATCACTGCTTAGCGGTGCCTATAGTAAATCAACAACTGATGAAATGTAACATAAAAGACAGCAATCAACCCAGAGAGTAACCTTTCTAGTGGCTAGGACAAAGGCATTAGTTATTGCAAGAATGACAAAATATCTTGTTTATTTTTACTAAATAAGGATGCAAGAGGAACTGGAAGAGTGCTTAAGAATTATCTGATGATGTAGTTATGCTTTGGCTGTAACAGATGTCAGCAACCTGGGGAATGCTCTAGTCTTTCCTGCTTAGCAGTGACCCAGAGGACTAGGGTCACCCTTGCCACCCTACCCTACGGTACTGTAGTAATTTCCTACATTAATATTGGCAATTAAAGGTGGTGAGCTGTTGCATCCTGTTTCATTTATTTTAAGCTTGCTGCCAGCCCTCTTTCTACTCTCTCCTTCCTGGCTGAGTAGCAAAAATAATTTTGAAACCTAGAGAATCTGTTCTTTTCAAATTGTTATCTATCATCAGTGAAACACCATGAAAAACTGTGTAGTGCAGCTAAAGTGACACCTAGCTATCTTGCTCTGACTAGGCTTACTGAAAATTTCTATTTTTATTCCAAGAAGATATTATGTAACAAAGGTAATTTAAACAGCTGCCAGGTTTAAATGGTGCACAACTTAGACATCTAATGCCACCAATAGTTCTGATACCAAATGTGAGCCCCATTTTAAAAAACTGTCAGACTTGGCAATCATAAAGTCACTGCTTAAGATACTTTAAAAAGAACTCTAATTTTATATTAACTATTGCTCTTAAGAAGTTATCGGATTTTTCTGAATGTCAGGAAGCTAGTGTAATTTTTTTTTACGTGAAAAGGCATGATTAGAAGTAGTGTCTTTTACAATTTATTGGGAAAAAAAATAGTCTTAATTAAAATAAGGATTGCCAACACTCGGTTAAATCAAACTGAATACAGGAAGATACAATGAAAGCTTACCCCATGTAGTGCTGCCAATTGATTTCAGTTCTAGCTTGGAAAACACCTGCTATTATAGCCTTGGGCCTCTCCTTCCATAGTGTTTTTATGGCTAGACAAATACACAGCACATTTAGAATCAAGTCATGGCTTAGACAAATACACAATACGTTTAGGATCAAGTATTAAAGTTCTTTTTTCTAAAAAGCACAACTATATTGATACACAGGAATTGAGGAAGGCTGCAGAGGGGTGATTATAGTCAGTTTTCAGTTGTCAATAATGTTCATATACAAACTCTCATGCTCTTCTAGTGGGATCTGGTAGTGTGTAATTTCAAATTAACCTTGAAAAAGCAATGATTGTATCACCAATTTTATAAACCCTACATACTTCAGAGCATGAAGATCAAAACTAAAGGAATACCTTCTAATATTATCCCCATGTACATAAATCGGAGGGATCTTGTGTTCTCATACTCCTTATTTAGGCTAATTTTGAGATAAAAGTTTGAATTATACAGTAGCATTTTAATGATACACACAACCTCGCAGAGCTTTCTGGACTAAAGTAACTGAAACCCAACAGTTAGCCTATATAAAGTAATGTAGTTGTTTTATTGTATGGTAAATGAGAGATTCAGACCAGGTTCACTATAGTAGGATCAGATACATAACATTGTCATTCATTGATCTTGATTTAGGCATAAAGATATAGTGGCAAAGAAAGTCCACAGTTGTGCAAAGTATACTTCCAAATTAGCATTGCTAATGATCGTTGCATAGTTGAATGCTGACAGCATTGATGCTCATGGAAGATAGCTGAGGCAGGGAAAGAATTGTTTCTCCTGCTGGTGGAGACAAATAAGCTAACAATTTAGAGCTAACCCTAATGCTACCCCTAACGCTACCTCTAACCCTAAACCTCACCCTAACCATAAACCTAACACCTGACCCTAAGCACAAATACATAACTACTAACACCTAATCCTAAACCTAACCCCTAACCTTAGTTCTAACTGTAGCCCTACCACTAAACGTAACAGTTTAACCCCTAAACCTAAGCCTAACCCCTAAACCTAAACCCCAGCTCTACTGCTAACCTCTTAATGCTTACCATAAAGTGAATGACCTAACACTAATGGCCTAACCCCAGCCCTTATGGCCTAAACCTACCCCTAACCCTAACTATAACCTTAAATATATCCTGAGTGACCTAACCTAAGACAACCATAACACCTAAACCTAAATGTAACCTTAACCTTAATTCTTATTGCAACACTAACTGTAATGGCCTAACCATAATATTAACCCAAATGGCCTAACTCTAACTCTAACCCTAAACCTAACCTTAATGCCCTGACCATAGCCTTAATGGCAGAACCCTAGGCCTAATCCTAATCCTAAAGGACTAACCCTAATTTAAACCCTAGATAGCCTAACCCTAACTGTAACCCCTAAAGCTAGCCTAATGGTCTAACCCTACTCAGAAAACTAATGACCTAACCCTAGCACAAATGACTTAACCCTAGCACTAGTGGCCTAAGCATAAGCCTAAAACTAATGGCCTAATGCTAGCACAGAAGGCCTAATTCTAGCACTAATGGCCTAACCCTAACTCTAAAACTAATGGACTAACCACTAACACAAATGGTCTAACCCTTACATTAATGGCCAAACCCTAGCCCATAACTCTAATGGCCTAACTCTAACCCTAACCTAACCCTAACGTGCTAATGGCCTAAGCCCAGGCACAACCATAACCCTAACCCTAACTCTAACCCCTAACTGTAATGGCCTAATCCTAACCCTAATGGCTTAACCCTAACCTGCAACTGTAACTATACCCCAACACTAATCCCTGGCCACCCTCCCATTTCCATCTTTGTCAGATATTACAGTTCTGGACTTCTTAATCCTCTACTATCCTGTCTGGGTATTGTGTGTTCTGTAATGGACAGGTGAAAAACATGTTCTGATAATGTGAAATACAAGTAATTAATAACTCATAGGAAATATCTATAATATTTTATTTATAATCTACAAATGCCCAAATACCTATAAAATATACAGTGAAAAGATTCTTCTGCTTGTTTGAAGTTGTCTAAGAAATGGCCTTGTCTCCCAGACTAAGGAGTAAAACATTTTTTTGTTTTTAGAAATGCAAACCTCTTGCTATTTTGCCATTCCAGTTTAACCACCATAAATGCAATATACAAATACACAGCTGTAGCAGAAAACTGAAAATACCCAACAAACAATACCTCTGTCTGGCAAGCAGGTCTCACTTAACTGATACTCTAATTGTTCCTCTTTTGTTGTTTGATTTAAGGGGAGTTTTAAAATTATACTCAGTTGCAACATATGTTTTGCAATGTTTTTATAATATCAGGTAGAAGGTGTAACCATAGAAACTGTTTCCTATTAAAGTTAATACATCTCTTAAAACACAATCAGAGAAACAGAAATGGAGTGAGTGGGATATTATATAGAAAAAGGATGTTGAAATTATGACTTCTGCATACAAAAAAATTTAGAAAAGCCTTAATTTACAGGTAGTAGAATGCATTTTTACGTATTGTGCAGCTGTTAGGAAAATGCAGGTCATTTTGAAAAGATATTTAAAGAAGTTGTAGGACAGTGTCTCTTTAAATCTCTGTATATGAAATAGCAATAAAGAGGCTTTTTTTAGATTAACATTATTAGCTTTTTTAAACAAAAGTAGTATATCCCTAGTGGTAACTTGTATAAACTACCTAGTTTCTTTTCTATATACATTCACCCTATAACCCAAAATTATAATACAGTCATATAAATATGTATTACCCACTTCTAATTTGAAGTATTAAATTACTTCAAACCATTTTTTCCCTAAGTGCTTCATTTGAAGATCTTATAGTTTGGTTCTTCTTGCAACTCTTTAGGACAGATTATTGTCTACTCTCATTTTACATGGGGCAACTGAGATGAAGAAAATCGAACTGACCTTTACAAAGTTACGGAAGGTAATATTTATGCAAACTTATTTATGCAACAGTATCTTTTGAAAAAATCTTAAACTGAGTCTGACATTGATAGAAATGGGCAAACTGTACCATAGTTATTGTCTCCCAGAGATAAAAGTTCAGTATTCTGAACTTGAGCCTGGGCCCAGCAACACCTCAGTTTTCAGTTCTGAGTCAGGACCCTGATGACAACTCATATGTCTAATAACCATCACTTCTATCACCATCAATAATGACTGTAAACTTTGGAATTGCCTTGAGCTATACAATTTGATGTTTTTGTGCAGTTGGAAAATGAAGAGATCAATACAAAGCAATGTTAAAATTTTTTAAAAAATCTCAACTTTGAAATAACAATTTTTTTTAAAAAAGCTTAATGAAAAATTTGCACATGTAATATAAATTATTTTGACAGGCTTTGATGTTTGTGCTGGAAATATTACTGAAGGGACAGTAGAATGACTACACTTAGTTCCTCTTTTGAAACTAATAGTTTCATGTCCATCAACTTCAGTCAGAACAATATTATGGCAGGTACTTTTTATAAATGCTTTTATTGGTATTACTCTGTTCATTTTTTGGTTTTGTTTCTTTTTTTCTTTATGGAAGATATGTTTATACAGTTGTATTACCAGTTCATCTGTCTGTCTTTGCAATAACTTTAAAAATGTATTTTCTGATTTTAATACAATTTAACAGAGTACTTAAAGATACTAAGTCCTTAAAAGTTTAATGAACATGAAACTCTGAGTCCTACTAAAGCAAATGCAGAGAGACTTACCTTCAACTATTCTTCTTGGTCTACCTAGCAACCAGGAGGGAACAGCTTACATAGAATGGTTGACTAAAATCTCAGATTTTACTAATCAAGCTTGGCCTATAGAATTATCAATAGCAATACATTTACCCATTTATCTTGTATTCAATGGAGAACAAATACAAGTCTTTCCCCTCAAGATTCAGATCTCCTTTATGGATGTCCAGAGAATTGCCCTCATGGAACAAGTTTGCCCCATTGACAGGATTAAAATGTTTCTGTACTTGCTGACTCCTTTTTTTCATGATGTCTGCATGTACAGCTGCTGACCAGCTGGTACGAACCAAATAAATTAATAAAGAATAAGCCCTCAATAGCCATTAAGAACAAAAATAAAATGAAACTTCTTGCTTAAAAGAAATTCTTAATTTTCCTATTGGCAGAAGGGGGAATATGCAGATACAGGATGACTCTGGTCATGCCCAATTCTTGCATACTTCTGTGAGCATCCTGTACTGGATAATGATTGTTCTTTCTCATTTGTATGGAAACAATGAAATAACCAGGAACAGACACAGGGTCAAACCCATCTCCACTCTCCAGAATCACACTGAATAGTCATTACATTGAGGACATTTAAGAAATTAAACTGAAATGAACATGTACCACTAGGCTGTTATTTTGGAGATAGGCTACTGGACTAAGTGGACCTTTGGTCTGAGCATCATGGCCTTTCTTATATTGTCTGTTCTTACAAGCTATTAAAAACAAAAAAACCCCCAAGCTATTAAAAAGGTCATAACTGATTCAGAAGCTCTGTTTGACACATGCCAGATCTCCAGGACCTGCAGCTAGAGTGAGATTATTTCTGATTTATGACAGCTCTGGAAGTTAGAACTAGTGCTGCAAAAGTACAGAAGAACCAAAAGTATAAATATGCTGTTTAAAAAGTAAGTTCCTCTCCTAGAAAGAAAAGTAAAACTAAAATCTAAATTATTCACTTTCTTTGAAGTATACTTTATCTCTACACTTGAGACCTGTATGGAACTACCTACTACATGGTATAGCATGCATAATTTTATATGTTAGTTTCTAGTTTGAGTACAAACTCATGTAATTCCTATTGGACACACTCTTGATCAGCATGCTGTGCTATTCTGTAGCATCTGGAAACTGTGCAGTTGCAGTAAGTACCCGCATGTGACAACATCAAAACGCTATGAATGCATAAGATGTCTCATCTACATGTGATAAAAGAGGAGATCAGATGAGATGGTGCAAACTAGTTCATCAAAGGCATGGGTACTATTGTTGAAGTCATCTGGCCTTGAATATTTGCATGTCTGTCATGGAAACACTTTATGGTCAAAAGAGCAATATGCTATGCACAGTAATCCTGCCACATTATTATTTCTGAACTTTTCCCCCTTCCCCCCCACTCTAAGACATAGACAGGATTTTCTGAATCTTGCATGATCAAGTAGCTTCAGTAACTGAGTCAGCTCTCCCAGATGTTATGTTAAGAGCCAAATAAGGCAAATATTGGGGCGTAAAATGTATTTTGTGGAGTTTGATCCTAAATGATTCATGCAAAAGAGCATTAAATTTAGCCAGTAAGTAGTTCTATGAACAGAGTACTTGCAAAACTGTCTCTTATTTCTAACAAAAGTATTTATATTAATTAAAATGAAACTATAGATACCTATGACAAGGAGACTGCCCATGAATACATTCCCAAATAGAAATCAGTCTGATGTGCTCTAGAGATACTGCTGCACAAAATTATCATGATAATGCATGAGTAAGGAAATACTTGAATATTGACAATTTTCTCCAAAGGTGAATCCAGCCTTAAAAATATAACTTAAAGATATTTTTTCTTCCTATAACCTTAAAAATAAAACCCCACCCAAAAAAGGCAGAAAATAATACTAACCCCCATGTATTATCACTCCACTCAATTAAGAAATTAAACATTTTTCAGTGTAATTTAATGTGTAGTTATGTATGCACTTGGTATAGAGTCCCCACTATTCTTCAGAGCTGTGATTTTTTTCCTCTGTAAATGTGGTCTTCCCTGTCATTGCCTAGTTTCCCAGAATGCATCATCTGACGGTCCATTAGTTGTGTGAGGGACAGAACCTATTCCCTTCAGTGCCAAGCAGGGAATTAGTGTTCAGTGGGAATCTAATGCATGAGAGGCCCATCTGGGTCTGGCTGATGAACGGCTGTAGTCAGACTCCAGTTAGTCTTCCAAGCAGTTTTAGAGTGGAGAACATTATCTGTGGGTTATTATGGCTTTTGATTACATTAAAGAGATTATTACCTGTCTCCTGTGAATCTTTGGAGATGAAGAAATATTCAGAAAGGTCTGTGTAAAACAAGTTACTTGTTCCAGTTCCTGGTGACAGGCAGAATACCAGAAATTGTTCTGCCAGAAAGGAAACTACCTCAAGTTACCTTCCCCTGTGTTTGTGTGTTTTGGTCACTGACAAGGACTGACTTCAAGTAGTCTTTCCTTCAGCGGTGCACCAGTCTTCTTTTATTCTGCTTTAATCCCTGTTTCCATTACATGTGTGTGAATGTAATTGCTTTATTTTCCTTTGTTGAAATTACTAATTTAATTTATGGTTTATTAAGGGAACTTGTCCAACCACATGAACACAATGGTCATCTGCAAGTGATTTCCCTGGGACACCAGCCTAAAAGTGGTGATATTCACGATTTCTTTTCTGCACATGAACTTCATTCTAAGTATCTATCCAGCGTCCCTCAGTGTGAGACTTCTATTTGGTGAAAGATACTTTGCAGTATGAGTTGCTTCCAGCAGTAATTAGGGACATTTAAAAACTGCTCTTATTAACCCACATTACACAGTTGATCATAAGCACTTGGGATGAAGAGTGTATCCTTCACATAGGAAAAGCACAACTTTCTATTAATCTTCTCAATGGAAGTAACTCTCTTCTAAATCTATTATCTAACTTTTTCTTGTGATCTGTGTCTTTTGAGTTTATAAATTAATTTTTAAAATTAAGTACTTCTACACAGTACTGCACACTGGTTTTGGCATCAATCTCTCTGTCCTTAGAGCTGCCTGCCATCTCCAGTACCACTGCATCTCCCTGGAATTACTCACTTTACTTGAGAATAGTTATTTGAATTCTTTAGATCATGTTGAGTTTTAGCCACTCTTGAAGGCAGATTAATATGTGACTAGTTATTTATTTTTAAACTTGATTTCACCTTTTTTTTTTTTTAATATTAGCTTGAACACGGTAAGTATCCAAAACACGTCCCGTGTGAATGTAAAGTCACTTCTGAGTTTAAGCTGTTTGCTTTGCCACCGGTGATGCTGAGATTAATTTCCCGAACCACCATCAGAAAGATCGGAAGTTCTGCAAGGCGCACACAACCCGGGAGCTGCGCCGTGCGAACACCGAGTCCTCATGCCCATGTCCTACCATCCGGCAGCGAGCGAAGAGCCCGAGGGCTCTCGGGAGAGAGCAGCACTTACTTCTCCCAGTGGTGACAATAGGACGTCATCCGGGAATACGGGAAAACTCCAGCTCCGCGGAATAGCCCGGACGCGGAGCGGCGGTACCCCGCGCCCAAAGGCAGCTCTCGCAGGAGCCTTTCGGCGCGGCCCTGAACGGGACGAGACAACAACTCCCAAGCTAGCTACCCCACTCCGGGCCTCAGCGGGACGAGGTTTGACTCCCTCCGGTTTCATAACCGGCCCCGGGGAGGGGTCAGCCGCTCCGCCCCGGTAGCCTGAGGCGAGGAGGGGCCCCTGCCGCTTCCCTCCTCCTCCCGTCACAACCGTCCGGCGGAAGGATAAATAGTCCTTGCCGTTTCGACAAGAGCTCGGCAACTTTTGGTAACAACGGCGACGAAGGGGGTCATTCTTTGACGGGGGTGCTACCCAGACACCGGCCCCGCTGAGGAACAGCACAGTCGGGCGAGGTGGAGGTCAGGCAGGCCCAACCAACTTCGGTTCCCCCGTCCCGCCCTGCCCGCTGCGGCCGGCCCTGGGGAAGCGAGGCTTAGCGCGTGCTCGAGGCGAGCCGCGCAGAGGCGCTGCGTTGTTCGCGGCTCTTGCTGCTGGGCTGTGACGATGCGGAGTTCGCGGAGCCCAAGGGACCTGCCGGCAAGGCGAGAGCGCGACGTTCGTTCCGCGCCTTTCGGCGGCCTTTGCCTCGCCTCCCGCACTGAGTACTCTGCACCTCCGAACCCGCTAGCGCGCCGAGTGACGCTGCCGGCGGCGGGGCTGGCTGTAGTCACGGCCGGCCAGAGGCCGCGGTGTACAGAGCCCATTTCTGCTGCGGTCGGCGGTGATGGCAGAGGCTACCTGCGATGGTGCGCTACCCGCCCCACCTCCAGTCAGCATTCTGCTTTGTAAGAATTCTTCCTGTGAAGATGGACACTTACGGCGAGCTAAAGCTGTTACCCGTTTCCTGCTTAGCCAGAAGTACTTGTCGGCGAGCATTTTGGCAGCAGCAGTAGCAAATGAAGTGTAGCTATCAATGGCCTCATAGAAACATGGTTTGACTTTACAGCGCTCCACTTGCGTGCTCTCTCTGGTTCCCTCATAAGTAATGCTGTTTGGTAGAGGTGCCCCCATCATAGCTTCCTGCACATGCTCTGAATCTTTCCTTTTGCAGGATATGTTGCATAATCTATATGTTATATAATTTTAATTACTGCGAGGTAAATATAGCAGGCAGCAAGTGAGGCAGCAAATTCAGTTATCTGTAAGATGGGCTGTACTGATAACTGTAAGCACTGCATAACCATGGGGCTTGGTCCTAGGAATATAGCTGTAAGCTCATTTGTAGGATAGTTTTTCAAAGCCTATTTTGAGCTGTAGGAGAAACATGGTGACTGTTGAAGAGCTTCATCCAAAAGTTTCATACATGACAGTAAAAATACTTCCAGTTTTATTGACTTGACTCAGATTCCAGGTGACTCCTCAGAAAAGAGAGTGGGAAAATGGAATTGCTTTGTTCATGCTAGTTGCAGGGAACAAGTTTGTTTTCTCCTCACTGCTGACTCCAAATAAGCATTGCTGTCTGTACTGCGATGTCTGCTGGAAGCAGTAGAAAGGATTCAGTGCTTTAGGTAAGGCTGGGAATTTGTTGGGGGGAAAAAAAGGCAGGAAAAGGTTTGCTGACCTCTCGAGGGTTGTGGATTTGCTGAGCAATAGCATTACCATGGATAAATTGCTGGCTGTGTTCATTTAAAGGAGCCATTCCAGTGAAAACTATGGTGGGTCACATGATCTGTCAGGGAACACCCTAGGAGCTCCTACGGTTCGGGTGATGCTGTTAAATTTCAGTCCGTGTAAATTTTAATAAATTAAAAATACATACAAGCTTAATGATTTTATTCACACAGGCACGATACATTAAAAAGTAATATAGAATACGTTTTCGCACATTTCTAAATGCACAGCAGCTGTCTGCTATATCAGGTATTTTTTCTTTAAGGAGTGGGTGGAAAGCAATTCATGAAGGCTGTGGAAACAGTATATGAGAGTGATTATTTTCAGGGGGTTATGCTCAAGTGATTTGGGTTTTTATATGCCTCTTAATTTTTTTATGTCCTATATGTAGTTCTTCATTTTCATGGTCATGTTGAAGCATGCAGAAGAATATTGTCATTGCCATCTGGCAAATAACAATTCCCTGATTGCTCTGGTTGGTAGCTGACCATATTGATGTTGGTAGATCAGTTGTCAGAGCTGTTACCACAAGGATTTATTGGTCTATTGTATGCTCTGTCAGTCTGGAGTTCACTGATGACTTTGTGTTCATGGCTTTACCTGCCTATTGCACTACTTAGAACAACAGTCCTAAGAGTTCTCTGGGGAAAGGATATTAATCCACAAGACTAATAAATTATTGTGATAGAAAATTCACTGCTGATAATGCAATTGGGAAGGCATCTTCAGGAATCCAGCCCAGATTGCTGGAGTCCTTGCTTGCAAAATCACTAGCAAAATGATTGGTGTTTATTGCTCCTATATGTTTGTGCTATCCAACTGATCCTCTGCTCCCTAGTTGATGAAGATCTATTATTTCGCAAGAAGTTAAAGAAAAAAGGGCATAACAGTTGCAGAAGCTATTATATAGTAGCATTCAGAAGCTATTATATAGTAACATTTCAGACTTCTATGTAATGTCTGAGGAAGGTACTGCTGTGTCACAGCAAAGCAGAAGGTTATTTTTCTATGATTTGTGTAGTATATTTGCTGCATTTACACATATGTAAGGAAAGAACCTCAACTAGAAGTTGAAGCAGGGGTGAAACAGGAAATATTTTCTCTGTAGCAAATGGAAAAATTGTTGTAATTGTCTGAACCAGATTTCAGTACCTATTTCAGCAAATGTTTTAAAATGTTCAGTCTGTTACAGTCATCTTTTTTTCATAAAGATCTCTAAGTAACTACAAGCAAATAGTTTTAGTTTTTATGATAGTTTTGGGTTTTTTTTCTTAATGTTGACCATGTTTTCTGTTTCATTTTCTATGTATGACCATGACATGATAAGGAAATGCAATGTATTTTTTTTTAATTCATATGTTTGCAGTAAACAGGAAGAATTTATGGAGAGTAGCAAAGATGAAAGTGTATTAAGTGGCAGTTCGAAAAAGGAGTTGGAGATTCTGAGAATAGGTGAAAGATAGTGTTGTGTGGACAAAATATTGCCCATTGATATTTCAAGTGTACATATTAGTTCTGATCAGTGTTACTTGGACAGGTTAAAAACTGAACAGGTGTAAGATTCCAGATCTCAGTAACGTAGGAGATGATATTCAGATGAAATCTCATTTTAGAATTTTGTTGTAATATGAGATGTGATAGGTATTGATCTTTCACGAGAGTTTTAGTCAAGCTACCTGCATGAGTTTCTTTTGAAATTTCCGAATTGGCCAACTCATCACCATAGGCTCTCAGACTCACAGAATATTTTGTGCCAAAGCATACCTTTCCTGGAGCCTTGGGTACTTACTAAGTTGTAATTTCTGGAGGTATTCATGTTCTGGTCATTTTTCTACAGGGACTTGGATAGGAAGTTATTTCAAAGGGACAGTCAGTACATGGAGATGTAATGTAGAATAATAGCTGCTATGATATGACTTCAGTTAATGGGTGTGTTCACTGCTAGTATCTACATTAGAAAAGTGACATGTCATCGTGAACCACATGGAATATCTGATAGTATTTTGTGTAGTATATTTCCAACCCTCCAATGTCATGGATTATGTGGATATATCATCTTGCACTCAGCATTGCTAGCTGCAAATAAAAGCCTACGAACCTTAACCTTAGGTCACAGGGCAAATAAAATCTTGTATTTGAAATTAAATTTTCATTTTGACAGAGTTATATACATCAGTACAAATAATTGCTAGCATTTATTGCTTTCACCTTTACATTTAGCCAGTTTTCTAATCAATGTTTATCAGTGTTGCAGTTGTTCTAACTGGTACATTGTATTAGTAACACTGCAAGAGAAACAACAGTGTTTTCACAATTTGTAAATAGAGGATCTTTGTTGTAATTAGAACATACTAAAGGACATTTTAAAATAAATGTGTAACGATCTCTGTCACTGAGTGTTTTCCTTCATAAAATTAAGTATTATTTATACATCACAGGGGAAAAGTATACACTTGAGTCCCTCAGGAATGGAGAGAAATGGAAGCATTGTGTTGGTATTTTAATACAAATTGCTTCCTGCTTTTCTAAGTGAAAAATATATAAATATTCATAGAATCACAAGGCCAAATGATCATCCAGCATGAAGTATATATACTTTAACATATGAAAAAGAATGTTCTAGTATTGCAGAATCTCCAGTTTGTCTTTGCCTAGGGGTGCTAAGTTTGTTATCACCCTCCTCTTTCTCCGGAAGATGTCACAGACAGGATCTGGATGTGAAGAGTTGTGTTGGAAGGGAGATCATGGAACTCGAGCCCTCTGTAATGCCTGCTGCTTTCCAAACCTGGGGGACTGCCAAGCAGTAGGCTGTGACGGATGAACGCTCCCTTATTACTATCACCCTGGAGTGTTTTAGGTTCTCCAGGATTTCCAGAACCTATTTTCATCATCTTTGTGTTTTGTTATTCCGCTTGCTCTGAAAGAATAATATATCAGTAGGTGTAGGATTGTTTTTCGGTTCGGACTTACAGAGAAAAGGGTAGGCAGTTCATGTCAAAGAGCAGGCCAAGCCCCAGGTGGTGGCAAGTAGGTGCCACCTGGGGGCTCTGCAGGCTTGAGAGACCTGTGCAGCTGAACATTGGCTTACACTCAGATCACACTCCTTGGCGCTGGGAGAAGCCATTAGGCCGTAAGCTGGTGTATCCGGAGAAGCTTTGAAACGTGAAATAAACTTCCCAGCAGGGCAGAGTGTTATAAAGAAGGAAGTGGAGCACAAGAGTGATTTGTCTGTAGCAAGGGCAAGACCCAAATGAGGGTGCAGGTTCTTCAAACACTGGTTCTGATTCCTACGTGGAAGCTATTGGGCAGATTCATCTTTAGCATCACTCGTTTCAGGCAACTACGGAGTTTATTTCGATGTGTGTTCTGACATACATGTTTTTATGCTTTGACCTGTTATGGCCTTAATGGTATACGTTTAAGAGGAAGCTAGTAATTAATGTCTAAGATTTGATGTAATTCATATGCAGTTCTGTTTTACAAAGTAAGAGTGTATGCTGATCTATTGTAAGTATTTAGTAATATTTTAGGTGCGTGGATTCAGGACAAGTGTGATAACATATTTGGGATATTTTGGGGCACATGCACCGCTGTCAGTGCAACATGCCGAGGTTTGTGCTGGCGGTTTGGGTGATGTGTGTGTGGGTCTGATCCGTGCGGTGCATGTTCCTGTTGCTGCCCACTGCGGTATTCCCTAAGCGGGCCAGGGCGGGTGGGTCCCACTTCTGATGCCACCGACATGCCCGCTGGGCTCTTGCGTGGCCGTTCGGAAAGCTCCCGGGCCCAGGCCAGGCCCCGTTGCTGGGGCATCTCTGCGCTGCTCCTGGCGGTGAGACGGGTACCGGAGCTTTTCCAAAGGGTACCCATGGGGCTGTTGCCAGCGCGGCGACGTCCCCAGCCGGTAACGGCGCGGAGCGCCAAGGGTTAAGGCCGTGGCGGCGTTGGGCGCGGAGGGATACGGAGCCGGAGCCGCGAACGTGGTGCGAAGGCTCTGTTAGCAAAAAAATGTCTGCCTGAGGGAAACCCACAAGTTCCTTCCAGCGGGG
>VWZI01000002.1:245858-272066 GCA_013396835.1 Psilopogon haemacephalus
TTTTCACCCCCCCCCCCCCCTTTTATGAGAACTGTGATTCCTAAGAACAATCTCCTTTGATATAATTCAAACTGTGTTTCTGGTGCAGTCTCCCATTGAGCTGTAGTAAATATCTCATGCCTGCTCCTAATTCAGTGATGAAGGAGTTGATGGGAGATGTCATGTACTCACATGATTTTACTATGTATTAGGTCATGACAGACTCTTTTAAAATGGGGGAAAAGAAAACATGCAAATGGAAATGTGGTCTGTATTTCTGCTTTAGTCATCCAAAATACATGATGATCCTGTGTGTTTTAGTTGTTTAGAAGAAGATAAACTTATTGTGTGTTAAATGTCAGAAATCTAGAGTGGCCTGCTAAATAATCATAAGGACATGTAGCTCTGTGGCTTTTTAAATGATTTCTATTTAGTTTGTCTTGTAACACTGTTAAAAGTGAACCAGCAGACCTGGTAGCTGGATATTTCATCTTGGGTCTGAGGGGTCCTAGATTCTATCCTCCTCTGAAGAGCCTGGTAAGAGTTGCAGAAGACTTGTGCTTGAGAATAGAAAGGTGTTTGTAGCTTCTCTCCCCA
Source organism: Psilopogon haemacephalus (assembly GCA_013396835.1). Classification (NCBI taxonomy): domain Eukaryota; kingdom Metazoa; phylum Chordata; class Aves; order Piciformes; family Megalaimidae; genus Psilopogon; species Psilopogon haemacephalus. The sequence goes on from VWZI01000002.1 coordinate 246,435, forward strand.
CTTGCTGTTCGTAGTGGAGACCCACAGATTACCATTCAAATGGACTGAACACAAATGTACCGAAAATTTCCATCTTGATCCCTCATCACTTGACTGTATTTAGAAACCTAAAAGAGTGGTACAGTGCTAGTAACTGACTCTGAAGCTTATGTGTTCACAGCCTCTGGCTTACTATTGCTGTCTTGTCCTTCTTCCCTTCCCTTGCCTTTGGAAACATAAATTACCAGACATTCCATGAACAGTCTTGAGAAGTACAGTGTATAAAAGGGCTAACTAGCTGCTTCCATATTCCTGTTTAAGAAAGAGAAGGGGAAGATAGGGTCGAATAGAGGGAACTGACAACTCAACTTCACATCAATCTCTCACATGGTGTTTGTTGTCACATGGATGCTGAGGTATTAGTGGTTCTGGTTGTTTTGGGGGTTTTAAATAATAATAATAAAAAAGAAAATGTTACTGTAAGAGGTAGATGTGCTGAATCTGCCTTATACAAATCATTATTGCCATTGGCTATTGATTTGAAATGGCTGCTGTCACTTAAGGTAATGGTATGAACCTTGCATCAATTGGTCAGAAATCCCTTGCTGTCTTCCAAAACATTAATTTTAGAATTTTTAGTAGCATTTGTCCTGTCTTCTGTACAGAGGTACACACCACTAATAAGGGAAACTAACTTCTGCTTTATTGCCATGTAGAAAGCATTATCTCAAAAAGCTGATGCTGCCATTTTGGCAATTATTTTGCCCTGAGTGAGAGAGGAGTGATGTTATCAATGTGTTTACAAGCACATAATAAATGTTACTATCTCATAGTGCAAGAAGGATCTTTCCAAAGCTATTTCTGGGTAGCTTCAGAAGGTTTGGGGTCACAGTAGTGTCTTGTCCTTTCCTGACGTAAATGTACCCAGGATGGAACCATCACTGTCCATCCCAACCAGTAGCTCTTTGTTCTGCCAGATTTTTCTGATGTACTGTAAGTGATGGAGGGTATCCATCCATTTGTAGAGTGATCCTAGTGGAATGTGGGAAAGAATATGCTTTGAAATTGCCTCTTAGTGTATTTTTTAAATTCATCCAGTGAACAGTGTTGATAAAAATGTAAACACAAAGACTAAAGTTTTAGAAGTGGAGGAAGAATCCAAGGGAGAGACTAAGTAACATTACATGTTACCTGAGGAATTCCAGTTCTTTAAAGAGAAGTATAAATGAGCTTCTTGTGTATTTGTGTCCTTTAATGCCAACTGTAACTTGTACTTAGTCCCTTAATTACTCTAGAATTATTATGTCTGTAGCTTTTGTTAAGGCTTGGTTTTTAGTGGTGTGTTTGTGTGTGTGGTGTTTTTTTTGTGGTCTTTGGCAAGGGAATTTCATGTTGAAAACATGTCTTTCATACATACAGACCAAAGTTTCCCTTCCCCCCCACTTCTTTCCAGCTGTCACATGAAGAGTATATAACCCCTTAACCATTTTGCTATCAAGTTGGTATGACAGCTGTTTGTCTCACATAATTCTACTTTATCCATAGTGGAGCATGAGAATTTCTGTTGATCTACTAGTTTTAAAATTGAACTAATTCAGTTTACTAGACCCCTTGAGCTGATACCTTTTGGCCACAGGGATACAGTTGGTTCGTGTGCTCTAATCTTGAAGGATTCTTTTTGGGTTTATCACTGAGCATTTTTAGAAGCTTTGCAAAATTTCTTAGATCACATTTGGATCCGCAGGTAATTGATGTGATATAATAAACAGGTCTTCTGTCTTAAATTTCCTCCAAAATAAGTATCACATTATGTTTGAAAATTCAGCTTCAATAAGTAGACATTATTGAATGAAATATGTTGAAATGCATTTTTAATGGCAGTGTCTAGTGTTAGCATTTCTTCTAAAGTATATGGCAAAACTTGATTAGTTTTGTATGTCTTCCTGTGAGGAAGTCACTAAATCTGAATAGTAAATAAACACAGAAGTGAAGACATTATTTTCTTCTACATGTGAATTATTTGATGGAGATTGTTGCTAAGTACTTAAAACTGGTTTAAAACTGTATATACTTTAGTAGTGTTTTTTGTGATTAGACATTGTAAGAAAAGGGGGGGAAAGTACTGTTTCAATGCATAATTCTAAATCTGAAGATAGGAAATGTTATTTTTAATCTGTTTCTTCTATGTTTAGGGATGCCTGTTGCTTCAGTTTGTGGATTATTTTTATTCATTTGATAATCTCTATGTCCCTAGTTCTATTTTATACTTCAACCTGATGAATTGGAAGGACTTTGAAAATAGTACAATTGGTTATTTACTTGTGATTGTAGGGGCAAGATTTTATGTTTTATTTGGTTTGTGTTTTTTTTTTTCTCTATTATGAGTCTAAGATGAGATAATGATTTTTTTTTTGGTGTCCTGAATGAGTGTCTTGTTTTTTCATGTATAAAACAAAGCTATGTTTGTAAACACAACACTGAAAAACATAAAGGGCATACTTTTTTGGTGAAGATGTTAACTGAATACCGAGAATGATCAGAAAAAGGAGCTTTTGTTATGTTTCACAATATCTCTCTGTCTTCAGAGGATAATCAAGCTAAAATGTACCAAATCAATCTTTAGGACTTTGTTAGATTCTTCTTGTGCGCTAGGGATGTGATTTGTTTGGGTGTGGGGTTTTTTTGTTTTTCTAAGGAGGAGCTGAAATTGCTTTACATTAAACTTTATGTTCTTATTGATATAATGCAGAAACATCTGGCTTGATCACATCAAAGAATTTGTTGCTGGTATTTTTTGAAAGTTCTTGGAATGGGGAATGTCAGAGGAAGAGCCTTGATAGAGAGTGTTTACAGTCTTAGTAGAGTAATGCTCTTTAGGAATGCTAATAAAATCTTAGCATAAAACTAAGGTTTGTCTTGGATGGGGCAGTTGTGTACTTTCTTATTAGTGTTATGGAAGACTGAAATTACTCAAGCTATAGAATTACATTTTAAAAAGAAGCAAAAAGTGTAAGTTGCTGTTATTGTAGGCAATTACTATTAAGTGGTAAGTGGAAAAGAAAAGCTGGTTTGCTTCAGTGTACCTGACTTCATGCTCTTCATCTTCTACAGAGATTGACTATGTTGTTTTTCTATGAACCTTTGAGATACTTACATATTCTTTTCAGGTTGTCTTTTTTGCTATTGTGTTATTTTTTTTCTGTACAGGTTGTAGCTGTGGAAAAAGTGGTGCCTCTGTGTCTTTATCAGGTTGTTAGTTATATGGAGTTCTAGTAATAAGTTAAACAGCTTGCTTTCACTTGTCCACTTTCCTTTGTGTGAACAAAACTGCAGGAAACATTTTGTTTGTGCATTGCCTCTCAAACGGCTCTTTGCTGCTGCCACAGATGAAGCAGTGGTAACATGAAGAAACTTAAGTTAGGCTGGATTGGAGTTTTGAAATGTATTCTGAGCCTTGATGTGTGAAAATTTCATTTCAGATGGTGGTTTGTTTTTTCCCCTTTTAAAATATAAAGATGAAGAGTCAGAACTGATTAGAAAACCCTAGTGAAACAAAGTCCAAATTTGGTAATTTTCAGAACAAGAATTTAAAGCAAAGTTCACCCTTAATTCAGTATAAGCAAAAATTTGGTCTGTAGTATTACATGGTGTCTGCATTTATTGTTTAGGATGTGACCAAAATATATTGCTAATTTTATTATGTATATCATTGTCTTTGGAGAGTGAAGTGATGTATAGTCCTCTTATATTTATCTGTGTTCAAACTTAACAGACAAAATCTTCAGTGTGTCGAGTGATTTAATGCACACTGGTCAGTTTCATATGCACTAAGTTTTCAAAATCCATCAGAACCCTATGGTTTCTTTTTTTTTTTTTTTTTTCCTCTTGAATGAGGCAATAGGGAGGGAACCAGACAGATTTAGTGAAATGTCATGATTTATACCTGTTAGCGTATAATGTGTGAAGTTATTAATTTAAAATAACATTGCTTTGCCAGTTTAGTTTCTCTCATTCTGTTGGAAAACATGTTTAAAGCCTAAAAGATGTAGATAAATCCTTGCTAAATTAATTCAGTTTAGCATTTTGCATGCTGCAGGGATGTATTTGAACTAAATATCTCTTGAGTTTTCTACTGTGTTGCATCAGTATAAGTAGGATGCTGTGGAGATAAATATACTTCAGAAAATCCTGAAGTATTTTTAGTCTTCTGTAGGAGAATGGAATTAGCTGTTTATATATTTTTTTGTTTATTTGAATACAAGATACTGTTGTCTTCATGTTACCCCAGAAGCTATTGTAGCTACTCTGTGAGATGATTAAACCAGACAGCTTTACTTGTAGGACAAACTCTTTTTTTTTTTTTTTAAATTGTGGTTTCAATGATTTTCAGTGTGACACCTATCCCGTTCCAGTTTCTTTATGCAGCGACTTCATGAGTCATAATCCTTGCAAAAGAACACAGCTTAAAATAATCACTGATTGTTTCTTCGCAATTCTGTTCGCTGCCCACTGCAAGTAAACAAGAGCAGAGATGACAATATCATTTAATCCTTTAATGTTTGCTTTTGACGTGCAAAACATTCTCTTGTAATAGAGAAGTAATCCGTAAGGAGGTTCGCTGCTCTTTCATCTTCTTGAATGCTAAATGAAGCCGAGGCTTTTATGAAGAGATGGTGATTTAATGAAGATGACCGAGTTTTGGGGTAATGAAAAGCTTTTGTATATTTCTAAAAATGATATGTGGTACTTACCATGGCAGAGTTCAAATGGCTGTGTTTTGTAGTGTATTTTTGCAAGATTAGGGGTTCTGATACAAGCAAAGTGACTGAATGGTATGATAAAAAAAAAATTTCCTGTAGTTTGGTTTTATAAAAGAAATGCATCTCTCTGCCACTTCATGTATATAGATGCATGTAATGTCTGACGTGTTCTCTGCTTTGTGTAATGCTTTTATTTTGGTAACCTTGAAAATATCTCAGATATCATATTCCCTTGCCAGAGGACAGTAATAAGCATACAGAAAAAGAGAGTGTGAACTTTGTCAATATTACTTATGACAGGAACATCTGAATTGGATATTTTTCTTGCAAGTAGTTATAAGATGCTTAATTCAAGAAGGTCCTCATAAAAAAAACCCAAACCAAAACCAAAGACCAAAATAACCCGAAACAAACCCCAGAATGAAAACAACTCATAGAACCCCTGCCAAAAGCCTCCCAAAATCTCAAACACCTATAAAACCCCAAAGAAACCGACCTCCTTGTCTTTCCCCCCTCCTGGCATTCATTTTCATTCATTTATTTGGAATATTTTAAAAATAATCTGTAATATTACTGCTTGCAAGCCAAGGTAGATAATGCCTGATACTTCAAAAGAAAGTGGAGAGAGAATTTAAAGGATAGGGAACAGTATCCTCTTTAGAACATTATCTACCAGAAATCTTTCAGGTCTTAATGAAATGGCAAGAAGACGTTTTCAGAGAACCACAGAATGTTAGGGGCTGGAAAGGACCTCAAAAGATCATTGAGTCCCACCTCTGTTGCCAGAGCAGGATCACCTAGAGTAGGTCACATAGGAAGGCATCCAGGCAGGTTTTGAATGTCTCCAGAGAAGCGGACTCCACAACCTCTCTGGCCAGCCTGTTCCAGTGTTCTGTCACCCTCACAGTAAAAAAGATTTGTTTTGTTTTGTTTTGTTTTGTTTATGTGGAACTCCCTATACTCCACCTTGCACCTATTCCCGCTCTTTGTAAGTCAGCTTCTTTAAAGTGGGAAGTGGTCAACTTCTATGAAAGCTTAGTCTTTCTTTTCCCATTCAGGTTTTTGAAGAAGATTGTGATTCTTTACAGGAAGTTAGTTAGTCTGCACGTTATGAGTGCTATGTGGTACAACTAGAAGTAGTCTTAAAGGCTGCAAAACTATTTTAGGGCTGTCAAGATTGTAAAGAATGCAACTGTGTTGCTACATATCTCATTGTGTTACAGGAAAGATATATCAGACCATCTGGAGTGAATGAACTTAGATGACCAACAGCATGCTGGTTTATGACTAATTTTTGAAAGGTGTTATAGCCATTTCTGCATTTTTATTATATATAAGTTAAATTCTCTTCTTAACCTTTTTAATAGCTTCAAGTACTGACTACTTCTTATGTAGTAGTTGCTGTAGTTCCTGTTAGAGGAGATGGGTATCAAAGGAGAGGTAGCCAAGCTGCTCTCTGTCGTCTGTCAACAGTCCTGGCTTACTGGAGAAGTCCCTGAAGACTGGAAGCTGGCCAATGTGATGCCCAATCCACAAGAAGGGCTGGAAGAAGGAACCAGGAAATTACAGGCCTGTCAACCTGACCTCACTGCCAGGTCATCTTTGAGTGCAATCACACAGCACCTACAGGATGGCCAAGGGATCAGGCCCAGCCAGCATGGGTTTAGGGAGGGCAGGTACTGCCTGACCAATCTGATCTCGTTTTACGATCAGGTTACCTGCCTGGTGAATGCAGGGAAGGTTGTGGATGTAGCCTACTTGGACTTCAGCAAAGCCTTTGACACTGTCTGCCACAACAAGCTCCTGGCAAAGCTGGCAGCTCATGGGATCGGTGCTGTGCTTGATCTCATTCATTTTCTTTACTGATGACCTGGACAAGGTGATTGAGTCCATCATCAGTAAGTTTGCAGATGATACCAAGTTAGGAGCAGGTGTCAATCTGTTGGAGGGTAGGAGGGCCTTGCAGAGGGACTTTGACAGTCTGGATGGGTGGGCAGAGGCCAATGAGATGAGATTTAACAAGGCTAAGTGTAAGATTCTACACTTTGGCCACAACAACCCCAGGCAGTGCTACAGGCTGGGGAGAGAGTGACTGGAGAGCAGCCAGGCAGAGAGGGACTTGGGAGTGCTGGTAGATAGTAGGCTTGAACATGAGCCAGCAGTGTGCTCAGGTGGGCAGGAGAGCCAATGGCATCCTGGCCTGTATCAGGAACAGTGTGGCCAGCAGGACAAGGGAGGTTATTCTTCCTCTGTACTTGGCACTCATGAGGCCATACCTTGAGTATTGTGCCCGGTTCTGGTCCCCTCAATTCAAGAGAGATGTTGAGGTACTGGAACGTGTCCAGACAAAGGCGATGAAGCTGGTGAGGGGCCTGGAGCACAGTCCTATGAGGAGAGGCTGAGGAATCTGGGGTTGTTTAGCCTGGAGGAGGCTTGAGGGTGACCTCATTGCTGTCTACAACTACCTGAAAGGTTGTAGCCAGGTGGGGGTTGGTCTCTTCTCCCAAGCAACCAACAACAGAACGAGTAGACACAGTCTCAAGTTGTGCCAGGGGAGGTATAGGCTGGATATTAGGAGGAAGTTCTTCACAGCGAGAGTGATTTGCCATTGGAATGGGCTGCCCAGGGAAGTGGTGGAGTCGCTATCCCTGGAGGTGTTCAAGAAAAGCCTGGATGGAGCACTTAGTGCCTTTGGATAGGACTGGCTGATAGGTTGGACTGGATGATCTTGGAGGTCTCTTTCAATCTATTCTGTTCTGTTCTATTCTGTTTGCATGCATATGAGACATCCTAATGGTTATATTCCTTTTGGCCTTTGAGCAGTCTATATTTGTTTATAATGTGAACAGCACTTTTTTTGTCGTGGATGCAGCTATTTGTAAGAAACAAAAGTGCCCTGTGAACTATCATAAAAAAAAAAAAAAAGGTTCATACTCTTTATTTCTGCAAGTGAAAACTGGTGTATATGTGACAATGTGACTTGTGCTGCAGTGAGTAATCAGTCAGCGTTTGGCCATCTCTCATGTATGTGTCATAGGTTGTCTTTGAATTGGATATTGGAGAACATGCTGTTGCCATAGCAATGAAAGTCCTTTTGAAGGCAGGTTTCTTGGCAGAGCTGTTGCATCTCCTAAAGTGCCTGGTGCGTTGACCTGAAAGTACCTTGTCAGTATTAGCACATAGCTGTGGTGAAAGGAGGAGGAAGTATGGATTTCTTAAAAATATCATATTTTCTTTTTGTCATGGCTAATTGTTGGTGTAACTCCCTGTTAATAATGTTGCAGCTTTAAAAAGTCTTACGCTGCAAACACTTCTTACATTTAACTTACGTAGGTTGAATGCATGTATAGGTTAAGCTGTTGTGACAGCTTATTACAAAGCTATCACTGTATGACTTTCATTCTTGGTTCTTGGAAAAGACATTGCTAGAGAGTTTCCTCCATTATTTTGGTTACTGTAAGGCCAAAAAATATTCCACTGCTTTATTTGTAATGCTTTTTTTGACGTGATATTTCCTTCTTTTTTTCTAAGTAAAATGGTTGTCTTGCGTCCATACTATTTGTTAGACCATCCTAAATGCGACACTAACGGAGGTTGAAAATTTTGAGGAGATGTATGACTGTATTTATTTGGCAAATATACCTTACACAGGATCCCCTTTCCAACAGGTATGGCTAGATCTTTGTGTATGACTGTTTCTTCTTTACAGTGTGATTTTGTTACAAAATTGAGAAAAAGGCTATTAATTTCTTGTGCCCCATCAGGCACATACTTAATAAAGTAAGGCTTTCTTCCTGAGATGAGGTATAGGAATTCAGACAATTTATATAGTGTAGATACTCCAGACAGCAGTAACATCCATTTCCATGTGTGCTGTGAGGATGGAATTGATAGATTTTAACATCCCCCCCAAATTAAAAAGATCAAAGTGAACACATTTCTAAATTGAGACAATGTGATTAATGCTGTACATCATATTCTTTCATATGGATGGGGATTTCCATGTATAAATGTTCTTTTATTGCTGAAAGAGCCTAAAGAAGAGAAGAATTTTGAAGTTAGATGAGTGGTTTGCTCCCTCCTTCACAACTTTTCCTGTAGCATAGCCTTTATAGCTTTGTCATTTCATCTAAAAAAATAGATACAGATAAGAAATAAACAAAGACTTCCTTTTACTTTCTTCTTTCAGGTGAAATTAAATAAGAATGAAATAATTAATACTATTTGTACTTGAAAATAACTTCCTGCTGTAGCAGATGTATGTATATGCCATACTAGTGATCATTATAGCTTGAGTTTCATTTTCGGTCCCTGCCTCATCTTGTGCTTTCCTCAGAGTAGAAAAGAAGCATAGCTTTAGGTTGAATTGGCCTTGTGAAGTTACTGAGCTGCTCCTTGAAGCAGTTCAGAGAGAACTTGTTATTTAGAATTTCTGCATGTATTGGTCTAACCTGGATAGACAAGTTGTGGTGTAAGTGACCTTGGCATGGTGATCACATTCTGTACAAAGGAGAGAATGGCATTGATTGCGCTGAGAGTGTGAACCAAGGGAACAGGATCTGCAATGTGTCTGCTTCTTGTTGTTTTCCCTTTTTAAGCAAATGTAATGCTGCATTGACAGATGTATGTTATCTCTCCGTAGCTATCCTTGGGAATGAACACAACATAATAACCAGTGTTTCCTTTTACTGTTTTGCCAGTTGGTCTGAAGTCACTTTTGTGGGGGAAAAAAGGTCTTTCATGGCTCTCATGTTCTGGTTTGTGTTCTTTCAGCCTTTGAGTCAATTAATACTGATTGAATAGGTACTAGTTTGGAATTTGTGGCAGTAGGCTCACTGAAATGCATTGAGATAAGCTCATCGTGTTCTGAATATGTTAAGTATGTATTAATACTGGCCTGATTTCATCAGACTTAGAAAAGATAGCTTTTAAAACGAGGTTAGTGTGACAAGTTAGGTGTTTATCTTTTGAAATTCAAATTCTGGAAGAAATTTATATGTAGATGACTGATTCTAAAATTAAATGAGCAGCTCATGTAATTCATGTAACAGGCTTCCTTCTTGAGATATTAAATAGTTTTCAATATCCTCTGGTTTTGTTTCCGTCTATGCTACTGTTTTATTATATCTTTTAAAGTGTAGGGATGTGGAAGACTGAGTTATGAACAAAATACAGAATTCTCAAAAGAGGGGTTTTTTTTAATATTAATGTATTTTTAAATGGAAACTTGTATCTAAAAGATTCACTAGGTGTAGAAAATTCCTAAAAATATTGTTAATCGCTTCATACTTAGTGCTGCTATTTTAGTAACTTAAGCTAAAGCAGGCATTAGTATTTCACATAAAAACTTTTACCAAATTCTGTTATTGTGTAATGAAGAAAGGATAATCTTGATTTTTAAAGGACTAGTGAAGAGGCAAAATTTCTCTTCATAACTTGCTGCACAGTTCCTATGTCTGTTTGATAAACTGCCTTTTTTTAAAATTTACTTTTCTCTGTTCTGCTTTCTTCATCTGTAAAATGAGGACTAAAGTTGACACTGTAGAAGAGACAAAGTGTTTAACTTCCTCAGTTCAAGGACATTGTGGACTTTGGAATGTGTTAGTAAGAATAACTTGATATGTCCTAAGCAGAGGTAAATCACTTGCATGGGTTTCGAGTGTTAATATCCACTCTCTCTTTTTGTATAAAATTTCTATGTCTCTCCTTGCTTAATTCAGTCTTTTGTTCATAAGAGTTTTTGGTTTTTCTTTTTCAATTCATTTTTTACTGTACAGCTTTTTAAATGTAAATTCTGTTATTTAAAAATGTGGAAATGCAAATTTCTGTCTAGGACTCATAGCAATGTTCTAGAAACTGTTTCAGCACACCTTCACAGATTACATATGCTTCTCACTTCTGTAAATTTCATTTCAGTGTAATCCAAATATGGCACAGACAAATACAGTTGCCTAAATTTCTTCAAGAAGGAAAATTACTGGTCTACAAAGGTTTCCTGATTCATAAACAGAAAACAGCCCTGTCCATAGCTATCCTTTGTATTTAATGGATTGAATTCACTTTGACAGCTGAATATGTGTACCAGTGTCTAGCCTGTGGCCATGATCTAATAATCATGGATATGGTAGCAAGTCATCTTAAAAGATTCAGTAATCACATGGGTTTTTTTGACAAAACCTGCTCTGACTGAAGCAAGAACTGAGGCTGTTAAATGTGACTTCATTTACTACTGTGCCTCTATTTTGAGTACTTAATAAATACCTTTTGGGATGGCATAGGCAGAACTTATGCTTTAACAGGGATGGAAAAGCTAATTGTGCTACAACAGCGTGTTTCAAAGTTATGGAGCAAATCTAAATATCAGAAAGAACTTAGTTTCAAAACATTGATTTCTCCTTCCCCTGAAGTGCTTCTAAACTTCTGTTTCTTCTGTCATGAAAATAGTTGTATACAATTAAACAGAACCTTTTGTGAAATACACAATTCTTACAATTCTGGTATGCAAGGGGAACTTACAGGAGCACTGATGAGTCACGTTAAAGGGAAGGACTTCAAGCACTACAGATGTTTTAAAAACAAATACTTTGAGACCAATGCACACTGTTAGTATGTAATTATTATAGACTAGTAAAACCTACATTGTGTATAAATATCCTTTAAGAGAAAAACAGTGTCTTGGTCCTTGAACAAACCTTTGTAATGTTGAACTAGTTTATTTTTCCAAACTGGCGTGTTATGAGTATTGTTTTATATTGTGTTTTAGGTTTTGGGAAAACAAAGCTTTATGTTCTATAAACCTCAGTAAAATCTATCAGGTTGGGAGAAAAACAATTTTTCCAAACATTGTAACTTTGTTCTCTCTTTTACTTTAAAAGGAATTTCTTGTACAGTTAGCAGAAATTATGTTTTAGAAAACATTGAAGGAAAGGAGAGTGTGAATCAATTTAAGGAATTAAACATTCCTTTAGGAAAAGGGATTAATTATTCACCCCAATTTATGGATTACATTTAGTAACCTCTGGTAGTTATGATGTGCCTCTTTTTGTTTTTTAATCATGTTTGCTTTGTCAACGTTTTGTAGTTTGAGTTATTTAAGCAGGTGTTTGTACTGAAGCAAGTATTTGGGGAGACATAGAAAGTTGTGAAAATAAGGAAAGAGAAGTGTCTTCTGGGGCAGACTGGAAGATTCATCCAGTTAAAACCCAGTGTGGGAGTTTCTTTTCTATGTGCCTGATGTACAAGCAGCTGTAGGAATTTATTTGCTGTTAATGTGCAAGGTATGTCTTCTCTGACTTGTGCTTGAATGATATTTGAATTTGGTGGTAATAAAATGGATTGTGAAAGCAACTTTCAGAACAATGCTTAAGAGCACCAACAGTTAAGAGCACTGTTCAACTGTTGAAGATAGGAAATAAAGAACTGTACTACTGTACTTTCTGCATTCTTCGTGCGGATGCCCATATCCATTCCTATGTGCTTATTGCTGTCTGGTACCAAGTTTCTTACAGCTTTTAGTAGTTGGGAATACCTTTGTTCTGGCCTTGATGTGGAATACATCTCCATTTCAATATGATTTTAATTCTCTATTCCAAAATAAAACAGATGAGATGTTAAAGAATGATTGGTTTTTGTAATGGTTTGTTTGTGGTGCTGCTGCTTTTATGAATATAATATTTTATTAATATGAATTGGTATCATAGTTAAAAATTGGTAATAAGTTTGCCATTGGATATAGCAAGGAAAACAGTTAAGGTCTTTCACACAGGGTAGATTTTAATTTGGGTGTTTAGCTGATGTGTAATTTTGAAGTTTTAACTGTTCATTTGCATTGTCTTTCATCCATGCCATTAATAGAGTTAACTGCCTATGTGTGCATGGGATTCCTTCAGGCATTTGTACAGTGTGAACCAAATGAATGCCAAACCCACATTCTGTATTCTGTTATGTATTTTTCACTTTCAGTTAATCTTTCTAACTTCTTGTGATGGACAAATGCCCAGGGACAATTCAGCAAATTTCTCTTTCATGCTGTTCCTAGTGCTGTGATGATTTTTGATACACTGGTGTTTTGCAGAAGGGATGGGGTTTTGTTTGTGTATACCAGAAAAGAATTCATGACCCAGGGAGTGGTGTGAACATAAATATTAAGAATGGTGACTGCGGTTGAAATATATTTTGATTCTTTACTGTATGTATATTCTTCCAAGATGCCTTAAATGAAGGTGGTCTTTATCATCTTTGAGGAGTTTAATTTTTTTTTTTTCCTTTTAAAAGTTACATGCATTAAAGTTTATTGTCATGTGTATATTTCTGGAAATGTATAGTTGAAAATGTAATCAGGATGCACAGCACTATCTGCAATCGCCCCTGAACCAGTGACAGATCTAGTGTTTGGAGACTTTGCATTCTCATGGGGCTAGGAATATGGTTTTAAATATGGTTTTAGCCTGCTTTTTTACTCTGTCTCATGACTGATTGACTTTAAATGCAGACAGATTAAAAAAAAAAATAGTTTGTTTCCAGCCCTTTTGGAAATGATCTTTGGAAATGGCACACAATATATAGAACTAATTGACATGCATCCGGAATTATGCTACTGAGAATGATGCTGCTATTTCTTGTTAGGAAATTTGTTGAACTAATTTAACAAGATAGGGACTGAATTTCTCAGAAATCTGATACCTTTTCTTTGAAAATCCTGTGTGCTTTTATGATTAAAAGCAGATTTGGTGTCTGCTGCATGAGAGCTTTTTTATTTTTCTTTTCGTAAGCAAACAAACAAAACACCACAAAACAAACAAACCCCCCACACCAACAAACAAAAAAACCCCAAATAAACAAACCAACCCCCAAAAAACTAAGAAGCCAAACCCAAAAGCTTAAAATTTAAAGCATGCCTGTACTTTGTGAAATACTGTATTGTTCTTGGTAACAGTAGTGTAATAAGCAAACTAGAAGTAAAAAAAGCACAAGGGATATCCTGGTTTTGTCAGCACTGAAATAATGGCTACATTTCCTCCATGATCCTGCTCTATCACAGACTGTAAATGGGGTGAGGCTGTGATGTAGGTTGAGGAAAACTCTAATTTTGGTATAATTGCAGTTCTCCTGGAAAAGAATCTCATTTTCCTTTATTCAGAACATCTTTGCTTTGACTGTTATCCTTAAACATGTGGCATTTCAGTGCACATTTGATAATACAGTGAAATTAGTTAATTTTGGTAATCTTCTGTCACTTTCCACTTACCATTTTTGGGGCTTTTATTTTCTTTTAAAGAAGGTGATTTTTATCTTCTTTTAAGAAAGGTAATTTAATGTTAGTATTTTGTTTCTAGGTAGCTTCTTAGAATACCATATCCTTTTCACCACAGAAGCTTGCTTTTTATCCATGGTCACTTTTACTTTGGTAGTCTTCTTACATTATTTTCCAAACATTTTTTGAAATGTTTATTCTCATCTTCCCCCACCCCATCCTTTCATGTCAAATGTGTGTCCAGTTAGTATTTCCTTTAGTAATTTCCCTAAATTTCAGATTAATCTGTGTTTATCTTGGTTCAGTAAAAGATGCAAGTTAAGACCTATGAATGTGTCAGTGATATCTTCTGTATAGTGAAGTTCAAGCACTTTATATACATGGTTTAGTTGGGAGGTGTCATTTGAATTGTGTATAGACTGCAAAACTCTGAAGTTCGCGCAAGGCACATAGTAGCATTACCTATATAGGACACAATGTTACTCTTGGGTTTGGGCTTAGAGGCTGTACTAACACTCCCATGCTATAGCTGTGTTGAAGCCACTTGCATGCTGGCATTTCTTACTTTGTATCTAAATTCATATGGTTTTAGCCATTTTGGAACTGTTGCTATGTACTCGAGTTCTGGCAGTGCTGTAACCTTTTCCTTTGAGGAAAGGTAACCCTGTGGATTTCTGTAAAGGGTGTCAGTGAACAGAAGTTATTGCCATAATGGCTTCAATTGTGCAAATAAATCTTCTGTTGCTGTCCCAGGGTGAACAAGCCTTTGCTTAAGTGGCCTGTCTGGTTTTCTTCCTGCCTGCAACTGATCAGAGTCAAGCTGGCTACCTGTGGTGGAGCTTGCTTGTGCTTTACTTTCTGCAGTGAGCAGATTCGTTTGCTTTTGCTGCCAGCCTGGTTTTGATAGTAGAGAGAGGCGTTTGGTCATTTGGATGGGAAGAGCTCACCAGAATGCTCCAGTTTGTTCAGGTGTGGAAATTTAAGTTCGGTATCTTTGTCATCTGCCTGTCCATAGCTCCATTATAAACACTTAGGGCAATGCCAGTTATACCAAAGTTGTTGCTTCCGACCTTCTGTGCTTTTTCATTTAGTCTGTAACAAGAATATTTGTAGGTAACTAGAGGTCCATGAAGTATGCTTCCATAGCCTGTAAATTGTTCACTTACTTTTGTGTCGGAATATCCTTATCTTAGTTCTTCCTTTTCAGTGCACTATATGCATTGTGCATTCACAATGGCTTTATGGTAACTCTTAATATAAAATTGGATTTATGTGTGTCTACAGCTTATCATTTAGAGAAATAAAGACCTGGACTGATGCTTAGATTGGACAGATGACCAGGTGTACAGTCAAATGATGCTGGCTTCTATGTTTTATGCTTTTTATTTTTTTTTTTTTTAACTCCTAAAAGTGGGGGATGATTCATGCGGACATACTAGGGAAACAGTATTTATTGTATCCTGAAGTACAGTTGTAGAATTATTTTATTGTAAACCTTAGTTATTTAATCTAGCAAAGAGTAATAAGCAAGTAGAATTTTGGTGGAACAGAATTGACAAATCTTCTCTGAAATACTGATGTCATGACTACTCTAGGTTATCTTCTGGAATATTGTTTTCTTTAGGGATGCAGACAACATAAGCATAGCTCTGTATGTCTGTGGCATCAGGCATGGGGTTAAACATGCTCAGAATTGTCAGGATGAGGAAACAAAACCTAATTTGCCAGGTATTTACTGATTCACTGTGATACTTGTTGCTGTGTACTGCTGGAGGAAGGTTGTGTGCAGGGGTGTTGAGTTCTGATATCTCCCATCTTTTTATACTGCTGTTATTTAATTATTACAGTTCCTTGTGTTTATTTAGCCTGCCAGTTTGCTTTTCTTGTGGAAGATCCTACTTTCCCTGTTTCATTGTGTTAGAGAATGACAAACTCCTTTGTACCAATTTAAAGATACATGATTACTGGTTTATTTAAGAGTATTTGGCATGTGGCTTAAATTTTCCAGCCATGTGCCATTACACTATAAATAGGCTGTCATTTTGAGAAGTGAGATTTACCAGGAGGAGTGATATTGTTTGCTAAACTCAGAATTACCTGCTTTATAACCATTACATTGATCGTAGAAACCAGAGCACTACTGTTCTACTACTAGTCACTTGAACATGGCTGTTTTGTAATTGGTGTAAAATTTTCAACTACATCAAAAATACACCATTTTGTTGGTGTTTTGGGTACTAAGCTTTGTCACATTATGAGCTTAGGTTGGTGTTCCGGATCGTATGTAGTCATCAGGCTTTACATTTCATTTATAGAAAATGCTTATAAGCATCTTTTAATGTACTGTAATCTTACTAAGCCAAGTTGATGGTGTTTTGTGTGAAGTTTGTTCCTTGTATCCCTTCGTGCTGAAGAGTATAAATATAGTCCTAATTATTTGATTTTTATTAATTTTTAAGAAGGTAACTTTATAAGTACTCTAAATGTACGCTGGTATCGTACCTGTCTGCATACAAAAAGGAGTGTTATGTATTCCTGATTCTTCAGCTTCTGAAGTTCTATTTACTTTTGAATTACAAAATGTGGGGAATGTTTCACCTCTGTCTAAAAATGTTTTATAATGTTGTATCAATGTCTGTTCTTCAAAGGTACAAAGTAGTTCAGAGATTTTTGTTATAATGCTTTCCACTTCTTCAAGACTTTTCTGTAAATCCATCTTTAACAATTCTTGACATGGCTACCTCAAGGCATTGAGCCAGCATGTGCAGTCTCAAGCAAGCAGACTAAAGTTTGAATCCTGGACTGCTCGCTCGAGGAGGCATTTTGCTCCGATCCTTAGGGAAATGTTGACCTTGTCTTTCTAAAAAAAAAAAACAAACCCAAAAAACAAAAAACAAAACAAACCCAAAAACCCACAACAAAAAACCAAAAACCAGAAGACACCTGTTGGCTAACCAAGAAGGGCTTTGAGGGTATTAGGAGAGGATGCTTTCACCTTGGTATGCTGTGATATGAAAATTGCATTGTGAGTGCTAAAGAAGTACTTCGCTCAAGCAGTGCATGGATAGAAAGGAAATAGAAATTAAGGTCTTTGGGAGAGAAGCAGTGCTGATCCATACTTGATGCTCCATTATTACCTCATGGCACTCAGTATGAATTTTCTTGGCATTACCTGCTTGTTTCTTCTGATTGTACTGCAAAACGTTTGGACCACTCGTGTACAGAAGTAGTGCCTCACATAGGTGATGTTAATTAAAATTAAACAGTGTTTACTTGATTATTTGGAGTAAATAATTAGTTTCTTATGGAGAAGCCTAATCTTCATTTTCAATTTGGTAGAATGAGAACAAGCCAAAGGGAAGCTCTGATTTCTGTTTGCAAGGTGAGGTATATAAAATGCTATTCACAGCTTTTAATCTCATTTTGTAGTTTTATGGTATATGTATCTAATGAAAAGTAATATATTTGTTAGGGAGCAATGAGATTTTACACTGTTATTTCCAGAAGATCACTAATACAATACAAAACCAATGTTTGTATTTTTTTTTGTTAGATTTACAGAGACTTAATCGCAGCTATTGTGTGGTTTTGAGCCAACAGTTAAAATGCACAAGAATGTTTAAGCAGATTTCCTTTCTTTTCATCTTTTCGCTCAAAAATCCATAAAAGACAAATTTAAATCTTCAGATGCATGAGTGGGTTGTATAGAAAGAGATGGAAATATAATTTGTATTATGTACAGGTCCAAATTAGCAACTCTTAAAAATAAGCCGTTGAGTGCTAAATTCTAGACTGCATTTAGTAGGGTAAATGGCTTATAATTCTAGAAGTACTGATCCTGATAGGAAGGGGTGATAATTAGTTTCTAATATGGACAGAATTGCTGTTATTAGCTGTGCTCCACATGTTTGCTTCCCCTGTGGCATTCCTTGGGGTACAGCAGATGGATGAACAAGGGACAGAGGTAATATGTGCCACGATCGGCTGCTGCTTTCCCCTGGGGATACTTCTAGAATGCTGATCTCTCTTATTTTTTTTCCTTTTACTTTTTTTCAAACACTTTCCTGAGATGTATCAGAATTAATTTGTGGTATTACTCCTTCATAACCCAACCATTAGTATCAGTACATTCATGTCTTGGAAAGGAAGGGAGTGTTGCATGTGTGCTGGTATCTTAAATCTTACAAAGTCAATACTGTGCTTAAATTCTTCTCTCTGTTCTGTGAGTTTGTGGCATTAATAGTCTGATGCTGCCTCTTATTGTTATCTGATCTTTTGTAACACGATTAGATCCTTCTGCATTGGAAAATGGATATTATTGTGGCACCTTCATGATAAAATGGAGCCTACTATTGAAAATAGTATTTTTTCTTTGAATCTATCAGAATAATGTATTTTCTAATTTTCTTTTCTTTCTGTTCTTGACTGAAGTATAGGCAGAGGTGATGTGTGGGGTTTTCTTGTGTGGGGTTTTTGTTTGTTTTTTAAGCCACATCTTTTCAAGGTAGTAATGTAGATGGCCTTCACTGTTTGCCATCCAAAAAATAAGTCTTGCTTAGCTAAGAACAAAAAGAGGCTGATTTCCCATATGCCAGGTAGGAGGAAGCCCAGCATTGCTGCAGTAACTTTCACTTGGTGGCATGCATGACATCTCAGAGCATGCAGAGAGCCTTGTCTGCTGGAAGTTGTTTGTGGGCCACATGCCTGCACACTCATAGAGCTCTTCATGTGAAAGGTTACCATGGACAGCTTATTGAAATGATGAGGAGGAGTAGGAAAGGGCAGGGAGCAGTGAGCACATGTGTGCTAATTGCTACAAAATATTTTCTTCGGTACTTTTCAAATGGTTTTATCTGTCTTCTATTTATCTTATCCTTTACTTGTTTACTCTTCCTCCCAACCCACCAATCCTTCTCACTCCCTGAGTTGCTGGAACTCCTCTTGCTTTTTGAAGTCATTGCCTTTTATTCCTCCTGTCTCTCCTTTTATTCTTTTATTTCAGTAGTTGTTGGTTAAGAACTGATTTTTCTCTGTATCTAGTTGGGATATTCTTTAATATTAAAAAATATCTGGTTAAGCAATTCTTACCTTTTTGTCATCTTTGCTTCCAAAGACACATGTAGTAGAGAACTACAGACATTATACTTCAGTTGAAAATATTTTCCGTGCAAATGGTGCGTGTGGTATTTAAATCTGTACTAACGTGATGATGGATATGCTCAGATAGTTCCTAGCTTGCAGGTAAACATATCCATTGGTATAGCCAAGACTGAGCTTTGTTGAGAGGTTTTATCAAGTGTAAGTTTTCCAGTGCATGCTACAGTGATTTATAATATGAAGAGAAATTATGACATCAGTCAGTGTACACATCCTTTCACAATAACAAGTCCATGTAAAAAATCTGTATTAGAGGCATGTAATGAATTAATCATTTAAATAAACTCACAAAAGAGTAGCTGTGTGTGGAGACCTCCTAACATGTCTTTCTGTCTCAAAGGGAGCAGGTCTTAAATGTCTTTTCCAGACTGGCCTGTAACTGGTTAGATTTCCTGTCTGACACACCTGGCAGAGCAACTCATCTTTATAAAGGAACTATAGATGCTGTTTCTGTTCACTGTTACAGGTATTTTGTGCAAGATTAAAATTTTTGTTTGCTACTAATTGGTGCCTGTGGTTTGGATTTTTGTTGCTGCAAAGTCTGGTCCTTATGACTTAAATGCAGATTTCTGGAGCAGGTTATAACTTTTTTACCATTTGGAGTGCACAATGTATAGTAGCTTGGGGCTTGAGATTTGTTCTCTAGAGTTCTGTAGGAGGACCTAGCCATCTTGGTGTGCAGTGAAAGCTGTCAATTTTTGTTGTGGTTTTGAAATAGTGTGAAACTGATCATATTTTGCTAACTTATTTATTCCCCTAAAGGCTAGTTTGAAGTGTTCAAGTAAGAACTTTACTAGAAGAGTTCATACTGAGTTGAAGTTTTAAGAATAAAAACAGTTGAATGTTTAAACTCCCTGAGTTGTCACATAGGAAAAGTATAGAGTAAAACCCAAGCTGCTTGTTGTAGGATTTCCATTTTGACAACTGGTTGTGTATGTGCTAGTGCCATGGAAAATCACAAAGTGAAATGGGCAAACATGTTTTTTAAAAAAAAAGGCATAAGTGAAGACGGAATCTAAGTGGTTCTGGATTAAATAAACTGGAAGAGCTAATTATAAAATGGAAGCCTACATGCTACATATTAAAAGCAGTCCTGGTTTTACACTTAGTAACTTACAAATGAAGGTAGGCATCTTCATCTGCTTTTCTTTCCTTCTGAATGGATAGAGTAGTGGTGGCTTAGTGCACATGCAGTTCATGTAATTTTACAAGATAGGAGAAAATGAAATCAAATTATGAGATACCAAGGTATAGCATATGAAAGCCATTGAACTTCATATGTTTAGTTAAAATAAATGTAAAACCTCTCTAATTTTACTGAAATTCTGGCCTTAAATATATACATTTCCAGTACCTAAACTGAACTCATAATAGATACCTACCTGGCTAAACTTGAGTTTTTGCTGTGATTGCCAGACAGCAAATTGTTGATCAGGGAAGAAGAGATTAATGCCAGTGATACACTGAATTGACTCATTATAATGTGCAAGGAGAAAAAATAAAACATTACCATCAAACTCCAAAATCCCATCATGAATGATGCCAGTGAATGCCTTCCAAGAGAGTGTTTCCAGATGAAGTGACTGACCTCATATCCACTTAATGGTAACTTAAAAAAAAAAAATTCAATTCTGATGCAGGCAGTGGAGAATATTAAACACAATGCTTGAAAGAATGTTTAAGCTTGTGAAACAACTGTAACCAAAGGCACTTACCTGTTATAATGAATTGAGTGTAGTGTGCAGCATGGAGAATTAATGAAGTTTGCATCTTCAGCTGAATCTTAAGTAGTACCATTGTTTAAAATTAAGCAATTTCTGGAATAAATTTTCAACTTCTCTCTTTATGAGTCATCAGACACAAATAGGTCAAACTTGAAGTATAAACAGAGTTGTACTTTCCCTGAGACTCTCTTTAAAAAAGTTTGTATGTTGGTGCCTGGCTTCTAATGTTAGATGAATACCTGTCTTCTGTTTTCTCTCTGTTATTGTTGCACCTCTTGAGCATTCTACCACGGTATTTAGTGTGTATTTATTGCAACAAATGATTCAGTAGAATGCTTTTAGTACTGTGCTTAATTAAATGTTAATATGCTGGTGTGGCAGATAATGAAAACTTACAAATGTGTTTTATATTCCTATATTACTGTTAGCTTTACTTGTCTGGGCAATAATTTTACAGATACTTATTCCACTGATTCTGTTGCCCCTATATCAATATATGCAGAGAGTAATTCTACAGAAATGCTGCTCTGCCTCTGTGCTGGTTTGAACTAATTGGAAAATTTGAGTGAGAAATTAGACTATTGGCTGAGAGAGGAAAACACAGTATGTCACTTCACCCAGAGCTGAGAAAGAAAAAAAAGTTGGTTTAAAAGTTATAACCAAAATACAGATAGGGCAGATGGTTTGAGACCTCGCTGGGCTGTGGCTGCTTCTCTTGCATGGTTCCTTTGTCTCTCTGCCTTAGTAGCTCATTTTCAATAATTCTAGTAATTTCTTTCCTACTACTAACCCCCGTGGCCGACCTACCTCAGCTTATCTGCAGCATCAACAGGTGGTGAGATAAGATTGGGAAAAGGGGGAAAGGTGGTAGGGGTGGTTGGTTACCCCTCTTGGGGATTTTGGTCTCTGGGAGGGGGTGTGGTGTTTATTACCTTTTTATTGTATATATTTGTAAATATCTGTTATATCTTGTAAATATCTGCTTGTATATTGTGCAAAGCTGTAAATATAAAGCTTAATTTATCAACTTCCAGTGTTCTGAGTCCTAGCCAGGGTTTATATCAAAAGGTGGCGGGGCAGGTAACTGCAAAACCACCACAGCCTCTTACATCCTCAGATTGCTCATTATAGAAGAGCAGTCCTATTTCAGGGTTATTTTCTTCTTTTTACCTTCTAAAGGATCTATTAAAAAAAAGTTCTCCTGAAACTGTGTCTTCACTAGGAAGTCAGAAGAAATTGTTTGCAGTGATGCAGCTGTTGATTTCGTCAGTGGAATTTTTGGCACTGTTGCTGATAATGTGTTTGAAAGATTCTACAGATGCTTTGTGTGAGTTTTTATTTGTTTATTTTGGTGTTGCTTTTCCAGTTGGTTGTTTCTTTGTGTGTGTGTGATGTTCCCTTCTCCTCCCCTGCCTAGTGTTGCGGGGTTTTTTTTAAGGTTCAGTTTTGCTCTGTGTCTTGAAAACTTTGCTTTAATAGTGATTATGGTCTTAGAAGAAAGAGGAAGGGTAATTCTGTATCATAGCCCAAACCTTTGAAACTATTTCAGAAATTTTTGGTCTCCTTTATGATTAGTCAACTTTCTCCAGTTCTAGATCAAATTGGTTTTGCTCTCATTTCCTTTCAGATGGCTTTTGTTTATGATTGAGTCAGAGAAGCTTTTGCTGAATTCTTCATGCACATTTGGGAACTTGAGGGGAAAAAGCCTAATAAAAAAAATTTGTTGAGAGGAGAGTGGACTTTCTTGAGCCTTTTCTGGAAAAGGATGCACAACTGATTTGGAGAGATTTCTTAAAATTTTACCTTTTTTTTTGTTGGTGTATATTTGCTTCTGTAAAGAAGCTACTTGGAGAGGTTTATTCTTTGGGAGTACTAAGACACATAGCATTGCAAATCTTCTGTTGTGCTCATTGGAATCCAGTGTTCTCAGAGAAATTAGTGACTTGAAGATTGATCTCCATGGTTAACTCTGCAAGTTTGTCACGAGGGACACAAATTTGTTGAAACTCAGTATGTCTCATACTTCTAAATATTTTTGCCGTGTAGTTGAATAGGAAAACATCTTCATTTTAAAATGACTTGCGAATGTCAAGATAGTTTTTTCCTTTATTTCTGATTTTAACCTGGATTCTTAGATTGCTGCTTCCCTTGGTCATTCCAATTTATTTTTATTATATACAGACACAGAGATGTGGGTATGCAGTGGAAATCTGTTCACAAGAAAATTGCACCTTTTTTTCCTGAGGTTTTTAAGTGTTTTAACACTGTGACTTTGAGTATTTTTCTGATTGAAGACTCACAGAAGACATCCTTTGTGAGATAGTATTTCAAGTACATTTTTTAATAGATGGAAATCCACTTCAGGGTCTCAGAAATGGCAGAGTGCTTCACTGCTTCCTAAAATTAGGTTACCCTAAAGTTGTAGAGAGACCGTCTCTGTCACTGCATACAGCGATTCTGGCAGTAAAACATCATAATTGCCATCTCTAAGTGTTTTTTTCCAAACTGTGGTAGACAGTTCTGAGCAGTGTATGGCCTGGCACAAAACTGAGAATGCTGCTGTTGACAATAATAGTGGTGGTGGTCAGCAAAAAGTTTTGCTCTGAAGTACGTACTGCTATTTCATAGGTTCACTGTAAATCTGGACAGTGTGAGATACTTGAGTGCATGATCAGAATATTAATTCCTTCACACTGCTTAAATAGACTGAAGAGTGCAGATCTCCTTCATGCGGGCAGTTCTGCTGATAGGATTTCTCTAAGGTCATGTTATATGAAGAACTTTTTTCTTGCTTTTTCTGCATAGTTGGGTAAAATGGGTGTTTTGGATTAATAGATGGATTCCTTGTGTTTAATACAAAATTTTTCAAACACCCGAGACTGTGACTTGGCAGAAGCAGCTTCTTAAACAAGTGCTTTGTCAGATCAACCTGTTGACTGTTGCCTACATCATGTTCAGTCTCCAGACAATCATTTATTGCTTGTTTAAGTAGCAGCCAAATTCAAACACAGAAACTGGATGCGTACTGTAGAGAGTGGAAACTTGGAGAACCTTGGATAAAAAACTATTTCCCAAAGGGAAGAATTGGTAGTTGAATAATAATAATTTGTAACATATCCTAAATACTAATACAGTGGTAAGGAACATTAAAAGAATAAGGTTTAACTATTTAAGAAGCAACAAGTTAGCCATCCATTGTGAAATACAATTTTGTCTACATCTTTTCTGCCTGTATTGACTCATTTCAGAGCAGAAATGTAGTTTCTGTGTCCTACTTGCCAATTAGGTATGATTACTTTCTCTTGCCTCATAGTGTTGATGCCTGACTGACTGTTTTTCAAAACACTTCTGAATTTGAAACGGAAGTTTTGTGGATGAATTGTTGTTTTGATTATTAATAATACGTTATGAATTATTAATAATGTTTTATGAATATTAGTTTTATTATTAATATTTTAAAAATTGGGAAAATTCCCTGAGATTCTGAGGATGTTTGGGCAACAAGAAGCAATTACACAAAGGTTATTTATAAACACAGAATTAAACAGTTTAAACAGTTGGAAAATAGGAACTTGGTAATGGGAAATTCTAACCACGCCTATGGAGTCTTAGCATGTACTCACTGATGCTATAGATACAAAATTTCCCAGTAGAGGAGGAGGAAAGAGTTGCCTTGCCACTGGCTGCTGGTGCAAGCTGCACATGTGGCTGCCATGAAAGAGCTGCAGATAGACCTCTGGTCCCCGTGGAAGGCAGCAGAAGAAAGGGCTACAACGACTCTAAATCACCCCCTTAAATACACTGTTTTGAAAGTGAAACTTGCCCATGGGCACTAGCACCCATTGTTTTGGCCAATGAATTCAAAGCCTAGGTGTCCACCCCTGCACTTGAGGGGCAGCACAAGAAACCTTACTTGGTTATGTGCTAAGTACCTAGCTCTCAGGGCTTTGTTGGGGCCAAACCCTCCATTGTTCTGCTCATACTCATCAACTACCAAACCTGCCACAGGAGGAGGAGAGCAGGGGGTTGAACTAATTTGGCAGGATTTTATGCCTTACCAGGACAATTGGGCATTAATGTTGCTGTTGGAGACTTGCTAGATTTTGTGAGCCTTTTGGTTTTGTAACTTAAAATCGAGTTGCTTCTGTTCTTCATGCAAGGAGCAACTGCACCTGAAATACCTGGATTGATGTAAGAGAATTAAGTGTAACCAAAAGAAACAAGTAAGATATTTTATGTAGCAGATGTTTTCCGTGCTAGTTTCCTGCTGAAATCAATAAAAAAATTTGATTAAACCTATTGCCTTGCATGGCATCTCACACATTTTCAGGGAAAAGGTGCAGCAGTCAGAATTCTCATGATCCTTTTTATCTTCTACCATGTCCTTAACAAATTTATTCTTCCATATTTAGCTAATTTTCACGATCTAGTAAAATATACACTAATTATTTTACAATATGTATTTTAGTTTTTTTCAGTAAGCATGTATTTCTCAGTCTTTTTCAGTAATGGCTCATTTTCTGCCGTAGGGAAGTGGTTCTGTTCAAGTATTAAATCTGTGATGAACCAGTTCAGGAAGTTTGTTTGTTTTCACCTGCTTCCACATTGTACTAATCAGAGGAAAATTATTCCAGGAAATATACTGACTGAGGAAAAGCATGCTCAAAGAACAGAATGCGTGCTCAAAGAACAGGATAAGTCAACACCAACAGAGGCACAACTGAAATGCCTCTACACTAATGTGAGGAGCATGGGGAAC
>VWZI01000003.1:0-57102 GCA_013396835.1 Psilopogon haemacephalus
TTGGATATGGCCCATCTCTGCAGAACCCTGGATGCACTATTCTGTACTTGATCTGCTACTCTGATTTGCTATATAAAACTTAAGTTCAGTCCATGCTCTGCTTTTTCAAATTCCCATTTTCTCTTCTACCATCTTTCTTCATCATTGTCCCCCAGAAGGTATCTGAGAGCCTTACTGAATGTGACTGAATCCTCACTTTGAATAATGTGCTCAGTTTTATTCTGAAAGGAGCGAACAGTTGCCAACATGAAGAGCTAATTCCAGAGAAGTGGACCAACTTTTTCCTCAATTGGAGTGCTCATGCTGTATTCCAGGGCTCATGGACTTAATTTATTAAGTGCTGGGAAGTGTTTACAGCTCCATCCCTGGGCATATTCATAGTGCAGCTTGACAGGAGTCTGGGTAACTTGATCTAGTTGATGCCTCTACTAAGTGCAGAGGGAGTTGGACTGGATAACCTTTGGAGGTCCCCTCCAACCCATACCATTCTGTGATTCCACTGAAGTTAGTGTAGTGGAAAAGGAAGGATCGTAACTTGATGCTCTCAAAAGCTGAAAGGAGACTTGCCTAACTCAGCCCAGTTATTGTTGTTTACTCGGAGTGCCGGAATACCTCTGGAAAATTCTCCTGAGGAAATCAGCTGAAAGGCTGCCTAGTGAGAAGTTTGACTGTCTTCTCCTGAGTCCCTACAGCTGGTTGTTCAAGACAGGCTCTTAAGAGGTAGGCAAATACTTCGTGGTTCTTGCTCTGCCTAATGAAGTTTAACGTGAGGAATGACAAGATGATGCCTTCTGCTGGCATGGCCTTACATACAGTGACCTCATGTTCACTTGGACACTGCTTTCTTTCAAAGCCACTCTTGGTGCGAGCCATTTTCTGCCTATCTCCAGCATTGTGTTCATCAGCTTTGTCCCCTCCTGCTGACCTCACTGGACATTTCACAGGTAGCACTGAGGATCAGCACCGAAGTGCAGTGCTGCATCTGCACTGTGGTCCTGAAGAGGGATAGAACTTAGGAGTGCCATCACTCCCAGCTACAGCAGGTGGGATCTCCCTTGGCTATGGTCACAGTGTGGAGACAGGCTTCTTTAAATTCTCCCTTGGAAAGATGACCTCTGCTCCGGTGCTGAGACTGCAGGTGCTGTATCCACTTACTTATGGAGTTCTTGGCTGCCAGAGGCATCATAGAAAGGACTGGGTCGATAGGGACCTCCAAAGGTCATCCTGTCCAGTCCCCTCTGCACTCAGCAGGGACATCCTCCCCTAGATCAGATTGCCCATAGCCCTGTCCAGTCTAACCTGGAATATATTCAGGGATGGGCCCTCAACCATCTCCCTGGGCAACCTGTTGCAGTGCTCCAGCAGCTTCATGGTGCAGGACTTGTTCCTCACATCCAACCTATACTTTGGGTGCTTTACCTAAAATATTGAAATTGGGTCTGTTCACTTCTGGTAGGGAAGGCACAATCACGATCACAGAATTATCTGGTTTGGACCTCCAAAGGTCATCCAGTCCAACCCCCACTGCAATCAGCAGGGACATCCTCCACTAGATCAGAATCACAGAAACATTCAGGTTGGAAAAGTCCCTCAGGATCACCAAATCCAATCCATATCCCTACTCTACAAGGTTCAGCCTAAACCATATCCCCAAGCACCACATCCAGATGACCTTTAAACACATCCAGGGTTGGTGACTCCACCACCTCCCTGGGCCTCAACCACCACACAAAGCAGGTAGAAGCTGTTTCATCAAACACATCTGAGTTCCCAGTGTTTGTGTGCTCACATGGTTCTGTTGGTGAGGGAGAAGCCTGGGAGTTTGTTGTGATTATTTATTTCAATTACTATCAATAATTGCAGGGGTTCTGGGAATAGTTCCCCTGGGTTCTTTTGGATGTTCGATTGGCAAGAATAACTACACGAAGTCGCTTAAGACACAGAATTAAACAGTTTAAACAGTCAGAACTTAGGAAACAGAGAGCCTAATACAAAAACAATCCTAACCGCACCTGGAAATACCTACGAAACGCATGCTAGATACAGTGCTTTTCCTGAGATAAAGAGAAAAGAGAGAGAGCTTGTCCCAAATAAAGGAGAAAAGAGGTTTGCCTTTGCCGCTTTCCAAACCCTGATGATGCCGCTGCTGCTGTTGGCTGCAAAGCACGTGGCCGCTGCTGGACAGGGTGCTGAGGTGTGTGTTCCTCACGGCAGTGGAAAGAGAAAGAACAGCCTAACGGCCATTGCGCCTCATTAGGAAAGCGTGGAACTGACCAATAGGCACTTAGCATCCATTGAATGGCCAATTGGTTCCAAAGTCCCGCACCCAGGGGTAGGTTCTAACACCCTAAGAGACAGCACAGATCACCTGACTTGTGCACATGACTTGTGCATGCGGCCCAAGACTTCCTGGTTCCAGAACCACGTGGTGTGCCCCCCTGCAACCCACCTCTGGACCTTACCACAGAGGGGAGAGGGAGCCCCAGGAAGTGAACCAACTCTGGGTAGTAATTATGCCCATACCAGGACAGAGTTAAGCAAAATTCCACAGCTTTTTCTTGCCACCTCCTCATTGGCCCAGGGGAATGTTGTGATGTTTTGCTGGTGCAATATTGCTTTCAGCAGGCAATGGTCATGAGACACACTAGAACTGCTTCTGTTCTACCTCTAATTCCTCTCCTGCTTACCAACAGAAGTCATTAAGTAGGAGGATGAAGCAGGGCTTGGATTTTCCAACAAGGAATTGGAATGGAAAAGCTACAAGTGTCCATGAGCTCAGAAGGAGGCTGTTTGTGTTCTGGGTAGTCCCAAGGCATGTCAGGTTTGGAGGTGTGCTGGCGTGGTCAGCCGTTTAGCTTTAACAGAAAAGCAGAACTGCTGTGGGCAGCCTAACCCTTTGCATTTGGGATCTTCTGCCTGAAAACTCATGGTAAGATAGAAGATGTTGGTTGGGATGGCAAAGTAAATGTGGCTCAGGTTCAGATGGGAAAGTGCTTCATATTCTAGTCAGGACCAACTTGTTTGCAGCAGCTGATTTGGGAAACACCAGCTCTTGACTGGCAGCACCATGGCAAGTGATGGAGAATAAGCATTCAGTGCAGCCCATGGAGCCACTTAGCTGCATGCTTAAAGGTGAAGTTCTAGGGCATGACATCTTCAGAGAGTGTCTGGCCAAGAGCATAATGTTACTGCTGCTTCTGTAGCACCTGTGGAGTTAGAAATTCACAACAGCTGTGTTAGTCATAGCAATAAGTATGCAAAGTACTGACTGAGAGTTCTCTAGTGACCTTTGAACATAGAATCAGAGAATGGTAGGGGTTGGAAGGGACCCTGGAGGTCATTGAGGCCAAAGCAGGGTCATCCAGGGCAGGCTACACAGGAATACATTCAGACAAGTCTTGAAAGTCTCCAGAGGGGTGGATTCCACAGCCTTCCTGGGCAGCCTGCTCCAGGGCTCCAGCACCCTCACACCAAAGAGGTTTTTTCTCCCATTGAGATGGAACCTCCCATGATTTAGTTTCCATCCATTGCCCCTCATCCTACCACTGGATATCCCTGATGAGAGTCTGGCTCCATCCTCCTGGCAGCCACCCTTCAGGTATTTGTAGACATTGATAAGGTTCCTCTCAGCCTCCTCCAGGCTCAGCAACCCCAAGGATCCTGGTCTTTCCTCATCATACAGATGTTCAAGTTCCTTCAGCATCTCCATAGCCTCTGTTGGACTCTCCAGCAGTTCTCTGTCCCTCTTGAACTGAGGAGTCCTAAAGTGGATACAGTACTCCAGATGTGGTCTAAATAGGGCAGAGTAGAGGAGGAGGAGAACCTGCCTAGACCTGCTGAACACGCTTTCTTAATGCTCCCCAAGATGCCCTTGGCCCCATGTTGTCCCATGGAGAACTTGTTGCCTAGCAGGACTCCAAGGAGCTGCTTTCTAACAGGACAAGCTCTAGTCTACACTGGTGGTGCCTGATCTTATTCATCCTCAGATGGAGGTCTGCATACTTGCCCTTATTAAACTTCTTGAGGTTCCAGTTCTCCAGCCTGTCTGTCACCACCAGTATATTTCTGGTTTGTACAGATGTTGCAGTGTGCCATCTAAATGCTCACTTTGCCAGTTGTTGATGGGCTTCTCTCAAGTTCTGCTTAAGGTGAATATACTTAAAGTGTCAGTCTTAACAGCTTTCTTTTGAGTTCAAAGGACAGCAGCTGCTTTCAGAGACTGCCTTTCTTCTGCTGCTGGTCAGCAAATATCTGGCTGGTAGTGACCATCTCTGTGAAGCAGTGATGAATCCACTACAAGTCCTGCATTTGTAGAGTGGATTTGCTTAATCGCAGAACTGTGGAATGGTCTGGGTTGGAAGAAACCTCCAAAGGTCATCCAGTCCAACCCCCCTGCACTCAGCAGGGACATAATCCACTAGATCAGGTTGTCCAGAACCCTTTAGAGCCTCCCCTTGAATATCTTCAGGGATGGGGCCTCAACCACCTCCCTGGGCAACCTGTTTTGGTGTTTCCAGCACCCTCATGTAGCAGAACTTTTTGCTCACATCTAATACAGTGATTCTGTTCTGGAGCTTCTTGGCAAGGTCTGAGCAATAAAAATATCTTCATGCCTTGTGATTGCTGTCCCTTGTGTCGTTTATGATCATCTGCTTTTTCTTTTGTTGGTTTGATAGTTTTTAGATGAAATTTTTGATTCGGAGCCACCAAACTGATTAACTTGGATTACCAAAAGTTTTGCTTGTTGTCTAGGGGAGGAGTTCTAAAAATGTCTTTGCAGGCAATGTACTGGAAGCCATTGGGAAGGGTTGGGATGGGCAACTGGATGCCACTGGGAAGGGCTGGAACTGGTATCTGAGGGCAGCTGGGAGCAACTTGGAAGAGGTGGAAGCCAGTGGGAAGGGCTGGGAGCTACTGAGAGCTGCTGGAGTGGGCTGCGACCAGCACTTGAGGAACTAGCAGGACACCTGGACACATCCCTGTGTGACCTACTCTAGATGATTCTGTCTTGGCCAGGGGAGTTGAACTGGATGCTCTTTGGAGGTCCCTTCAAAGCTCTAATATTGTGTGGTTTTGTGCACCCAGTAATGTTCTGCTGGTCCAGACAAGTTTTGCCTAATGTTTCCGCTTAGGTTTTGCCAGTGACATGTAACTTAAATGTGCCACTAGTGAAATACTAAAGCCAAGCTTGTTCTTTTGTGTTCTTCTTCCCTCAGGACAAAATGTTTCACTTTTGGGTAAACACATTTTTCATAGGACTGGATGAAAATTCAGACAAAGTAGAGAATGGAAGCCTAGTTGCAGATCAGGAACTGGATGGAATTTTCAGCACGGAGCGCTCTGATAATGATAAAGAATATTTAATCCTCACCTTAACAAAAAACGATCTAGACAAAGCAAATAAAGACAAAGCCAACAGATATTTCTCTCCAAACTTCAAGGTCAGTAGATATTCTGTGTGTGGACAAAACTGCACCATGTTGTCTCTCTTGCCTTCTGGAGGATCCAAGCCTAAACCGCTGTCAGATGATGAGCTTGAATTCCTGTGTCAGTGTCAACACCGTGTAGCAAAAGCTCCTGGCTCTTGATGTTTGCAAAGCTTCCAGATTTGTGAGTTTAGCTGCTTTATAGGAAGGCTTTAGATGTTTGCAGACTGGCAGCAAAGTTGTTTCAGGGTTTTATGGGTTGTTTCAGGTTTATAGCAGTGTCATTAGAGATAAGCCGTAGGAGACCCACAGACCCAAGGAATATCTTCCCTTTCCCACCTGCTTTGTCAGGAGCTTTACACCTTGATTCCTGGCTGATTATAGAAGTAGCTGCTTCCCAGGAACACCTCAGCCACTGCCAGCACTGTTTCTCAAAAATGAAAACAGTCATATTAAAGAACTTGATAATTTTCCGACTCGCTTATGAAACAGCATTTTAGGAACAAGTTCTGTACCATTGGAGTGCTGGAACACTGCAACAGGTTGCCCAGGGATGCCCCATCCCTGGAGATATTCAAGGTGAGGCTGGACAGGGCTGTGGGCAACGTGATCTAGTGGAGGACATACCTATTGACTTCAAGGGGTATTGGACTGGATGACCTTTGTAGGCCATTTCCAGCCCAGACCATTCTATGCTTCTGTCAGCTAGGCCCCAACAGTGCTGCTTTGAAGGCAGTGCTGATAGCTACTTGTTGGATTGTGTGTTGATCCAAACTTCTCAGACACTAGTGACAAGTAGCAGAGTTCTTATGACAGTCTTGTATTCACAGAGATCTAGAAAGGTAGGCCAGTCAGAAAGCTTGGGGCAAGTGCAGTGCCCCGGGGACAAGCGCAGTGCAGGGTCCTGCTGCTCTAGCTGAAGAGTGCCCATGGTTGGTGCAGATACACAGAACACAGCTGGGCATGGCAAACCTGCTGCTTTCCATTGTCTTCTTTTGCCAGGGCTGGGCAACCTCAGGAAAGCTTTTCATTTCCTTTTTCTTTCCAGGCTGGAGAGAGGAGGAGAGATCAGTCCTGTGTTGTCAAAAGCTGTTAGCTGTGATTGCTGAAAGTGCAGCTTCCCTTTTCAAATGTTTGTTTCATCCTTCTCTTTTCCTTTCCCCAGGTGAAGCTGTTTTTCACAAAGACAGTAGAAGAGCCGTCAAACCCAGAGGCCAGCAGCTCCACTTCAGTAACCCCAGATGTTAGTGACAATGAACCTGATCATTATAGATACTCTGACACCACTGACTCTGATCCAGAGAATGAACCTTTTGATGAAGATCAGCATACACAGATTACAAAAGTCTGAATATTTTTTTTATCAGAGATAAAAAAAAGACCAGAAACAGAATCATGCAGAGGAAAAACAAAACAAAAACCAACTACAAAGAGTGATAAACTTGAATAAACTGAAGCAAGGACCTTTTTTTTTTCCTTTTTTTCCAATGGCAGAAGGACAATAGTGTCAGATTTACCATTTCTAGGAACAGTTCTTTCCTGACCAATCTTCTCGGGTTTGCTTTTGAGGTTTTTTGCCCTCTAAGTCTCCGGGGTTCAAGATGCCACTCATCCAGCTGGCAAACAAAGGAGGAGATAAAAGGTTCCCGAGGTCTGATATTGTGTATATACCTTTTTGTGTCAAAAGGACATTAAAAAGAACTTCAATTAGGAACTATTAAAACCATGGCACTTTCCCATTTTATTCCAGTTTTATAAAAGTGGAGACAGACATAAATGTGTATCCGTAGGACATTTTTTTCCTTCCTTTTTTTTTTATTTTGTTCTGTCACCAAAAAAAGTTTTTTCCCCAGAAGATCCAGGTTCACATCCTGCCCCCCCCACCCCCTTATTTTTTTAATTGCACTTGTGTGGCAACAGGAAAAAAAAACAACCAAACAAAAAAAGTCTGCAGTTAGCTAAGAGATCTTTCTAGAAGGTTTTTGCTCAATTCTAATGCATGTGTTTTCGGATGGGGATGGAAAGTAATTCTCAGAAAGGAATATAGCCCCTACTGGAGCTTGGCCTGTGTACCGTAAATCCTTTCTTTAGCATGCTGCTGTAATTCATCCTTGGACAGTCGAAGAGTCGCCTCTGTCACTGCTTGTTGGTTTGTTTGGTTTTTTTTTGGGGGGGGGTTGTTTATTTTCAGTGTAATGGTGCTAGAAAAGGCAGCTAGAAGGAGTGATTATTTAGAGGTACAGGAGCGAACCTTGGCAACATCCTAAAGATCTGAAAATGGAGAAATGTTCTTGATGGGGAGGGGGGGCTCACAGAAAGGAAACACAGCAACAGTGACTTAACCACACAAATGTGGAATCTATTGAGTAAAAACCAGGCTTGAAACCAATTGTTACCAAAGCCAGATCATGGCTTTTTTTTTCTTCATCAGTTGGGCTTATTTTTTTCTGAGTTGTAATGGCTGCTCTGTATTCTGTGTAATCGAGGCCAGTGCTATTCACGCGTACATCAGTTGACATCTTAACACTTAGACTGCTTAGGAGTTTCCTGCACTCACACTCCTGCTGTGAACACTTCATGTGCTGCCTTGCTAGCTTTTTATTGGTTTGTTATTGGTTTGGGTTTTTTCTGTTCCTCCTCCTGGTTGATAAAAAAACATCTTCTAATGGTGCACAGGAGTTGGAGGTGCCCCAGGTCAAGTGTTTGGCTGTTTTCTGATGCATTTTTTCAATCAAACCTCTTGTCAGCCCTTTCACCACCCCTTGGAACCTTACACATCGTATTACAATGACATTGTTTTGTGGGTTTCTTTGCAGTTTTGCACACTTTGGAAAACAAAATAAATGTCATTAACTGTTAGGAAGTTCTACTTGAATACTCAGTACCTGGCATGCTTAAAAGCCCCAGATATCAGGTGGGCTGGAGAGGAAGCCAGCACTGCAGTCAGCTCTTGAAGATGTGTATTTGAAAAGGCAAAGCTTGTCTCAAAACTGTTGTTTGCTGTTTTAAAAAATGCTCCTCAACCAGCCAGATACTTAAACTGGCAGTGTTGTGTTGTTTGTTAAGAGGGCTCTAGCCAAGAGACCTGATCTATAATTGACATGCCCAGACTGCAGGTGGCTTCAGAGTACAACTCTTGTTGCCTACCAGCATGAAGGAGCTGACAAGAGTGTTCTTTAAGTGATGCCATGAATAGCTGTCTGCAAATTAAGACTTCCAGGATGTAATATATAGGCACCGCCCCACCCCACTCTTTAATTCACTTGTTGGTGCTGACATTGAAGTTCAGGAGCTGTGATATCACCTTGGTGTGGAATCTGTAAGGGCCCTGTCCAACAGCATTAGTGGAAAGGATATGAAGGAGCCCAGGCAGGACTTGCAGCAGTTCCTGTTAGTGAGCGAAGGGATGAAGTGTTTTTTGGTTTGGGTTTTTCTTTGCCTCCCCAGTACAGTTTTGCTCCTTAGATTCACAATTCTAAATCCTAACCAAGCTGATCAAATATTTCGTGACTTTAGAGGTTTTAATTAGACTCTTAATAGCTTAATGGATGAAGGTGGCTGGTCCCCAGCACTCCTTATCTCCATTGTTATTGACGAGTTACCCTTGGGATGCAACATTTTAATTCTCATCCTTCCAATCACCTTTCACCTCTTCTTGGTTATTTTGTTGGGTTGGGTGGGTTTTTTTCATTTTTAGACAGTTGAAAAATTTGTGTTGGCTAATAAACAAGAAAAATCCAAAGAAAAAAAGTTTAATGCTTTAAAAGTATTTGGGGTATTGAGACTTTAGCTGATAACAACTGGGGTTGATGTGGTTCTGGTGAGGCCAAGGGGCTGGTATTCCCAATGGGTTTTTGCACTGCTGTGGTTTTTTTTTTGTTCCTTTGGAACGTGAAGGCTGGAATGAGGGTTTGGATTTCTTTCCTTTTAACGTTTCAATGTCTTCTTTTTTTTTTTAAGGAAGCCTTGCATACATTTTTATGGTNTTTCAGTAACCACCCCACCCCCCGTTAGAAGCTGACAAGAATTATTGACTGCAAGGGTTTTGAGTCCTTATTCCAACTTTATTTATCACAGAATTCATCATTAGCTGGGACTTGAATTTCATAAGTAATTTTTCCTTGAGTTTCCAGGCTCTATGGTTAAAAAAAAACCCAACAGCTTACACATCTGAAACTTACTTGAAGGCATCACTTTGGGAAGAGCTTACTGTTCAGGCCCTGGAAAAGCATGCCCTGGTCATTGGTAGCCCCACTCAAAAGATTTGCCACAGCTCTTTAAAAGGGCAAGTTGTAAAGCAACATCCAGATTCCTTCCTTGCGGCACACACTGAGTACTGGAGTGCACACCCAGCATCAAGCAGGGCCCTCCTCCCAAAAAAATCCAACCCAAACTCCCCCAAAACAAAACAAAACNCCAAAAAAAAAAAAAAAAAAAGGTTGGGGGGAGGGGAAATAAAATCAGGATGCTAGTGTGTGGGTTCCATGTTTAGTCAGAGCTAAGGTGTGCTGAGGATTCCTGTGGTTGCCACGAAGTGCCTCGTTTACCTTCTCAATTCTGTTTGACAGAGTCCTGCATGCAGATGGATGGGGTGGGACTGTGCACTAAAAAGTGGCTCCAACTGCAGTGTTTTGGCAGAGCCTTGCCTTGCTCTGCCCCTTCCAATTTTCAGTCTGTTTTTTTTTCATTATAGCATATATATATATAGATAACTATAAAAAAAAAAAAAAAGAGAAGGGGGGAGAAAAAGGAAAAAAAAAAAGAAAATAATAACAAAATAATAAAAAAAATCAGTCTGTTAAGCAGCCTTACTCAGATTCAGCCTCTTCAAATACTCTTGTGCTGTGCAACAGTGGCTCTGTGTGTAATGCTATGCACTGAGAAATACACAAACCCCAAGTATGACATGTACAGGATTATGCCTCATACCAATCAGATGTCCGTTTGTTACTGTGTTTAACAACCCTTTATCTCTTAGTGTTAAAAACTCCACTTAAAAACTGATTAAAGTCTCATTCTTGTCACTGCCTGGCTGGTTTCTTCAAGTGTTCTTGAGCCTGGGAATAGGCAGCTGCGAGGCCTTGCCTTTGGACAGCGACAAAGGGCTGAGGGTGGTGGTTATCAGAGCATCTCTGGGGAGCTGTAACTTTCAAACTTTACTCTTCAGGAACTTTAACTGGGATATCAAACCATGCAATCAGAGAATTGTTTGGGTTGGAAGAGGTCTATTGGGTCATCCAGTCCAGACCTTGGGTCACCCTTCACCATGCTGCTGTCACAGTGAGGTGCAGGACTGCTCTCCTGGGAACTAAATAATTTTTAGGCCCAGCCTTCTTTCCAAAATGTTAATTTTTAATGTTGACCTGCAAAACTATGCACAGGTGAAGCCTGAGAAGGCTATTCCTAAAGCAGCCATAAACTGGCACTGAAATTGTATCCAGTGGAAAAAAGCATCATCAGTGGGTGTAGTGAGGATGTTTGGGGTTGCTTCTGTTCCTGTGGCTCCTCTGTTTTCAAACCAGGCTTTAATATGTAGAATATATTTGATGGCCTCCTTCTGTCTTAGGGTTACCCTTTTTACTTCTGGAAAGAGGGTCCAGTAGCTCAGTGGATAGACCCTGAGGGTCTAGTAATGGTGAGGAACTATGGACAGATTCTTCACGCTATGATTTGGTTTACTTCAGGTAACATGCTGTTCCCTTGTCCTTCCAATGGATGTTACTGTCAGCCCTGTATCAGCTCTCCCTGAGCATCTCTTTAATATCTTTATTAGTGATATGGACAAGGAGACTGAGTGCACGTCCCGTAAGTGTGCAGATGACACTAAATTGGGTGGCAGTGTTGCTATGCTGCATGAGAGGAAGGCTCTACAGAGGCACCTGGCCAGGCTGGATCCATGGGCCAAGGCCATGGAGGTCTGAGGTTTGACACAGCCAAGTGCTGGGTCCTGCACTTGGGTCACAACAACCGCAGGAAGACTCCAGGTTTGGGGCAGAATGGCAGAAAACTGCCCAGCAGAAAAGGACCTGGGGATGCTGAGTGACAGCAGCTGAAGATAAGCTAGGGTGTGTCCAGGAGGCCAAGAAGGCCACCAACAACCTGGCCTGGAGCAGCAATGGTGTGGCCAGAAGGAGCAGGGCAGGGATTGTGCCCCTGTGCTGGGCTCTGGTAAGGCCACACCTTGAGTGCTGGGTTCAGTTTTGGGCTACTCACGCCCAGAAGGACATTGAGGGTCTGGAGCAGGTGCAGAGAAGGGCAACAAAGGTGGGGAAGGGTCTGGAGAAGAGGACTGGGGAGGAGCAGCTGAGGGAACTGGAGGTGTTCAGCATGGAGAAGAGAAGCTCCTACACCTTCCTGAAAGGAGTTTGGAGCCAGGTGGGGATTGGGCTCTTCTCCCTGGGAACAAGTTGCAGGGAAAGAAGAAACATCCTCAAGTTGTGACACAGGAGGTTTAGGTTGGACATGAAAATAAACTTTTTTACTGAAAAAGGTTCTCAAAGCCTGGCACAGGCTGCCCAGAGAGGTGGTTGAATGCCCATCCCTGGAGGTGTTGCCAAGAGGCAGAAATATGATGCTGAGGGCCGTGGGATAGCCCCAGGCTTCACAGAGTCAAAAAATGTTTGGCCTGGATGATCTGAAAGGGATTTTCCAAACAAACTTATTCTGTGATCTCCAAAAAATGTGGTTATCAAGTAGTGGTTTGGTGCTGTGGCCTGTCGAGTTAGCAATGGGAAGGAGTACTGGTGGGCTTGGGGGTAGAGTGCTGGCAGCTGTGTCTGGCCCTCTCAGGTGAATGACTTGGTGGAAGGCTCTGTACCATAACAGCAGGTGGAACTATCCAGAGACCCTCCTTTGGGGTCAGCTGCTTTTTCATCCAGAAAATGGGAGTGCAGTGGGAAGGTCTGCAAAGAGAGCCTCACGGAGAGTGGTCTGGGGAGTGTTCAATGTGCTGAGCAGCTTCTATAAATAAACAGAAGAATGTAACCACACCACAGGGCTGCAGTGCTGGGGCAGTATGGATAGAGCATTGTCTTTAGCTTGGAATTTGGGACAGCAATGTGGCCTTGTGGCCAAGAGGGCCAAGGGCAGCCTGGGATGCATCAAGAAAGGAGTGTCCAGCAGGGCTAGAAAGATTCTCCTGCCCCTCTGCTTTGCCCTGGTGAGACCACTCCTGGAATACTGTGCACAGTTTTGGGCTCCCCAGTTCAAGAGAGACAAGAGCCTGCTGGACAGAGTTAAACAGAGGCTATGAGAATGATTAAGGGACTGGAACTTCTCTACTGAGAGACCTGGGGCTGTTTAGTGTGGAGAAGAGAAGGCTGAGAGGGGAACTTACCTATGACTATCTGAGGGGTGGGTGTCAGGGTGAAGGTGCCAGGCTCTTGTCAGTAGTGTCCAATGGAACAGCAGACACTTGAGGTTCCACTTGAACAGGAGGAGGAACTTCTTCGGTGTGAGGGTGCTGGAGGCCTGGATCAGGCTGCCCAGAGAGGTTGTGGAGCCTCCCTCTCTGAAGACTTTCAAAACCCATCTGAATGCATTCCTGTGTGACCTGCCATGTGTGATCCTGCTTTAGCAGAGGGCTGGACTCAATAACCTCCAGAGGTCCCTTCCAACCTTTAAAAATTCTGTGATTCTGTGATTTCTATGAGTCCCATGCTCTGCTCCTTCACAGCTAAAAGCCACATCTATTAATATTAATTTCCTCCCTTCTCTCCACTGCTGGCTGTCCACACAAGTGCTCTACTGACCAACTCAGTGGGTGCTATTTCCAGGGTGGGCCTGGGTGTCTGTATGGGGGCTGTTCCCCAGCACTCCATCTCTGCACCCACACTTCCCATGTCCTACTCTTGACCACCTCTCCTACTGCAAAGTCCTGTGGTGATGTTCTGCTGCCTCTGAGGCTGGTAGCAGGTTCATGTGGGTCTGTGTAGATGGCCTTGGAGTGATTTCTAACCATTGCATCTTTTTTTTAGTAGCCAGAGCTCCAAATTGTGCTTTTTGAAGGAGTCATGTTGGGAGCAGACACTTCATAACCACTTAGCAGTTGGTTGCCATCCTGGTTATGAAATGAGTGATGACATCCACTGCTGCTGATGTTGCTGTATCAGTCTCACCCCATCTGCTAAGGTGACATGCTGCAGTGAGCCTAAGCTCACTGTCACAGGGAAGTGACTGGTAGTTTTCTGGGGGCTGCAGGAGCCACAGGGAAGAACAGCCAAAAGAGCAGTCGAGCCCCTGCAAGGAGTGCATGCACACACACACATACACACACAAAAAGCCCAACAAACCAACCCAACAGGTTGAGATTTATAGAATCATAGGATCACAGAAACATAAAATCATAGAATCACAGAAACATGGAATCACAGTCATAGAAACATAGAGCCATAGAATCACAGAAATGTAGAATCATCGAAGCATAGACCCATAGAATCATAGTCACAGAAATGTAGAACCATAGAATCATAGAAACAGAAACATGGAATCATCGAGACACAGAATCATAGAATCACAAAACCACAGAATCAGAACCACAGAATCATAGAAATATAGAACCATAGAATCATAGACTGGTTTGGGTTGGAAGGGAACTGATCTAGTTGAGGCTGCCCCTGCTGACTGCAGAAGGAGTTGGACTGGATGACTTTTGGAGGTCCCTTCCTAGCCAGAACATTCTGTGATTCTGTTGAGACATGGACAGACATCAGGGCTGCTCCATTCACAACAGTTTTGTTCTTGCAGTAGCTGCAGAAAGAAAATGGCAGAAGGAAACAGGAAGTATTCTGCCATGGAAATATGTGTGTAAGCAGAAACTAATGGATGAGAGGGGAAAGTCTTTGATGTAAAGAAGGATTTTGTCATGGGAGAGACAACCCTCATGCGTGGAGGCATGGAACTGTTGAGAAAAGGGGTGCTAGCACATGTTTTGCAGAGATGGTGTAAAACAGCTGCTGAGAGGTATCAGGGATGAGCTCTGGTGAGAGGTGAATTTGAGAGCTTAGCTTGAGGACTGTTTGCTGGAAAGGTGTTTGAAACTATGAAAACAGGATGGCTGAAATCTAGAGGCTGCAGGTAGGACTGCAACAAGCATAGGAAAACGTGGGCAGCTCCATGTGAAGATGGTTAAGAGCTCATGGAAACCTCACATAGCAGTGAAAGCAGACTGCTGACATCCACTGAGGTGCCAAAAGGAGAGCTATCAACCCCCTGAATCATCTGAGGCAAGAGGCTGGAGCCAGGCTGTTGTCAGTGGTGCCCAGGGACAGGACATGGGCCAATGGGCACAAACTGGAAACCAGGAGGTTCCACCTGAGCAGGAGGAGAAAGTTGTTTGTTGTGAGGGTGCTGGAGGCCTGGAGCAGGCTGCCCAGAGAGGTTGTGGAGTGTCCTTGTCTGGAGAGCATCCAACCACCCTTGGCATTTATGCTCCCGGGCAAGCTGTGTGTGTGTCCTGCTTTGGCAGGGAAGTTGGACTGGATGATTCCCTGTTGTTCCACTCTTGTCAGACTGTGTGCAGTTCTGGAGGCCCCAACACAAGAATGACATGGAACTGTTGGAGTGAATCCAGAGGAGGCCACAAAAACGTTCAGAAGTCTGCAGCAGCTCTGCTATGAGGACAGGTTGAGAACTGGGGCTCTGCAGCCTGGAGAAGAGATGGCTTCGAGGAGACCTTGGAGTGGCCTTCCAGTATCTGAAGGAGGCTACAGGAGTGCTGGGGAAGGACCTGTTCTAGTGGGAAGTGTCCCTGCCTATGGTGGGGAGGGGGGGGGCTTGAAACTGAATGGTCTTTGAGGTCACCATTTTGTGATCCTGCGATTCTATATCTCCAGAGGTCCCTTCCAACCCACATGGTGTTGGGATTCTGGGGTTATCTGAATATTAGCGCTTGAGAAGGTGCCTTCTCAGAATCCAGATACACAATAAAGTAGCTCTGCTCCATTTGAAGGTTCAGGATTGCTGAGATCTGACACTCAGATGGGGCAAACCAACTGGCAACTGAGACATCTTGAAGAGGGCTGAGGTCATGATGAAACCCCAGTGCAAGAGCAAAGGGCTGGAAGCAGATGGAAACCACTGGTCTGAGTCCTCTCTGTCAGGCTGGGATTTTTTACCCCCAGGGGGCTGTCCATCTTCCTGGCTCTCAGCATAGCTTTTCTCTGTAGAAAGGGAAAGCTTTGTACAAGCCCCAAAGACGAACTTGGACTCATCTATCTGTGCCTTGCTTCATGAGCCTGTAAAGCTGCTTCTTGCAGTGTGCGTCCAAGATGATGTCCTCTCCTGCTGAACAAAGAGAGATGACAGCTACTACTCTACAGGTTGCTTTCCTTGAGTGGAAAGTGTCTTGCTGCTCAATTATTTCTTGATGTGATGCTAGAATTCTCTTAGCATTTGGCTTCTGATACCTTCTCCAAAGGCCCCTTTTTAAAGCCATCTGCTCCTTGCAAGAATTTCATCCACCCACTGGTGGTGCTCCAACACTTCTTCATGTTCTGGAGGCTCCTCCACACCTGAAACCATGGTCATTTCTAAACCTTCCATGAGAACTTAAGGTCTGAATCCTGTTGCCTGAAGTGCACCAGAAAGATTCCCTGTGACAGGTGCAGCCAAGTCACAGAATGATCTGGGTTGGAAGAGACCTCCCCAAAGGTCCAACCCCTTCTGCAGTAAGCAGGGGCACCCTCAACTAGGTGAAGTCAGCCTTGAGCACCTCTTTTGCTGACACCGTGTTCCTTGGAAGCTGTCTGCTGGCATGCATCCAGAGCCTATGTCTTGGTCACCTGAGGTGGCTCTCTAGTCCCCTAATGAAGGCTTTTTCCTGAGCATGTCACACCCTGTACTGGTTTTGTCAAGGTAATTTGGCCTCCAGGATTGCTGCTCCTCTTTCTGTTCTACTCCTTGTGTTGGAGGCACCAAGCATTGGGACAGGGAGCCAGATAAAGTGCTGTGAACTTGTCCCTCTGACTTCTGCTTTCCCCTGAATTTATTGAATAACCTCCCACTTTGAGTCTGTCCAAGGTCTCTCTGCTCATCAGAGGAAGTTTCCTGGTTCCCAGCTTCTTAACTCATCTTCCATGGAAGGTGAAGGGATGGCATACAAGGATGAAGTCCACGTCTCCTTTTCATGTTGAGCCTGTGCTGCAGCACTCCAGGGCTTTGCTGCAAAGAATTGAAAGATGCCAGCCACTGTCAAGAAGTTCAGCTTCTCTGCAGTTCATTTGCCCAGCTCCCCTGTCCTTGCAGTGGGTGATGGTAAGGTTGAAGCACAGTGAGAGCTGAGGGCCTGTGCATTTTTGTCTTTGCTGGAGGTCCTGACCTGTCATGAGCTTAGCTGGCTTTCCTTTCTCTGCTTGCATTGATTTTCATGCCCCACTCACCCTTGACCTACTCCTCAGGAAGGTGGGACCAGTTGTTGATGGGACCAGTCTTCCTTCACTGGTGCCCAGTAACAAAACAAGGGGTAAAGGGCACAAACTGGAACATGAGAAGCTCCTTCTAACCACCAGGAGGAACTTCAGTTTAAGGGAACACTGGAGTAGACAGCCCAGAGGGTGATTGTATTGGGTTTGAGCCAGCTACCCCTGAGTCCAAAAGTCTAATCCGATTTGGAAGTGAAAAGGGTATAACACTTTAACAATAAATAGGAAGGAAAAGGGTTTTTTACAGAAGGTGGGAGAAAAAGGGGAAACAAAATGCAGGGTAGGGGGAATGAGGGAAAAATATAGAAGCTGGGGAGAAGGGGAAAAAGGGGAAACAAA
Organism: Psilopogon haemacephalus; assembly: GCA_013396835.1. Taxonomy (NCBI): domain Eukaryota; kingdom Metazoa; phylum Chordata; class Aves; order Piciformes; family Megalaimidae; genus Psilopogon; species Psilopogon haemacephalus. Next base: position 17,186 of record VWZI01000003.1, read on the forward strand.
ATATGAATACAACCAGTGGAAGGCCATTAAGTCCCAAGGCTGAGGTGGATGGTTTTGGTGTTGGATGGAGGCAGGATGTAGGAATTTGATGGTGAAAAGCAGTTAGTCCAAGTTCCAAATAAAAACGGTGGTGGCAGAGAGCATGTGGTGGTCTGGCAGCAGAGAGCAGCAAAACAGTTGCTCACCCAGTCAGGACAAGAGGAAGAGAGAGAAGACAACCTGGCTCCCCCTTTTTATAGCCAGGTCCTAGCAGGAAGTGGGAGGGGCTAACCATGACACCTGGGAAAAAGTCAGACCATCCCTTGGGAGGAGTCAGAGGGTTCCCAGGTGGGCTTAACCCTTTACAGTGATGGACTCTCCATCTCTGGAGATGTTCAAAACCCACATAGATGTGTTCCTTTGTGACCTTCTCTAGGTGATCCTGCTCCGGCATGGAGGGGTTGGACTCCATTATCTCCAGAAGTCCTTTCCAACGATACCATTTTATGATTCTTACTCATCCTGAAAGTAAATTTGGAAGGAAACATTCAGAGCAGAGCAAGAACACAACTTCAGGCTCCTCTGAGGAAGGTAGGACTCATTTACTAAGGATGTGACAGATCTTGCAATACCAGGAGATGGATGGATGGATGGATGAAGTCTTGTCCATGCATGCTCCCTGTGGTGGTTATATCAGTTGGTGCTCAGAGCCAGGTGTTGCCAAGGAGGTGGGAAGCTGCAGCACAAGAAGGTGGATGTGCCCTGGAGCCGCTTTTGTTGGCCAAGGAGGGGCTGTGTAAAGCAACATGGCTGCACAGATCAGAGAACCACAGATTGAGCTGGGTGGGAGGGGGCCTTCCCTTAAAGGTCATGTAGTCCAAACCCTCTGCAGTCAGCAGGGACATCTTCAACTATATTAGGTTGCTCAGATCCCTGTCCAACCTGACCTGGAATGTTATCAGGGATAGAGTATCTACCACCTCTTTGAGCAGTCCTATTAAGCATAAGATAATGTTCTAAGAGCTATCTGGGGATTTTGCATCTTCATTTATATGCTGTGGTGTAAATTGGAGAGAAGCATTTTGTCAAGAAGAAGGGGCCAGGATGGTTTGGGTTGGAAGGGACCTTAAAGATCACCCAGTTCCAACCCCTCTGTCATAGGCAGGGACACCTCCCACTAGAGCCCAGGTTGCTCAAGGCCTCATCCAACCTGGCCGTGAACACCTTTAGGATGGGACAGACCATTTTGTCCAAACCATTGCTGTTTGGCTTGTTCATTGGGCTGGAAAGGTTGTTTTAAAATCATGCATATTGAGCTATGGCAAAGCTTTGTGAAGTGCTGCCCAGATCTTGTCCCCCCTCTTTCCATGGAGCACTTTCTTAACAAAGAATTAAGAGGCCCTTAGAAACATCTTGATAATGGGAATGGTTGTACCAATGACACATTTGATTATCGCCTTCTGAATCCTCCAAACAGTTGATGTTCTTCAGACAAAGCAAACTTGGCTTAACAAGGAGAATGGGAAGGCAAGAGGGAGAGAGAAGGTGAGATGTCTGCTCAAGAAAGAGGAAGGCTGCTGCACATCCCCACCACTGAACAGCTGAAGGAAAACCTGAAATGCAAGAACTGAGGAGCCCATTGCTGACCGCTTCCTTTGGGGACTTTGGTTTGGAGGTGGGTTCTTTTCGCTCTGCATCTTGCTGTGAAGCCTTAAAATATCAAGCTAGCAGTTTAGAATGTCCATCTGTGTAACTACACAAACATCTGGCTTTCTACCTGCTTGAAAAGGATATCCTGCCTCTGTGCCTGGAGGTGACTGTTGAAGGATGAGTAAGAACAAGGGCTGTCAGACCAGCTCGTCACTGAAACCAGCTGGGAACGTCCCGAGCCTGAAGTGATTTGTCTGGTTAGCAGTCTTTGATACATGCATCTTCAAAGCACAGCTCCAATGTGCATCCTCTGAATCTTTGGATGAGAGATTTGCAGGTCCTGTGACCTATTGTGTGAAATGAGGAAACATCTTCTTAATTTCAGTTGATGGCTCCTAGTCCTTATGTAGGGAGAGACTAGTAGAAGGCCTGTCCTCTCTCCTACAAAATGCCAAGGAGATCTCTGGCAAAGACATTCATTCTCCAGGCTGAAGGCTGCTAGCTTGAACCTCACACACCACTGCCAGCGGAAAGACATCCTCCAAGCTTTATGCCCTGGCAGAAGTTCTTTACAGTGAGGGTTGCCAGGGAGGTTGTGGATGCTCCCTCCCTGAAGATGTTCAAGGCCAGGTTGGATGAGGCCTTGAGCGACCTGTTCCAGTGAGAGGTGTCCCTCCCTATGGTGGGAGGTTGGAACTAGATGAGCTTTGAGGTTATTTCCAACCCAAACCATTTTGTGATTCTGTGATTCTATAAGCATCATAGAATCACAGAATGGTTTGGTTTGGAAGGGACCTCCAGAGGTCATCCAGTCCAACCCCCTCTGCACTCAGCAGGGATATCTTCCACTAGATCATGTTGCCCACAGCCCTGTCCAGCCTCACCATGAATATCTCCAGGGATGGGGCTTCAACCACCTCCTTGGGCAACCTGTTGCAGTGTTCCAGCAGCCTCATGGCAAAGAACTTGTTTCTTCACATACAATCTCAAGCTGCTCTGTGAAGAGCCAAGCTTATCTAAACATGCTAATGCTCTTCCAGCTGCTGCTCCTAGTACAAAAACAGCAACAGGGAATCTCTAGCTAAAATACCAAAACTCTATCATCACAATTAGGAGTATATGCATGCATGCTGTGTTTATCTCTATGTGAAAAGCTATGCTGTAAAATTCTAGATGTGTTTGGAGTTAACACATCTAAGAGAGATAATCTAGACTACATGGACCTCCTTTTATATGTGAGGAGATAGCAATCCAAACCTTGTCCCCATTAAAGTAGCGAATTATAGAAGGATTTTCTTCTAGTAATGAGCAATTAAAAATTTCAAAACTTATAAAGCTTTCTGTAACCATGCCTCTTGGGCTAGCCCTTCCACGCTAGCCTCCTGTTCCCCCTTTTTTCTTTATTTTTAATAATCAAAGGTGTCATGCTAGCATAAGCAGATGTATTACCTATGCTGCAAATGAAATCTCAGCATGAGTGTGAAAACTCAATCTGATAATCTTTGCCATTTTACTTTGCCTATATGTTGTACCAAAATATTTTTTGTGGATTTTTTTCTCTTTTTTTTTCTTTTTTCTTTTTCTTAGCTTAGCATAATCCCTTATTCTAATATACTACTATTGATATGAAGGAAAAAAATCCTAACCTATGCTATANAAAAAGAAGAGGTAAAGAAACCATAGATTTGTCACTCTAAAAAAGAAAATAATTAACCTTACAGACTTACAAACAACTTATTCTACCAAAATTTCTATAAACTATTACCACTACAATATTCCATTCCAATAATTAACCACTTACAATATTCTATTACAATAATCAAAACAGTCTTATCCATTACCTTCTAAATTCTAAGATCTATTACAATTGAAACTAACTTTAAAAACATTATCAGGATTTGCATTTGCAAAGAAGGCATAACGATTATCAACAGTAAAATACAAACTTGACACTACCACCTTAAAAAATTACACAAATCTGCAAGAAAAAAGAGAAGGTGAAATCGGTGGAAACAAAGCTACTTTATCTCTGCAAAGGAGAAACAACAGTCGCGTGGGGTGGGGAGAAGCAGCCACTCAGCAGAGAAAGGAGAAAGATAAACCCCACAAAGACATGAAAACCAAGTCTTTTTACAAACTCAACAGGGAGGGAAACCCTCCAACAGTTAGTTCTGAAATGCAGGCTGAGATGGGGGGGGGTGCAGGCTTTCAGCAGCACTTGCCGCAGGAACAGTTATCTCTTCTGCCTGGACCTGGGACCATCCCCCAGGATCTTCTGTGCTGCAGACATATGTGTACACCTCTCTCTTGCAGTTGGTCTGGAGACAGTAGATATGTGTACATATGATATGTGTACACCTCTCTCTTGCAGTTGGTCTGGAGACAGTAGATCTTTCTCTCACTGCAGACTCTGAGTAGCCTTTGCTGTAGGACAGTCTCTGGATGGGTGCTGGACCAGCCAGGACCTGCCTGCACTCATGTCCATGATGGCAACCACAGGGCATGTTATATGGAGCACCTCTTTAACAGCTCTTTCTCTCCTTGATGGCTTTAGAGATACAAGTCTTGCAGCACTCTTCTTAAAAGCAAACTGAGCACCACATTCAAAACTAATTAGCACAGTTCTTACAGAAAGTCCAGTCTGTATCAGTCTGTAGTGGTTTAGCAGTTACCTGCCCCTTCACTTTTTTATAAACCCCGGCTAGGACTCAAAAACACTGGAAGTTAATAAATGAAGCTTTATATTTACAGCAGTGCACAATATTTACACAAGCAAATATTTACAAGGTATAACAGATACTTACAGATATATACAATAAAAAGGTAATACAGACACCACACCCCTCCCAGAGACCAAAATCTCCGAGAGGAGTAACCAACCACCCCCTACCGCCTTTCCCCCCTTCCCCAGTCTTATCTCCCTACCTGTTGATGCTGCAAATAAGCTGAAGTAGATCAGCCAGGGGGATTAGTAGTAGGAGAGAAGTTAGTAGTTTTACTCTGAATTAGCTACCAAGACAGAGAGACAAAGGAGACCATGCAAGAGAAGCAGCTGCAGCCCAGAGCGGTCAGAAACCGTTTGATATGTAGTTGTTTTTAGAACAGTTCTTAAAAAACAACTTTTTTTTTCTTTCTCAGTAAAACTCTGGTGGAGCGACATACTGTGTTTACCTCTCTCAGCCAGTAGTCTAATTTCTCATTCAAATCATCCAATTAGTTCAAACCAGCACACAGTCTTAGAGAGGATATAAACCTCATACTTAATCCCTTTCTTGGAAAGGATATGCGAAAGAAGCTTCACAATGCACTTCTCTTCCTTAGTCACTGAATTTTCAGCCTCTTGACCCCTTGCTGAGCCTTTAAAGCCTCAGTAGATGCAGCAATGGAGGGAATCTTCAGCTGTACTCATTTAAGGAGGATCTTAAGGTCTTGCTCTGGAATTTCCTTCCCTTTTTTATTAAGAAAATTCTCCATTATTGCATAAGCCTCTCATAGGAATCCACCTGATATCCCATTTAAGTACCCTGCAGCTTTACCTCTTCCTGCTCTTCCTGCTTCTTCCAGCAGTTTATCCAGTGCTGTGGGGCTCGCTGCCTGCTGCCTTCCCCTGGCAGTTTATCTTCCTTACAACAGAGCACCAATTGATGGAGAGGCAGACGCTGCCTGATACAAGCAAGGTGTCTGTTTATTGAGTGCAAAGCACTAACTTGTATACCCTAAAATCCAAAGCCTTTTACATTATGTCAATAGTAATTGGTTAGTGCAGTTGTGTATAACAAGCTATTGGCTAGTAGCAGCTTACCGAAATGCAAACACATATTCAGGCAAAGTTTACATTCTTTTTACTCGGTTCGCAGACAGTAGCTATCTCTAATACAAAACATCTCACGAGGTTCTGCTCTTACATATTTTCAGTCCTTCACACTTATCTTTCTGTGTCCTAGCAGCAATTTTCCAGCAGCTCAGTGGCACCCTGTACCCATAGCTTTCATTTCAGTAAACTCAAAACATCCTTGCACCAGTCTCTGAGCAAAGGCTAACAAAGGAATTCCTACAGTCCTTTCCCTGCAGGCCTTTGGGACCAGTCCTTCTGCAGCCTTCTTGTAGGCCCTTCAGGTACTGGAAGTCTGCTCCAAGGTCTCCTTGGAGCCTTCTCTTCTCCAGGCTGACCGTCTCCACTTCCCTCAGCCTGTCCTCATAGCAGAGTTGCTCCAACCCCCTGATCATTTTCATGGCGTCTTCTGGACCCTCTCCATCAGGTCCATGTCCTTCCTCTGTTGAGGGCTCCATAGCTGGACACTGCTGCAGGTGAGGTCTCAGCAGAGCAGAACAGAGGGGAAGGATCCCCTCTATGGATCTGCTGGCAATGCAGCTTTGAATGCAGCCCAGGCTGCCATTAGCCTCTTGTGCTGCAAGCTCACACTGCTTGATCCCATCCAGCTTCTCCCCTACCAGCACCCCTTTTCTACAGGGCTGCTTTCTCTCACCTCCTGCCCCAGCCTGTACCCAGTGGTGGGAAGCAATTTGCATGGTGTTTGTGTTTCACATTGCCCACTCAGAGGCAGCTGGGACTGCTGGATCTCTGCAGGATTTGCATGTCCCAAGAGATGATTTAGGTTTGCCTCATCTGCTCTGTACCTCGGGATAGCAGCAGAGCAGTGATGGCTTCCTGGGGAGATGGGCAGGAGTGGTTTGCCCTGGGAGTTTGATGAGGCAGAAGTGTGGTTGCCATAGGTCAACAGGCCACTGCTTGTGTCCTGACTGCCTGTGAGCATCGGAGATGCTGATATGCTCTTTCTGCCTGCACTGCAGGCTAAATTTTGAAGAGTGAGATCAATGTCAGCACTATCTGCCTCAAGCAGGTGTTGCCCTTCCTTTAACTGAGGCCCATTGAGTAGTTTATTTAAGAGGTGGTGGCTCATGAATAAGCATTTTGAAGTAATGAGCTGCTTTAGCAGTGCTTGTGTCTGATGCTGCTGTTTTCTCTCACCTGTTTTCATAGAATCACAGAACAGTCCAGTTTGGAAAGGACCTCCAAAGCTCATCCAGTCCAATCCCCCTGCACTCAGCAGGGACATCCTCCACTAGATCAGGTTGCCCACAGCACTGTCCAGCCTCACCTTGACTATGTCCAGGGCTGGGTCCTCAACCACCTCCCTGGGCAACCTGTTGCAGTGTTTCAGAACCCTTGTAGTGAACAACTTGTTTCTCACATCCAACCCAAATCTGCCCTGCTGTAGGTTGGAGCCATTGCCCTTTAGTCTGTCAATTCAGGCTGTGTTCCAAGCTGTGTCCTCATGAGGAGGGACCAGGATGTGCAGGCAGGCAAAAGAACATCTCCATGGCCAAAGATCTGGAAGCCAATGTGGTAGGAGATTGTCTAAGACTTAAATTGAACAGAGTGGCCAGAAGGAACCTGATGCTGCCTAACTCACAGGGTCTTATCAACACATACCTGCTCAACCAAGGTCTCATGATAAAGGCCACTGGATTGCCATACCTGCTTACTCTGAGAACATGGCAATAATCCAACCTGGGCATCAGGGACCTCTCAAATATTCTGTCTCTGCCCTGGATTGGAGGCTCACTGACCATTTGAGTTGTTAAAAACCTTTTGATTCCTGAAAAACACCCTACTGTTGCTGTTTGGTCTTGGGGCTCTGTCCAAGGCCATGAGAGGTCCAGCTTTGGATGCAAATCAGGAAACTGTTGTGTGTTGGTTTGAGCTAATTGGAGAATTGGAGTGAGAAATTAGACTATTGGCTGAGAGAGAGTTAAACAACACAGTGTCACTTCACCAAGTTTCACTGAGACAGAGAAAAAAAAATTGTTTTAAGAAATGTTCTCAAAACATCCAGATAGGCAGTGTGCTTTTGGAGCCAGTCTGGCTTGGGTCTGTGCTGGCTCCGGCAGCTTTTTCCTTTGTCTCTTGTTCTTGGTGGCTGAATTCAGAGTAAAATCACTAAACCTACTAACCTTTTATCCTACCATTAATATCTCTGATCTTCAGCTTATCTGCAGCATCAAGAGATGGTGAGATAAAGCTGGGAAAGGTAGTAGGGGGTTTTGGTTACCCTCTCTTGGGGATTTTGGTCTCCGGGAGGGGTGTGGTGTCTGTATTCCTTTTTTACTGTATATTTCTGTAAATATCTGTTATATCTTGTAAATATTTGCTTGTATATTTGCATTGCTGTAAATATAAAGCTTCATTTATTAACTTCCAGTGTGTTTTACTGAGTTTTAGCCGGGGTTTAAAAAGGTGGGGGGGGCAGGTCACTGCAAACCCACTACATGTTGGCATGCTCTGTTGTGCTGGATCAGCTTCCTTGACCTGGAGCTGACCAGTGGAGGCAACATTAAAATTCCTGAGCATCCCAGCCTGCTTCAAGGCAGTTGGGGATTGAAGGTTGACAAAACATGGGATTCTCCCTTCCTTTCCCTCTCAGAAAAGAGCTAGAAGGGCTTTCAAAATACTCCAGATGTCCCTGAAAATGGAGGTCCCTGTTGGCCTTGATGTAAGCCAGACTCACACTGCCAGACAGATTCCATTAAACAGGGGCCATGGCACAGAGACGTTCATTAGTGCTTAGTAAGGAGATGTCAAGAGTTAAGCCCACATGGAGCCTTCTGACTCCTCCTTGGGGGTGGTCTGACCTGCCCCAGGTATCATGTTTAGCCCTCTCCCACTTCCTGCCAAGGACTTGCTATAAAGGGGGAGACATCTTGTCTTTGTTTTGCCCTTCCTGCTTGACCAGCTCCTTGCTGCCGACCACCACATGCTCTCCAGCCAACTCCTGGAGGAATACCATTATTTTCTTTGGAACTCTAACTAACTGCATTTCATCCACCATCAAATCATCCATCCCAGCATTTGGACTCCTTTTCCACAGGTTGTATTTTCACTTTGTGTATTTTGATCCCTTTATCCTCTCATTTTCCCTACTCTGTATTTTTTGGTTCAACTCTTTCCCAGCCTCTGTAATTCCCTCTACCCCTTTATTTACTGTTAAAGTTCATCTCTTTTACATCCAAATCAAATCAAGTATTTATTGGGCTTTTGAGCTCAAGGGCCACTAGCCTAAACCCAATACAGGAGAGAATATTTTTGTCTGGGTGGGGACCTGTAATGATCACATTAGGTGTTGGCCACCCCTGAAAATGTCCCTGAGTTCTCCTTTGGACAAGCTTCACTTCAGCTGAGCAGCTTCAAAAATTACACTGGGTTAGAAGGGACCCTCAAAGACAATCTTGTCCAACCCCCCTGCAGACAGCAGGGACACCTCCAGCTAGAGACGGGCTGCACAGAAGCACATCCAGGCTGATTTTGAATGTCTCCAATGACTTGTATAATTTGATTGACTATGATGTATAATCATTATGATATGCAACTTCCCCCAGCTCAAGAAGGACCTGAAGCTGCTGGAGAGGGTCCAGAGTAGGCTATGAAGATTGGGACAGACTGGGGGAGTTGGGGCTGTTCAGCCTGGAAAAGAGAAGGCTCCAGACATACCTTAGAGCTGCATTTCAATGTCTGAAGGGGACCTCCAGTACCTGAATGGACTGCAGGGGAGGTGGGAAGGGACTTTTGCCAAGGGCTGGGAGTGCCAGGATGAGGGACAATGGCTTTGAGCTGGGAGAGAGGAGACTGAAAGAGGAGATGAGGAGGAAATTCTTGAGAGTGAGGGTGGGGAGACACTGGCACAGGTTGCCCAGGGAGGCTGTGGCTGCACCCTCCCTGGAGGTGTTGAAGGTCAGGCTGGATGAGGCCTTGAGCACCTGGGCTAGTGGCAGGTGTCCCTGCCCATGGCAGGTGGTTAGAACTGGATGATCAATCAAGTCCCTTTCAACCTAACCCAATTCATGATTCTAGGACTCCTCACACAGAGCTCTGTGAATTAGCCACCTGTTTTCTAACAGGCAATGAAACCCATGGGCCTTGCTGAAAATAGCTGTGCTGATTGTTGTGGGCAGCAACGGCAGGTTAAGACTGTGCTCTAGCTGGCATCAGATTCTCTCCAGGAGACATCTCCTCTTTAAAAAAAAAAAGGAAGAAAAAATTGTGGGAAAAAAAAAAGTCCCTCTGGAAAGCAGCAGCACCTTTTCATGAACAAGATGGTGAGGTGGGCTTCTGGCTTCTCCTTTTCTTCTGCCTGGTGTGTGGGGGATGGACACCAACCACCTTCTGCTGCTGGAGCAGCACTGGGGTGTTACAGACAGTGCTGGTGTCTGTCAGACGCCTTCTGATCAGCCTCTGCTTGTCTGAATTCCCAGGAACACTGCCTGCTCTCCGCAGTGGAACAGTGTGCTCTTCTGCACCCTCACAATTTCTGTCCTGTGTTTTTGCTTTGCTTCATTCTTTCTTTTTTCTTCTTAGGGTAAAAAAAAACAAAACAAAAAGCAAACCAACAAAAAAAACCCCAAACCCAAAATGTTTGAGACAAAGCATGGCAAGGCTCTCTCTGTGTGTCTGTGTAGGGCTTCAGAGCATCTAACAGGGATGGAGGGAGATTCTCCAGTGAGCTCAGGCTCATCCATCCCCTCCATCCATGCCCATGCTGGAAGCTGCTCACAAATGACCACAAATCCACTAGCATTGCAACCCCCAAACTGTATGTGGGCTGGAGCCACAAAAATGGAGTTGGACACCAAAGGGAATGTTAGTAGGAAGACCCAGACTGCCTCTAGGTGATGGCTTGAGGAGGATTTTCTTGACCGACTTGTGGCTGGTTCCTTCTGGTTGTGATAGTTAGGCATTTTTTGTGCTCCAGAAACATGTGGCCACAGCACTCTAGGACACGGTTTAATGGTCATGGTCATGTTCATGTTAGGTTGGTGGTTGGACTCTGTGATCTTAGAGGTCTTCTCCAACCCATACAATTATGTGCTCCTATAATTCTGTGATTCTGGGATGTTCTTATGGATGTAGCCTTTCTTTTGACCTCCTTGTTACACAAATCCAGCAACCAGAGCACCTTCAGTGTGTTTTGACCTGGTGATGTGTGAACCCCAAACTATTTTCCTTTAGAAGCTGCTCTGCAAACCATCCTCTCTGAGATCTCTGTGAAACGCTTTGATGTAGAGCTGAAGCTGGAAGTTCGTTAGAGCTGCTTTGGTATCTGATGGTGTGTTTGAACAACTGTTTGGGAGGCAGCTCAAGCAGGGACAGCGTGGCTTGGCACATGCTCCTCAGAGTCTGTCTGGCCTCTGACAAGCTCCCTCTGCTTCTCACCACAACAACACTTTGTTTTCTTCCCTGTGTGTGGGAAATAAACTGTCCAAACCTCACTAGACTGCTGGGTTTTGCCATTAAAAAAATAAAGAAAGAAAGAAAATAGAAGAAGAAAGAAACCCTTGATTCTGCACTAACCACAGTCTAAAATTTCCCTGCTACTCACTTCTGTTTTCAGTTGTCTTTCTCCCAAGCTCTGCAGCAAGCTAACATTGTCCATGGTCTGTTTGCATCTAAATGACTTCCCTGGATATTTTAAGATGAGATCATTGCAGTGAAGACGTTTTGAGCAAACGACTTATAACAGTAGATTGAGACTGGAGATGAGGAAGAAAATCTAGAGAGTGAAGGTGGGGAGACACTGGCACAGGTTGCCCATGGAGGGTGTGGATGCCACCACCCTTGAGGCATTCCAGGCCAGGCTGGATGAGGACTTGAGCAACCTTGGCCAGTGGGAGGTTCCCCTGTCCATGGGCAGGGGGCCAGAACTGGATGATCTTTAAGGTTCCTTCCAAGCCAACCCATTCTGTGAATCTATAATAGCCCAAGAGGAGAGGTTGTGACCCAGCTGATCCACCCCCTTGGAGGAAAACACTTCTGCTTGCTGGCAAACATGAGCTGCAATCAATTTCCTGGGATGGAAATAGCTGCATTTGGTCAGTGTGCTCTGTCATGGAAAAAAATGAAAAAATCCCCTGCTGAAGTGTTTTCTCACTGCAGCTGCAACTTTTACACTTCTTGCTTGCTTCTTTGACTGATCTTTAAACTAATCTTCTGGAGTTTTCTGTTTTCTGTAATTTTCATAGAATCATTAAGGCTGGAAACAACCTCCAAGGTCATCGACATCAACCCAAAACCCAATGCAGCTACGTTGGCCACTAAACTGAGTCCTTCAGTACCACATCTGCATGGGTTTTGAATGCTCCTGGGGGTGGGGATTCCTTCACTTCCCTGAGCAGCCTCTTCCAAAACCATTTTGATTGAATGAGTAAAGCTTTGGAGTTGATTTCTATAAACAAAGTCCTACTTTTAGTCTTATTCCTGGAATCCTTATTTCTGCAGATGTTCGGAAGACTCAGAGATGTGGTACTGAGGGACATGGTTTAGCATCAGACTTGGCAGAGTCAGATAACTTTTGGACTCAATGACCATAAAACGGCTTTTCCAACCAAAACAATTCTATGACTCTTTAAGCCCACCTCAAGTGGAGAGACCACGGCTGTTATCTGATGTGCTTATACAAATCTTCTTGTCACTTCTCGGTTCTGCTTCTTCCCCTTTCATGGGTTTAAGGTGAAACTAAAACTTCCCCATGGAGACTGACTGTGAGAATTGGGGCTGTTCAGTCTGGAGAAGACTTCAGAGAGAACTTACAACAACCTTCCAGTAGCTGAAGACGGCTATGGGAGAGCTGGGGAGGGCCCTTTTACAAGAGCTTGCAGTGCCAGGACAAGGGACAATGGTTTTGAACTGGAAGAGGGGAGATTGAGATAAGGAAGAAAATCTTGAGAGGCTCCAGGCAGAACTTAGAACAGTCTTTCAGTCCCTGGGAAGGGACTTTTGACAAGAGCTAGGAGTGCCAGGATGAGTGACAATGTCTTTGAGATGGGAGAGGGGAGACAGAGTGGAGAAGAGGAGGAAATTCTTGAGAGTGAGGGTGGGGAGACACTGGCACAGGTTGCCCAGGGAGGCTGTGAATGTCTCCTCTCTGGAGGTGTTGAAGGTCAGGCTGGATGGGGCCCTGAGCAACCTGGGCTGGTGGGAAGTGTCCCTGCCTATGGCAGGGGGCTGGAGCCAGATGATCTTTGAGGTCACTTCCAACTCAACCCATTCTGTAATTTTATGATTGTTCAGAAGCTTGAAGAAGCCTTTCATGAGCAAAAGATGACCAGCAGCAGGGCTAACATTAAAAAGACCCAAACGAACCAGCATTTTGAGGTGGCAGCTCAAGGCTGGACATGGCTCCAGGCATCACTGCAGCTCCTGGTAGTGATTTTGGGTGATGGTGGTGCTCCCTGTGTCCCTGCTCATAGTAGGTGGGTTGGAACTGGGTGATCTTTAAGGTCTCTTCCAAGCCAACCCATTCTGCAAACCTGTGAATGCCCTACGAGAATGCAGCATTAAGGCTGCAGGAATATCCTGAGATGTGAAGTCCCAGGTCAGCCCCTTCTGCTCTCCAAGGCAACTTCTTGCACTGCTTGCATCCTTCTGGGCAGTGTGACAGTCTTTGTCACAAATACCGTAGCTAAGGCTGCACCTTTTCCTAGAAGAATGGTGCCTTACAAGTGGGTTGTACCCTGTTGATGGAGTCCATACTTGCAAAGTGTCTCCAGCCCAAGAAAAGCTCCAGCTCCACTTTCACCTCACTCACATTCTGCCCATGTTAGAGTGATCTTCAGCAAAGATTTTGGTGGATCTGGAGACAGAAGTAAATCAAAGCAAGAAAAAGGAGAAGGGTTTGGAGCTGGCATACCTGCAACCTGCCTCTTTAAGCTTAACACCTATGTAACCTAAGTTGGAGGGAAGGGCGCATCTTGGGCACACCATAGAGCTGACCTCCATGACTGCCTTCAGGAAAGAGCTGGGGAGGTGTCCAGGCTTTTTCACTGCTCTTTGCTCCTCCTCTTGTGGCTTTGTGGGAACTTTTTGGAGAAGGCCTGGCCAGGGCTGAGCTGTAACACAGGGATGGGCCAGCAGATGCCATGGCACTCTGCTGAAGCTAGTGCACACAACAGCAGCTGCAAGGTCTGCCTGTGCAGAACAGTGACACAGGGATCAAAGCTTGCCTTCATCCGGGAGCAGGATGAGCAGCCTCAGAGCATTTATTCTCAATGTCTATCCCTTGGTGAAGATGCAAGATAAGTCCCCACTGCAACTCCTGAGTATATCTTCTTTCTTTGCTTGGTCTGTATCTGCTAGCCCTTGGCTATAGGTGTGCCTACCTCCTACAGTGCCTCGAGCCATATCTGCTTCACCCATTAGTGACTTTCCTCTGCTGGCCTCCAGCCTACATCTTTGCTGCCATTGATGAAGGGCAATTTTCTTCACCAACCTGGAAGTGCACACTGAATGTGATGGTGCTGTGGAGGCACTGGGGAGCATGTGGGTGTGTGGGCATGGGCGGGTGAATAGCATGAACTTGTTACCTAGTTAGGCATCTTGGGAACTCTTCTGCTCACCCTGAAGCTGGGGTTGCCTTTCAGCTGCTACTCCTCTGAACACTGCTTATGTAACACCCCTCTGTCTCTGACATCTCCACCCAGCTCTCTTCTTCCTTTCTTCTTCCTAGAAGTTGATTAAGAGTGATTTTCACATCTCTGGAGCTATCTCAACACTGTGCAAAGCACCCCTAGGAAGATTATCCAGAATTCCAGAGTGATGAGGGTTGGAAAGAGCCTCTGCATATCACCAAGTCCAACTCCTCTGCTAAAGCAGGGCACCCACAGCAGTTTGCCCAGGACCACAATGGCCAGAGAGGTTTGGAAGCTCTCCAGACAAGGAGACTCCACAACCTCTCTGGGCAGCCTGCTCCAGGCCTCTAGCGCCTCACACCAAACAACCTTCTCCTCCTGCTCAGATGGAACCTCCTGGCTTCCACTTTGTGCCCCTTGTCCTGGCCCTGGGCACCACTTACAAGAGCCTGGCCCCAGACTCTCACCCCCCACAGCTCCTTTAGCTCTTGATGAACATTGCTTAGATGCCCTCTGGGGCTGCTCTTCTCATGGTCAGCAGCCTCTGGGCTCTCAGCCTTTGCTCCTCAGAGACCCCAGTTATTGATGAACACATAAATACTTGCACCTAATTTCCAGTATGCCAAAGCCCAGGTGTTGTGCTTTGGAACTATTCTTGGAGCAGGTGCATCTTTTGGGGGTGAATTTTTTCTTTTTTTCTCCCAAGAGTCATTGGAGCCTGCTATGTAAGACTCCAGGTTGGTAGGCTCCAGCCAATGCTCTACAGGGTATGGGATGAAAAGAACAAGATGATGAAATACCTGATACCTGATCACCTGGTAAAAATCACCACTGCTTCCTCTGCTGGCACGGAACTGGTGGAGTGGCAGGGATGAAGCAGATACATCAGCATCTTGTAGCTCAAATATTCTCAAAACCTATCATTACCAAGTGGTCAGCATGTGTAAATGAGGATAGTCTGTCTCATTGGGAAGATGGAATCCATCCAAGGAAGGATGGGGAGGGACTTTTTAGGGTGTCAGGTAGTGGGATTGAGGGAATAGAGCAAAATGTATAGATTCAGGTTGGATATTAGGAAGAAGTTCTTCTCCATGAGGGTGGTAAGACACTAGAACAGGCTGCCCAGGGCGGTGGTTATAGAAGCTCCATCCCTAGAGAATTTGAAGGCCAGATTGGATCTAGTGTGGGCAGCCCGATCTAATGTGAGATATCCCTGCCCATGGCAAAGGGGTTGGAGCTGGATAATCCTTGAGGTCACTTTCAGCCCTGACAATTCTATGATTCTGTGTTCCTGTGGGAAGTGCTGTGCCTGAGAGAGCATAGGTTTGTCAGACAGCAGTTGCTCTCCTCTGAATGGACAAGTTAGCCTGGTTTAATGCAGGATGTGACTGCATTGGAGTAGGTCAGAAGGGGACTAAGAGGAGCTGTGCCTATGATCAGAGAATGTGAGGTAAGAAGAGCAGTCTGAGGAGCTCTAGTCCTACTTTTAGCCAATGCTATGCTAGCTGAGAACTTCTTTTGTAACAGTGCCGTTGGCTTCTGCTTGCAAATGGAGAGAAGGAGGCGAGAAGACCACTTCTGGCTCTCTAAACCTCCCTGAAAGGAGCATGGAGCCAGGTTGGGGTTGGTCTCTTCTCCCTAAGAATATGTGAGAGGATGAGAGGAAATGGCCTTAACTGGCACCAGGGGAGGTTTAGGTTGGACATTAGAAGAAACTTCTTCCTTGAAAGAGCTTTCAACCACTGGCACAGGCTGCCCAGGTACGTAGTTGAATCCACATCCCTGGATGTGTTTCAAAGAGGCAGAGCTGTGGTGCTGGCGGACAGGGCCTGGTAGATTTAGAGAATGGTTGGCTTTTCCAAGCAAAATTATTCTGTGATTCTACTGAAGCCAGGTAGGATGGCTTTCCTGGCATGGCAGAGCACCTGAATTCAAAGACCTGCTTAGACAGGCACCTTCAAGATCCTGATTCTGTCACCAGGCCACTGAAAACATGAAGTGCGAGGGAGAAAGTCCTTTTGAATGTCTGATGGTCAGTGTTCTTCCAGGGGAAAAAAAAATTAAAAAATAGAATGCTTGTGTCTGGCTCATGCTGGAGAATAAAGCCAAGCTCTCTCCAACTGCCTGAAGGCTGCTGTCTGCAGCAGAGTTTACCATGGCAGACTACAGGCTGAAGGTGGCTGTCAGGAAGAACCATAGTTCTTGGAATTGCTCAACATTATCAGTGGCAATTCCACCTTGGAAAGTCTCTTGGGGCAAATCAAATCTATCAAACCTCATCTTGGCACAAAATGAAACCAGGAATCAATGTAGGAATTCGCTGCTGTTTGCTCCCAGTTTATGGGGACTTGTTGAAGGATCTTTTACCAGATGCTACAATCTGAGCAGGAAGGAGAACAATCCAGGTTGGCTTTTTTGTCCCAGAAGGGAAATCAAGACAGTTTAACCTCACTTCGTGGGCCACCATGGGGAAACACCTAGTCCAGCTCACCACAGGCAAGTTCTGATCATGGAACCTCATGAAGATGAGATACGTTTGGCTACCCCACAACCGTCATGTTTGTTCAGCAAAAGGCTGGATGGGAGACATCTGACAAGATAAATGCAAGGCAGGAAGGGGATCCAAACTGGCCAGTGAGTCTGGATATGCCCCTAGCTGAAAAGAATGTGACTCCCATAGTAAAGGGCTGGGCTGATTCCTGGGTATGTGCTCATCGTTGTAAAGGGCTGGGCTGATTCCTGGGTATGTGCTCATTGTTATTAATAAAGGAAAAATAATTCACAGTCATGGTAGAATTTGCCTTGGGCTGTTGTGCTTCTCTGTGGTGAACGTGCTGCTTTCATGGTTCTCCATGCTGGTGAGCTGCTCCCATGGCTGGCCCTGCCCCCACAACAACAGTTCTACTGTTTGGCCACAGAATCCTAGAATCACAGAATTGCCTGGGCTGGAAGGGACCTCCAAAGTTCATCCAGTCCAGCCCCCTTTGCACTCAGAAGGACATCCTTCACTAGATCAGGTTGCTCACAGCCACGTCCAGCCTTACCTTGAGTATCTCCAGAGATGGGGCCACATCCACCTCCCTGTGCAACCCAGTGTTCCAGCAGCCTCATGGCAAAGAACTTGTTCCTTACATCCAATCTCAATCTGTTCTGCTCTCATTTCAAACACTGCTCCAGTCCTGTCCCTGTAGACCTTTTGGAACAGTTCTGCAGCCTTCCTGCACTGGCAGCTCTAAGGTCTCCCTGGAGCCTTCTCTTCTCCAAGCTGAACACCTTCAGGTTCCTCATTCTGTCCTTGCAGCAGAGGCTCTCCAACCCTCTGATAATTTTGTGGCTGCCCCTGGACCGTCTCCATCAGATTCATGTCCTTCCTCTGCTGAGGGCTCCAGAGTTGGACACAGTACTGCTATGTGAGGTGTCATTAGAGTAAAGTGGCAGCTCCCAGGCTTGGCCAGGCTATATCCAGCCCTGTGTTGCTCTGCTACTCCTCAGGCTCTGCATCTGCATGCATGACTTGTTCTCACATTCATGTATGAGGGGTTGCTGGTTTTGCTTCTCCTGGCAATGGGCAGGTTTGGAAGGACCAAGAGGAAAAGCTTTACAGAAGTAGTCATGTAAGGAAAAGATTGCATGGAAGCAAAATTTAAGGTAGGCCTTGGAAAACCCAAATAAGGTGGAATTGGGATAAGTCCTGCCGAGGGAGGTGGTGGAAGCCTCATCCCTGGAGGTTTTTAAGGTCAGGCTGGATGTGGCTCTGGGCAACCTGATCTAGCGTGAGGTGTCTCTGCCCATGGCAGGGGGCTTGGAACTGTATGATCCTTGAGGTCCTGTAGGAATTCCTTTGTTAGCCTTTGCTCAGAGACTGATGCACAAGGATGTTTTGAGTTTAGTGGGGCAAAACCCATGGGTACAGGGTGCCACTGAGTTGGTGGGAAAGTACTTTGAAGAATCCTGTCCTGCTCCTGTAACCTTGCTGAAGGGTGAGAGCAAGCAAACCACTAATGATGCACTTCTGGTTATTGCTGGATGTGGAGTTCCTATTACTTGGTCTCTTTACACTTTTCCTTGGGTGAGTTTGGCCATGGAGATATGTGGGGTTTTGGTTGATTTTTTTTTTTTAATTTTTATTATTATTTCTGGATTTTATAAGAGAGGCCAAACTGGAGCACTCAAAACAGTGGTAAGGTTTGCTACTTGATTCTGAAGGGTTGCATCATGGAGGGAATTTGGGGGAAGGGAAGGATTTGCCTCTCAAATGTGATTGCTAGAGGGGCCAAAAAGCAATAAAGATCATACGGAAAAGGAACCCCAAATTTGCAGAACATTTCTGATCAACCGTGGTTTGGCTGCCTCACTAAAATCTAGAGTGGCTCAGCCTTCTTGTTTGGTTTCAGCACCCAGGTGCAGACTAGAGATGCTAGCATGTCAAAATCCAACCTCAAAAGCAGTGAATGAGAGAGTGGATTCTGCCCGCCTGGGGAAACCTCACTTGGAGTACTGCATCCAGCTCTGAAGCCCTCAACAAAGGACATGGACTTGATGGAAAGGGTCCAGAGGAGGCCACAAAGATGATCAAGGGGTTGGAGTAGCTCTGCTATAAGAATAGGCTGAGGAAGCTGGGGTTGTTCAGCCTGGAGAAGAAAAAGCTCCAGGGAGACCTTAGAGCTACCTGCAAGTACCTGAAGGGGGCTACAAGAAGGCTGCAGAGGGACTGTTCCCAAAGGCCTGCAGGGAAAGGGCAAGGGGCAAAGGCTTGAAATGAGAGCAGAGCAGATTTAGATTGGATGTGAGGAACAAGTTCTTTGCCATGAGGCTGCTGAAACACTGCAACAGGTTGCCCAAGAAGGTGGTTGAGGCCCCATCCCTGGAGATTTTCAAGGTGAGGCTGGACAGGGCTGTGAACAATCTGATCTAGTGGAGGATGTCCCTGCTGAGTGCAGAGAGGGTTGGACTGGATGAGTTTGGAGGTCTTTTCCAACCCAGACCATTCTGTGATTCTAGGATTCCCTGATTCTATGACCTGAGATGCTTTTAAAAAAACAGTTTAGAGGAATAGCAGATGCAGCTTCACAAAAGCATACTGTGGTGATCTAGAGGGCCCAGAGGAGAGACAGCAATGATGGAATGTGCTCATATAATAAATTTGAGGCATGGGATCCATACAGGAGACAACAAAAAGGAAAAAGGAATGCGGCGCTGGTACAAGATCAGGGTTGCTGGAGCTAGCCTGGGGTCCCAAAGGATGGTGACCTAGGCCAGAGGCAGTGGTGAAGGTCAGCCATATCCAGGGCTGCCCTGGTCGAAGTGCATACTGAAGGTCTGGGGAAGACATAATTCTTTATGATCAGCACTAGAGACCCTTATCAGGATACTGGGAACTGTTTAATGCCACCAGTACAGTAAAGGCATCTGCAAACTGCAACAAGCCTGCTGTAGGTTGCCTTAGAGACTGGGATAGGGAAAGTAGGCCTGGGTTTTTGAGGTAAAGTATCACAGAACCCCAGCATGGAGGGAGGTGGAAGGCACCTCTGGAGATCATTCAGTCCAACCCTCCTGCTAAAGCAGGGCACTCACAGCAGCTTGCCCAGGACCACAATGCCCAGGATGGGTTGGAAGCTCTCCAGACAAGGAGACTGCACAGCCTCTCTGGGCAGCCTGCTCCAGGCCTCCAGCACCCTCACACCAAACAACTTTCTCCTCCTGTTCAGCTGGAACCTCCTGGATTCCAGTTGCTGTACTGTTGCCATAAATCTAACTGCTGGGTGTTTTTTCTAAGTTAACAGGCATAGCATTTGGAAATGGATGTAAGGAAATCCTCCCTGCAATACACTTTTCCCTAAAACCCAGGGGACTTCTAGGGGTGCTTCTTCATTTTCCTGGTGTGTCTTCCAGAGGTGGCTGAAAGGTTCTGTGAACAGCTGCAAAGGCCCTGATGGCAGCTGAGGCAAAGCACGAAGCTTTGAGTGACCAATTTGATTTAGTAAGTCTCAAATCCACTGCCTTTCCAGCATTGCTGCTTGTGCTCATTTATTAACTTCCTTTTCCACCTAATTTGCTGCCTGGTGGATGTTTGCACCCAGGAAATGTCTGCTTGCATATTCAATGGTAACTTTGGCTTGTAGTTGGGATTTTTATTTTTGCTCCTTAAATGATGCTTTGCAGCCTTTGCTGTACATGCAGAGCTACAGCTTATAATTCCTGGGCTGAGTAAAGGTGATAAAAGCTCTGAGGAACACCTCTCAGTGTTGTGATTATTAATATCACGTTAGTAATTATTAATAACATGTTATGAGTATTAATTTTATTAATAATAATAACAGATATTATTAATAATAATAATAGCGATAAGAGGCTATTACACAAAGGTTATTTATAAACACAGAATCAAACAATTTAAACAGTTTAAACAGTCAGAACTTGGAAAACAGGGAAACTGATAACAGGGGAAATCCTAACCTCACCTATTCTCACAGACACAATAGGTACAGAGTGTTCCGAGGAGAGGAGGAGAAGAAGTTTGCCTTGCTGCTGTGCTGTAGGCTGCAAACTGCAATGCCTGCTGTAAACACATTGCCACTGTGAAAGACGTGCAAATAGACATCCCGTCTCGGTGAGAGCAGCAGGAAAAGAGAAAATTGTCCTAATCACCCTTCCTTAAATACACTATTTTGAAGGGTGAAACTGGCTAATAGGCATTAGCGTCCATTGTTCTGGCCAATGAATTCAAAGTCCTACGCCTGGGTGTCCATCCTAGCATTTGAGAGACAGCACAAGACACCCGACTTGGTCATGTGCCATGGGGCTTTCTTGGGACTAAACCTGCATTGTCTGCTCAATCCTGCCACTCCCGGAACCTTACTACGGGAGGAGGAGAGCCAGAGGTCCGAACCAATTTGGGCAGGATTTATGCCCTACCAGGACACTCAGTAGTGTGGGAACAGGCTGGTTTTGAGGGCAGGGGGAGGTGGCAAAGCAAAGCACCCAGAGTGAAAAATGCAAAGCTGCATGGGGAAGAGCCAAATCTGTAATGGTTTGGAGTCTTGAATTCACTTGTTTCATCTGGGTGATCTGTGATGTTCACACAGAATCATTATGGAATTGTTTAACTTGGAAAATTCTTAGAAGGTCATCCAGGCCAGGCCCAGTCCCACCGTGGCTATTAAAACATGTCCCCAAATGCCATGGCACCTCCAGGCATGGGTGTTATAAATTTGTTCCACAAATTTATGTGAGTCCGAGCCAATCAGAATTTAAGGTTTTATTAGCAAGCGACAACAAGCAAACAGCGCTGGACAGCCGGGGAGCTCCTTGCTCTACCATCAGGCTGCGCCCCGGAACAACAACAGGTACCTTTTATTTGCTATCCTAATACATATTCATCAATGCTTGGAAGGGGACAGTCTCACTTTGGCACATGCGTTCTTTGCCTGGGGTTCCCGCCAATGATCACATGCTCCTTGTCTCCACAACCCCACCCCCCCCACCCCAATCTCCTCCACCGCCCCCAATTTATACCATACTGTAATTTAACAATTCTAACAAGGTTTGATGAACAAATGATTCACAGTTTATCACAACCCCCCCCTTTTTCTTTTCGCCAATTTGTTCCCCAAACTGTTTAAGTTCTTGCTGGCTCGGGATAGAAATCTCTTCTGTCTCTGGTATCCCTTCCAGGGGTTAATGAATTACCTCAGCCCATGTTTGTGGTAAACAGTATGCCTAGGACGTGCTGAAAAGGGTGGAAGCTCCCCCATTTCCCACTATTCATACCAGTACTATCCTTCCATTTGGAGCCTTGGGTATTTCCTCTGAAGGAATTTTAGCATGGAGGTGGCTCTTCCAGTACTCTCATACAGCTCCAATAACAGGAGTCAGTTCTCCACAGTGTCTTACCCCTCTACCTCTCTCGTCAACTCGATTGCTTTGAGCCATGAGGGATAGCATCTTCTCAGTAGCAAGGGTAGTCTTCAGGAGAGAGAGAGAATAATAATTGGAGTGCTCACCTCCGTTTGTACATTCACACAGCTCCCTTGGAAGTAGTACTCTGATTTACCAGTAGATTTTAATTTCAATGAGCTTACCACAGTTCTCAGCACTCCTATAAACCGATTTTCCCACCAATTGAAGTATTTATTGCGTCCTCCTTGTCATGGCCCCCTTCATGTCCATTTAAACCTTCCTGAGGGTGATCCTCAGGTTTCCTGGAGGGCTTGTAACTTCCCAGGACTGGTCCAAGTCTTGGAGGGGTCCTTTCACACGGCTTGCAGGAGTCCAACCCTTCTTGGCTGTCCAGATGGCTGTTTCTGTGGTAAGTAAAACAAGATAGGGTCCCTCCCAACGAGGGGTTAATGAGGACTCTTTCCAGGATTTAATCAAAACCTTATCCCCTGGTTTGATCTTACGGATAGCCATATCTAAAGGGGGCCTTTGGACCACCAAACCTTTATTCCGTAATTGCTCCCTTTTGGCCATTAGATGGATCAAATAAGGTTTAATTTGTTGGCTCTCAAACTGGGGGTAGTCCTGTGGGATCTCCAAGTCATACAGCATTCTGTATAACATTTCAAAGGGAGAAATTCCAACATCCATACGGGGCTGGGTCCAGATATTTAGCAATGCTAGGGGAAGACACCTTACCCAAGATATTTTGGTTTCCAGCATCAACTTTGTCAGTTGCTTTTTTATTTCTCCATTCGTTCTTTCAACTCTACCCGAACTCTGAGGGTTCCATGGAGTGTGATATTGTCACTGGGTGCCCAGGAGGATAGAGCTTTTTTTGCTATTCTTGATACAAAATGTGGCCCTCTATCAGAATCAATCACTTCGATAGAGCCATATCTTGGAATGACTTCCTCCAATAACCATCTCACTACTGTCTGAGCTGTAGCCCAGGCCGTTGGAAAGGCTTCCACAAAGTGTGTCAAATGGTCTACAATTACCAATAAATACTTATATCTCCCTACTTTTGGTAGTTCAACAAAATCTATTTGAATTTTTGCAAACGGCCTGTGTGCTAGTTCCCTTCCTCCCAGTGGCCTCTCCCTCACTTGGTATCTATTAACTTTTTGACAAATTATACATTCACTCACAATTCTTTTTGCTATATTATATATCCCAATGCACATATATTTGATGGCAAACTGGTCTACTAAGGCTTGGGTTCCCCAGCGGGTTTTTCCATGGAAGCCAATGACTTGGGGAGGACCTCCTGACCATCAGGGAACTTCCAACTGGTGCTACCGGTAGGGGGGGCGCGGAAGGCTGCGGAGGTGAGGGTGGTGGAATATAAGGGGGAGGAGAGGTAGCAATCTCCTCTTCATCCCTTGATTTCTTTCTCCTAGCCCCTTTCTCCTCCTCCTTGAGAGGATATAAATTCACTCTAGTCTCTGACCCAATCCACAAACGGGCGTATTCACTTTCTTCCAAACTAAAGGGGTCCTTTGAATTAACATAAACATTCAGGGCCTGGCATATCCAATCCTCAAAGGACCCAAATACAGGCCAACATAGGTGGTCCTCTCTAATTTGTTTACCGCCCCAAGCTACCATACAATAATGAATAATTTTTGCTTTATCCTTACCCCGCCTAGAGGGGTAATCATAGAATCATAGAATGGTTCAGGTTGGAAGAGACCTCAAAGATCATCCAGTTCCAACCCCCTGCCATAGGCAGGGACACCTTCTACTAGATCAGGTCGCTCAAGACCTCATCCAGCCTGGCCTTGAACACNAGCCTGGCCTTGAACACATCCAGGGAGGGAGCAGACACAACCTCTGTGGGCAACCTGTTCCAGTGCCTCACCACCCTCACTGTGAAGAATTTCTTCCTAACATCCCGTTCAAATATCCCCTCCGCCAATTTGAACCCATTCCCCCTCGTCCTGTCATTACAAGACCTTGTGAATAGTCCCTTCCCAGCCCTCCTGTAGGCCTCCCTCAGATACTGGTAGGCTGCTATGAGGTCTCCCCAAAGCCTTCTCTTCTCCAGGCTGAAAAGCCCCATAGTAGAGGTGCTCCAGCCCTCTGATCATCTTTGTGGCCCTGCTCTGGACTCTCTCCAACAGTTCCATGTCCTTCTTG
Source organism: Psilopogon haemacephalus (assembly GCA_013396835.1). Taxonomy (NCBI): domain Eukaryota; kingdom Metazoa; phylum Chordata; class Aves; order Piciformes; family Megalaimidae; genus Psilopogon; species Psilopogon haemacephalus. Next base: position 41,315 of record VWZI01000003.1, read on the forward strand.
TGCTGGGGGCTCCAGAACTGCACACAGTACTCCAGGTGGGGTCTGACAAGAGCAGTGTAAAGGGGCAGAATCACCTCGCTTGCCCTGCTGGTAATGCCAGGATGAACAGGCAACAATCATTCCAATATGTAATCATTAAACCTAACAGACTGTCTGGTGGTATTTGGGGAAATCCTATCTGAGGTCCCAAGCCACCCATGGGATCAGAGGGCTTGCTTTCTCTCTGCCCCATCCTCCGGAGTTCCTTCTTTCACACACACACACGCTCCCTATTCTATTGGAGTGTATTCATTAGGTGTGCCGGCAGTTGAAAAATTCAGAAATACAGGGCTTTAGTTGACACAGGTGCTCAGTGTACTCTATTGCCATCAAATTGCAAAGGGACAGAGTCTATAACTATTTCTGGAGTCACTGGTGGATCTCAATAGTTAACTAAGTTGCAGGCTGAAATAAGTATAACTGGTAAAGAGTGGAAGAAATGCATTATTATAACTAGTCCTGAAATTCCCTGTATTCTGGCAATTGATTTTTGAGAGAAGGTTGTTTCAAAGATTCTAAAGGTCACAAATGAGCTTTTAGAACAGCATCTGTAGAAATTGAGGATGGTAAATTGAACTTTCAGATGAATCTGCAGTTGTGTGACATCACCACATAGAGGATGCGAAACTGCCAATTGCTACTGAAACTGTGTATCACAGGACGTACAGAACTAACTGTGCCTCTTTGTTGCCTGTTCATCCCTGATTTGTCAATTGGAAAATCAGAAGGTCATTGAGAATGTTCATTCACCATTCAACACTCCAATTTGGCCTGTGAGCAAGGCCAACAGAGACTGGTGCCTCATAGTATACTTCTATGCTCTCAATGAAGTGACTCCACCCATGAGCGCAGCAATACCAGACATGCTGGAACTCCACTACAAGCTGGAATCAAAGGAAGCCAAATGGTATGCTATCACAAACACTGCTAGTGCTTTCTTCTCTATTCCCATAGCAGAGGAATGCAGGTGTCAGTTTGCATTCACCTGGAGAGGAATCCAGTATCAGTTCAACCATTTGCCTCAGGGGTGGAAACACAGGTCAACAATCTCACTCAGTGACCCACAATGCATGGAGAAAGGTAAAGCTCCAGAGCACATACAATTCATCAACAACATCATTGTGTGGGGCCAAACTGCTGAGGAAGTCTTTAAGAAAGGTAACAAAACAATTGACATTCTGTTGCAAGCAGGTTTTGCCATTAAGAGAGACAAGGTAAATGGACCTTCCAGAGAAATTCAATTTCTGGGAGTGTGGTAGCAGGATGGTTACTGTCACATTCCACAGGATATGATAAAGTCTCCACCATGGCAGTTCCCACAAATAAGAAGAACACTGTATCTTTCTTGGGTGCAGTGGGATTTTGGAGACTACACATTCCTGCACTCAGTCAAATTGTCAAACCTCTGCATGATGTGACTCGTAAGAGAAACCATTTTGAGCGGAGACCTGAACAACAAGCAGCCTTTGGTCAAATAAAGTGAGAAGTAGTCCATGCTGTGGGCTTGGGACCTGTACAATCTGGTCCGGACATTAAAAACATTCTGCATACGGCTGCAAGTGACAATGGTCCAACTTGGAGTCTTTGGCAGAAAGCTCCAAATGAAACACGTGGTCATCCACTTGGTTTCTGAGGACGTGGCTACAGAGGTTTAGAGGCAAATTACACTGCAACAGAGAAAGAAATACTAGCAGCCTATGAGGGAGTGAAAGCAGCTTCTGAAGTGATTGGAATTGAGTCACAATTGCTTTTAGCTCCTAGATTGCCAGTTCTAAACTGGATGTTTAAAGGTAAAGGGTCATCACTGTGTAATGCCACAGATGCAACCTGCTCTAGATGGATGGCTTTAATAACCCAATGAGCATGAATAGGTAGTTTCGATTGACCTGGTCTGGTAGAAATGATCACCAACTGGCCAAAAGGCACAGACTGTACAAAACAGAGGAGAGAGTAATTTGTGCTGAAGAAGCTTCTCCTTATGGTGATCTCTCTGATCAGGAAAAGAACTATGCTTTGTTCATAGATAAGTTCCTTTAATCTTGTTGGGAGCAAGTGAAGATGGAAATCAGCAGTCTACCAGGAGAGTTACTGAAGTGAGAGACTGAGAAGGTGAATTGTATTGGGTTAAGGCTAGCTTCCCCAAGCCCAAAAGCCCAATGAAAACTCAAAACGATTTGGAAGTAAAAAGGGTAAAACTTTAACAAGAAGTAAGAGGGAAAGGGTTTTTTTACAGAAGGTGAACGAAAGGGGAAACAAGCTTCGGGATATGGAGAATGAGGGAGAAGGGTACAGAGACGAGGGAGAAGGGAGAAAAGGAAAAAAAAATATGACCGCAGGAGGCAGCTGATTCCTGAGGCTGAATTTGATAGCTTTGGTGCTGAAAGGAAAGCAGGATGCAGGAATTCTATGGCGAAAAGACTCAGTCCCAGTTCCAGAAGAGAATAATGGTGTTCTCCACACAGCAGCAGGGAAACACGTGCTCTGGCAGCAGAGAGCAGCAAGCAGGTGCTCGAGCAGCCAGCACGAGGAGAAGAGAGAACGAAGAAGAGAGGGGGGGGAAACTGGGTCCTCCCTTTTATAGTCCAAATCCTAGCAGGAAGTGGGAGTGTCTAACCATGACACCTGGGAAAAGGGTGAAACCATTCCTTGGGAAGAGGCAGGGGGTCCCAGGTGGGCTTAAACCTTTACATGAATCCAGTCAATTTGCTGACGTAAGAGCAGTCCAACTTGCTCTTGATGTGGCTGAACGGGAAAATTGGCCTATCCTTTACCTTTAGACTGACTCATGGATGATAGCCAAGGTTCTGTGGGGTTGGCTAAAAGAGTGGCTGGCAGAGGAAAGGAAAGCCTATTTGGTGTGCTGATCTATGGCAGGACATTGATGCATGACTGGAGAGAATTCCAGTGAAGGTGCAGCACGTAGACGGACACATCCCTAAAAAGAAAGCTGCTGAGGAACATCAACACAACCATCAGGCAGATCAAGCTGCTAAAATTGCTCAAGTAGACACAAACTGTGATCTTGATTGGAAACACCAAGGTGAACTGTTCTTAGCTCGGTGGGCCCATGACTCATCTGGACATCAAGGCGGAAATGCAACCTAACAATGGGCACGTGACAGGTCAATTGACTTATCCATGGACGCTATTACCCAAGTCGTACGTGACTGTGACATTTGTGCTGCCATTAAGCAGTCTAAGCCAATCAAATCCTTATGATATGGTGAGTGATGGGGGTGGGTGATACTCAGAATGACCACACCCTGTTGAACTTAAATTTCTCCCTGCCCAGCTCTCCATCCTGTCTGTGTCTTGATGAATGGCAGCACAACTCTTCTGTGTGTCAGTCACTCCACCCATCTTGGAGTCATCAGAAAAACTTGCTGACAGTGCACTCCATGCCCTCATCCAGGTTGTTAATGAATACACTGAATAATACTGGTCCCTGTACTGACCCCTGAGGGACTTCACTAGTTACAGGCCTCCAGATAGACTGTCCCATTGACCACAACTCTCTGACTTCTTTCCTTTAATCAGTTCCCAATCCACCTCACTTCTCCCTCACCCAGACCACACAGCCTCAGTTCAGCTATGAGGATGCTGTGGAAGACAGTGTCAAATGCTTTGCTGAAATCAAGGTAAAGCATATCCACTGCTCTGCCATCGTCTATCCACCTGGTTATATCCTCATAGAAGGTTATCAGGTCAAACATGACTTCCCCTTTGGAAAACCATGCTGACTTCTCCCAGTGACCTTGTCTTGATATGGCTAAGCACAGTGCTGAGAATAAGCCACTCCATTATCTTTCTGGGGATGGAGGTGAGGTAGGCAGCTCTATAGTTACCTGGGTCCTTTTCCTTACCCTTTTTGAAGGGTAAGAGAGGTAGTCCATGCAGCAGACCTGGAAACTGTTTGATCTGGTCCAGACATTAAAAACATTCTGTATATGGCTGCAAGGGTGCCAATCCCCAGGAACCTCTCCTGTCCATCATGACTTACCAAAGATGATGCAGAGTGGTCTGGCAATGACCTACACCAGCTCCCTCAGCACTTACGGATGCATGCCATCAGGACTCATGGTCTTAAGGGTGTTCAGTTTACTTAACTCTTCCCTAACTTAGTTCTCACTAACCCAGTCCCCATCGACCAAGGAAGCCTCCTCCTTAACCTTGTCTTCCCTCGTGGCCTCAGGGGCGTGGGGCTCCTGAGTACAGATGGAAACAAAGAAGACATTCAGCAACTCTGCCTTATCTGCATCCTCTGTCACTAAGAACCCCAGCCCATGCAGCAGAGGGCCTATATTGCCTCTAGTGTTGGTTCTTCCTGCAATATATTTGAAGAAGCCCTATCTGTTGTCTTTGGCCTGCCTTGCAAGATTGAATTCCAAGGCAGCCTTAGCCTTCCTAGTAGCCTCCCTACATCCTCCAGGAACTGTCTTATATTCCTCCCAAGTGGCCAGTCCCTCCTACCACAATCTATGGACTTTCTTTTTCCCCTTGATTTTGTTCAGCAGCTCCCTACTTAACCATGCAGGTCTCCTGACTCCCCTTCTTGATTTCTGTAAAGGGTCAAGGCCACCTGGGAACACCCTGACTCCTCCCAAGGCGTGGTCTGACCTTTTCCCAGGTGTCATGGTTAGCCACTCCCACTTCCTGCTAGGACCTGGCTATAAAAGGGGAATCCAGGTTTGTCTTCTCTCTCTTCTCCTTGTCCTGGCTGCCTGAGTGACTACTCTGCTGCTAGACCACCATGTGCTCCTCTGCTACCACGTGGAGAGCACCACCATTTTTATTTGGAACACTAACTGCTTTTCACCATCACATTTCTACATCCTGCCTCCATCCAAGAGCAAAATCATCTACCTCAGCCTTGGGACTCAATTGCCTTCCATGGGTTGTATTTGTATTTTGTTCCCCCTTTTTCCCTTCTCCCCAGCTTCTGTATTTTTTTCCCTCATTCTCCATACCCTACATTTTGTTCCCCTTTTCTCCCACCTTCTGTAAAAAAATCCCTTTTCCCTCCTATTTATTGTTAAAGTTTTATACCTTTTTTACTTCCAAATTGGATAGAGGTTTTTTTGGGCTTTTGGGCTCAGGGGTAGCTGGCTTAAACCCAATACAATTTCCTGCTCACTGGAATGCTCTGATCTTGAGCTTGGAAGAAGTATTTCTTGAATATTAACCAACTGTCATGAGCCCCTTTGCCTTGTAGTACTCTGTCCCATGCTATTTCCCCTAGTAATTGCTTGAGGAGGCCAATGTTGGCTCTGTTGAAATCTAGAGTTGTGATCCTGCTGTATATTCTATTCCTACCACTCAAAATCTTGAACTCCACCATCTCCTGATTGCTGCAGCCAAGGCATCTTCATTGTTTCTACCAGACCCTCCTTGTTGGTGAGTATCAGGTCCACTCTTCTCCTAGCTGTCTCCTCCACCATTTGCATCATTGATGCACTGGAGGAACCACCTGGACTGTGGCTGACTGGCTGAGGGGGTCTTCCAGCAAATGTCTGGGTAATTAAAATCTCCCATGAGAACCAGGGCCTGTGATTGAGAGGCAGCTAACAGCTGTCTGTAGAAGGCCTCATCAACTTCCTCATGCTGACCAGGTGGCCTGTAATAAACACCCACAACTGTATCAGCCCTGCTAGCCTGACTTTTGATTCATACTCACAAACTTGCCTTGTACTTCATACTTGCCCTGGGCAGAACTCAATACATTCTAGTTGCTTCTTCACAGAGAGCAACCCCACCACCTCACATTGGTGACCTGTCTTTCCTAAAGAGGACACAGCCATCTATAATCACATTCCAGTCATGTAAGCTATCCCACCAGGTGACAATGTAACCCCCTTAGCACACCTGGACTTCTAACTCCTCCTGTTTATTCCCCATGTTACATGTGCAGGCATTTCAGGGATCAAGCTGAGCATGCCAACTTTACCCTGACAGAGTGAGAGACTCCATGAGACTCTGACTGTTTTGCTGTGTTTCTGTCACACTGCTGGGCAAGGAGCTGAAGGCTCTTGCTAGCTCTCCATTCATCCAGCCTTCGTGTGCCATTCCCCAGCTTGTCACATGAAGGCCTGATTGCACCCTCATTCTCTTCTCTGGAGCACCTGTTGTCATCCCCACTCTCCTTCAAACCTAGTTTAAAGCCCTCTCAGTAAGCCCTGCCAATTTATGGGCTAGAATCCTTTTGCCCTTTATAGATAAGTGGGACCCATCTGGGTCTAGCTGGCTAGGTGCAGTGAGAGTTGCTCCATGATCAAAGAACCCAAAATTCCATCAGTGGCACCAGGCCTTGAGCCATTTATTGAGAATATGGATTCTCTTGTTCTTTTCAGTATTCATCTCTTCCACTGGAGGAACTGAGCAAAACACCACCTGTGCTCCTGCTCCATCAATTAATTGACCCCAAGCCTTGAATTCCTTTTTAATTACCTGAGTACCTTTCTTGTCAACCTCATCACTGACAGCCTGGATAACCAGCAATGGGTAATAGTCAGTAGCCTGAATTAGCTTAGGTAGCCTACGCTTGATAACCTGCATCCAAGCCCCAGGCAGGCAGAAAACCTCCCTGTGGGATGGATCCAGTCAACACATAGGACCCTCTGTTCCCCTTATAAGGTAGTCACCTACTACAACCCTCCTTTCCTTTATAGAATAGAATAGAATGGAACAGAATAGAACAGAACAGAACAGAATAAGCTAGGTTGGAAGAAATTTCCAAGATCATCCAGTCCAACCTATCACCCAGCCCTATCCAATGGCCCTAAGTGCTCCATCCAGTCTTTTCTTCAACACCTCAAGGGACAGTAACTCCAACACCTCCCTGGGCAGCCCATTCCAATGCCAATCACTCTCTCTGTGAAGAACTTCTTCCTAATATCCAGCCTATACCTCCCTTGGCACAACTTGAGACTGTGTGCCCTCATTCTGTTGCTGGTTGCCTGGGAGAAGAGACCAACCCATCTGGCTACAGCCTCCCTTTAGGTAGTTGTAGACAGCAATGAGGTCACCCCTGAGCCTCCTCCTCTCCTGGCTAAACACCCCCAGCTCCCTCAGTCTCTCCTCATAGGGCTTGTGCTCCAGCTCCCTCACCAGCTTCATTGCCTTTCTCTGGACACTTTCCAGTGCCTCAAAATCTCTATTGAATTGAGGGGACCAGAACTGGACACAGTACTCAAGGTGTGGCCTGACCAGTGCCAAGTACAGGGGAAGAATAACCTCCCTTGTCCTGCTAGCTACACTATTCTTGATACACGCCAGGATGCCATTGGCTCTCCTGGCCACCTGGGCACACTGCTGGCTCATGTTCAGCTACTATCTACCAGCACCCTGTGGTGGTTTTGCAGTTACCTGCCCCCCCACCTTTTGATATAAACCCTGGCTAGGACTCAGAACACTGGAAGTTGATAGATGAAGCTTTATATTTACAGCAATGCACAATATACAAGCAGATATTTAAAATTTATAACAGATATTTACAAATATATACAGTGAAAAGGTAATACAGAAACACCACAGCCCTCTCAGAGATCAAAATCCCCAAGAGAGGTAACCAACCACCCCTACCACCTTTCCCCCCTTCCCCAATCTTAGCTCACCACCTGTTGATGCTGCAGATAGGCGGAGGTAGATCGGCCAGGGGGATTAGCAGTAGGAAAGAAGTTAGTAGAATTATTGAAAACTAGCTACCAAGGCAGAGACAAAGAACCATGCAAAGAGAAGCTGCCACAGCTCAGTGAGGTCTGAAACCATCTGACTATCTATGTTTGGGTTACACTTTTTTTAAAACAAAATTTTTTCTTTCTCAGTAAAGCTCTGGGCAAAGTGCCATACTGTGTTTTCCTCTCACAGCCAATAGTCTAATTTCTCACTCAAATTCTCCAATCAGTTCAAACCAGCACACACCCTCAGGTCCCTTTCTGCCTGGCTGCTCTCCGGCTACTCTGTTCCCAGACAGTAGCGCTTCCTAGGGTTGTTGTGGCCAAAGCGTAGAGCCCTACACTTAGCCTTGTTAAATCTCACCCCACTGTCCTCTGCCCACCCATCCAGCCTGTCCAGGTCCATCTGCAGGCCCCTCCTACCCTCCAACAGATCAACACCTGCTCCTACCTTGGTGTCATCTACAAACTTCCTCATGATGGACTCAATCCCCTCGTCCAGGTCATCAATAAAGATATTGAACAGGATCTGTCCCAGCACTGATCCCTGGGGCACACCACTAATGACTAGTCACAAACAAGATGTGGCACCATTCACCACCACTCTGGGCCCAGCCAGTTTTTGACCCATTTCAGAGTGGATCTGTCCAAGCCACTAGCTGCCAGCTTTGCCAGGTGCTTATTGTGGCAGACTATGTCAAAAGCTTTGCTGAAGTCCAGGTAGACTACTGTTGCAAAATATCTCTGAGAAGCAGCATTAGAGCAGTGAACAACCCACTGCCAGGAGTATGTTTAAAGGAGAAGCACAGCAGAACGCCTGTGAAGTGAAAGTGCAGCCGGAAACAGATGGAAGGACAACAGATGCAGAGGAAGGAAGATGTCTGCTAACTAGAAGTTTCTCGGAGAACTGCAAACTCATTGTTGTTGTATTCAGTAACCAATTACTGTATGACACATATGATCCCCTTTACCAATTACCTTGGAGTATTCGATAACGCCCCCCAGCTGGCAGAGTATAAAAGGAGCAATAAGAGTTTTGCTATCACCTATATTGGGTCGACTGCTTACCTCCCCTGCGCCAGCAGGTGGCGCCTGAACAGGGACCTGAAGCAATCTACAAGAAGGCATGGCGCGGACGTGCGCCGGTGAGCAGCAGCCAGCGGGTGGAAAAAAGTTTTGCCTGAACCGATCCAAAGGAGGTTTACACTGTCTGAGAAGAGCTACCACTGTGGAAATACACGGGTACGCGGAACCACACGGGGCTGCATTAAAAAGGACACGGAAAATAAGCGGGAAAAAGAGGATGCAGAATACACGCGGTAAATTACACGCGGAATACATGCGGGAAACAAGGACGTGGAATACACGTGGGAAATTCCACAGGGAATACACGCAGTAAAATACACACAGTAAATTCCACGCGGAATACACGCGGGAAAACGCAATGGATAAAGAGGCATCTCTCTCCTTGTTACGAAGCTTTTTAGAAAAGCGCAGTGTAAACTTCTAATTGAAGTATTTACAGGACTCTTAGCATTTGGGGATGCAAAGGGATACTTTGCTAGCTCCGAGTTTTATTTTGATGAAGAGGAGTGGCATAATTACGGGACTGAGCTTTGGGACTTGATGATGGATGGCGACGGGACCGCACGGAAGTTGCAGAGACTGGCGAAAGTGTATAAACGTTATAGAGAGATGTGGGATGGAGCAGCGGATCACAGTGATGGTGGCGGCAACCCAGCGTGAGCTGCAACAGAGTGGGACGGGGGAGACAGAAACTGTTTTCGGGCTAAATAACAGTGATGTGTTTGATAAATGCCGTCCCGGACAGCCGTGGGCTGGACGCCCGGTACCGGTAGTTCCACCAGGTACGAGAAATTGCTTTGATTTCCCCCTGCCACCGCCTAAACATCCGGAACTAGAGCACGTAATGGCAGCTACCGCCCGGAACGCAGCAGAACTGTTTAAGGACACTTTTCCCACAAATCTCTGTGTAACATTGGCTGATAGTGATAAAAAAGCAAAGGCAGCCTCTGCCCCAGCAAAAGTGACTTTTTGCATGCGATCGCGAGGATCCGGCATGCTGTCTGAACAAGTTTTTGTGACTATCGGAGCTCTGAACTACAAAAACGATGGCTCCGAGCCGGAAGAAGCGACACCGCCCACAAAGGCGGTGTCATCGTCGGCAGTCTCAGAGCGCATTGCCCCTGCAGCTTGGGTCATTGCCCATGGTTCTGCTGAGCCCCTCCCCACTTCCCCCTCCCTCCCTCCCGCTCTTACCCCGCACGGCTGCGAGCTTCTTCAAAACCGACAACTCGCCGCTTCTCCACACCCCCAGCGCAATTCTGTGTTCCTTAAAGTGATAGTTCCAATGTGTTCTGTTAACAGATTGTTTCATTTTCTTTGCTCATAATGTTTTTCAGGGTCCGTTTTTCAGTTGTGGTTTTGATATGCATAGAATTGTTTTCATATGGTAAATGCAAAAGAAGAATATGTTATAGAATAGTGGAAGTGATAAATACTGGATAATTATAAGTGTAAGGTAATTACAATGGAGATGTTAAGTAGTTTAGAATAGAATATTGTAGTAGTAATAGTTTATACGAATGTTGTTAGAAGAATACATTATGGAATAGTGGAAGTGATAAATACTGGATAATTATAAGTCTTAGGTAATTACAATGGTGTATGTTAAGTATTTCATAATTGTAATAGAATGTAATAGTAATAATTTATAGGAATTTTGTTAGGATAAGTTGTTTATAGGTTTATAGATTAATAATCTTTTTATATTGAGAGATCTAAGGGTTCTTTACATCATCTTTTCCTTTGTATGTCATGACAGAAGAAGAACACAAATACTGGAGCACTCTATGAAATGTAACATCTTCTTTTTGTCTTTTTTCAGTTTTTGGGTTTTCTTTTTTCTGACTCAGTGGTTTAAATTTAACACAATTTTTGTTAGTTTATAGATTTTAGCATTGGTGTAGTTAAAGGTTAAGAGATTAGAATAAGAAATATTATAGTTTGTGTAATGGAATAGGGATTAAAAAGGGGAAGAAAAAAGAAGAAGGAAGAAAAGAGGAAAAAAGAAAGGTTTTTAAAGGTTTTTGGTATAAGGTATCAGCAAGGTTAAATGGCAAGAATTTGAAGATTGTTGGATTCAGTTTTTTGATACACAGAGATTTTATTTGCAGCGTGTTGCACTGGCTACCAGTTTGCTGTGGTGGATATAGAGAGATGATGTTTTGTCACGATCTTCGGGAGTTCACCTGGCTGTTCGCTGTGTGCCTCCTTTACGGTGATGATGTTGTGGCCCTTGTGTTTCCCCCGCAGCAGAGCAGAGCACGCAGATGTGTCCCTGCCTCTTGCAGGGTTGGGGCTGGATGATCTTTTGAGGTCTCTTCCAATGCCTTGCATGTTATCGGAATTGTTTTGCTCATGTTGATTATATTAAGAATGGCTTATGGATGTATCATGCATAGTTCAGATAAGCTGACCCCCAAAGCCCTCATTGTCAAAAAAAAAAAAAAAAGGGGGGGGGAGGGGAATTATTGGAGAATGGCTTAGGGAAAAAGACATAGGTCTGCAGAAACATTGTACAATCCAGGCTTTGAGGACGGTCATGATTATATTTTTGCATGCTTTTGCAAGCTGATTTGGTGCACAAGCTTTCATCAATTGTATTTAGGAGAAATTAGCAACGCTACAAGTAAGATACTGATTCAAGGTCAAGTGGGAACAACTGCCTTGTTGGTTGCCTGTAAATAATTAACTTAAAAATACTGTGTCTGTTATCTTTTGCAGAAGGGCCCCTGCAACTGGTAATAAACACTGTTTTCTTTTTTATGAAGGAATTGTGGGATTGTGAGATAGATCTGGCCTTGACTCAGAGTCTAAGAGGGTAGTCTAACACAGGCCTCTGGTTCCCATGGCAGGATAGCCACATCCCACAAGAAGGAAAAAGACAGACATCTGGCTAGGAATGACACAACACCAAACTGTTGGTAGAAAAGTATGCAGATGTGTTCATGGGGTAAGATGTGTCTTACGAGTCCTTCGTTTGAATTCTTTAATAGTCCCAGCAGTGCTCCAGGGCAATGTGTTTCTCCAGGGCAGGTTGGTGTGAGCAGGGCAGGAACCATGGAGGAAGGAATCAGGGAAACAGGAACAGTCCTTTCTCTTTAGGGAAACTCAGGAACAGTATTTTATTCTTGAAGAAAAAATCAGGGTGCAGCCTCTTGCTGTATGGCATCAGGGAAGAACAGTTGCAGGTGAGATGCTGTAGCCTTCCTTCAGATTCTATTGTGGATGTGGGTTCCATTGGACGCCTGTGGTGCTGAGGTAGCTAGGAAAAAAAGACTATAACAGCTTAAGAAACTATTATACAAGAACTGTATTACATGGAGCTGTGTTACTGGCTACCACCAATTTCCATCTTCACCACTTGGATTCAACTTCGAAGCTTTCAAGTTGACGCCTGCCACTTGCTTCTCCCCACTCTGTCACCCAAGGCAGGAGAGGCTCATCTCTCCAAGTTGCTTTTTTCTAAGCCTCCAAGGCCGCCACGGGCCACCAGCTATCAGCAGGAGAGACAAGTGCTTCCTCTCTGCAGGCTTCCCTCTCACTCCCCTGCCACTTCAGCCCAGGGAGCACGTTCAGAAGCGCACAGCATTTTCTCATGATCCAGACTACTGCAGATGACAAGACGGCACTCTCGATCAGGATGAGCACAAACATACACATGGTGAGACATGGTCCCAACTCTCTAACATCTGCCTGAACTTGCTTCCATCTCTCCATCAAAATCCTAACAAAAGGCACAATTTTTTCTAAGCTTTAATTCTGTATTTTTCTCCAATTCAAACTAGTCAAACCAGTAGCTTTGTCATTCTGTGTAGGGGCCACCAAAAATTGCATCATGGTTTTACTGCCAATAGAATTAAAACTCTCAAATGAATTGGAGAAAATAACAGAATTATATTTTGGATAGAGAGATGCATGAGAAAAGTTACAGAGCAGATATAGAAGTCATAGCAACCCCCTTGAATTTTGTTCCCATCCCAAAACTAAACCTACAAACCCCAGTGCTCCAGTCCTCCCCTCTCCATGCCTCTGCCCTTCCTAGGCCCAAAACAGTCCTACCTGCTTACATATTTACCCGATAACAGCTCCTGCCCAGCACAGGATGGAGGGGGAGGAAAGGAGAGTGAGCTGGCCTTGCCCTGAGCTTACGAAGAGATAGTAGAATTATGGGATGGAATAACATTCTTCTCTAGTCCATAGAGGAGTTTTAACCATATAATTCCCAACCTGGGACAGCCATCCCTGAGTAGAGCCTGGCTGCATTCTCCCAACACTGCCCTGCACATCTTTAGCACAAAAATGAGGGCAGCCCTCAGTCTCCTCTGCTCTAAGCTTCCAGCCCCAGTTTCCTCAGCCTGGCCTCGCAGGAGCTGTTCTATTGCCTGCAGCAGCTTGGGGGCTCTGGGCTGCACTCTCTCAGGCAGTTCCCTGAGGTCCTTCTTGAACTGAAGAGCCCAGAACTGGACAGAAGATTCCAGATGTGTCCTCAGCAGGGCAGAGAAGAGGGGCAGGAGAACCTTTCTGGACCTACTCACCACTCTCCTAACCCACCCTAGAATGCCTTTGGCCTTCTTGGCCACAAGGGCACATAGCTGGCTCTTGGACATCTTTCTGTCCACCAGGACTCCCAGGTTCCCTATCTTGCTACTTTGTCCCTTCACAGGAGGTCCACAAGCAGATTACCTTAAAAGAGGATTTTGTTTTTTTTCCAATACAGTGACAATCTCATTCCAGTTGTTTGTGAGTCCCTGCTCTAGCCATACTGTTTTCCTCACAGCTGATGATAGCAAAAGTCACCCAAACCATCTCGGCACTTCACTGTAAGGAGGCAATGGTGCTTTTGCTCCCCTCATTTCAAGAAGGACATTGAGGGGCTGGAGCAGGTCCAGGATGAAATAAAATGGCCCCAAGTTGTGCCAGGGGAGGGTTGAGTTGACCATTAGAAAAAACTTCTTCCGTGAAAGAGTTCTCAACCACTGGCACAGGCTACCCAGCGAGGTTATTGAGTTCTTTAGGTTACTGAGGTATTTAAAAGAGGCAGAGATTTGGTGCTGAGGGCCATGGTTTAGACCTAGTCTTGGTAGAGTTATATTAGGGTTGGACTCAATGATCTTAAAGGGCTTTCCCAACCAAAACAATTCTATTATTTTGTGACTCCAATTACTGATGATGTGGTGCCCTTATTAATCACCCAGTGATTCCAATTACTGATTATATGATGCTGAACTCATTACCCAATCATTGCAAAGACTGTTTCATAATACCAGAGCTTCTAATTCAATTCGCCCAAGGAAGGAAGAGGTCTTGGTGCAGAGGATATGGGGCATGTGGCATGGTCTAGCAGAGACAAGGTAGACAGAAGGTAGAGTGAGAGCCCTCAAACTTCTAATAAGTGCAATCATCGTTTGACTCTACAGAGGTTTTTTTCCTTCCCCTACCTTGACTTCTTCCCTTAGGAAGGAAGAGGGGCAGCAAATGAGAAGGACATGAGGGAAAAAACAATTGTCCTGTTCTGGTGGAGCTGCACTGATGGATGCTGTGAATGTGTCTAACTAGAAACTCCTCACTGCCTTGCTGCAGAAGTCAAACTCAAGAGTACTGGCAACTCCTCCTAAACAATCTTAGAAGCCTTCAACGAGAGAGCTGAGATTCAGCTTTCCACTGTTCCTGAGCTCAGCACTTCAACCTTACCACTGAACTACAGATCTAGTGCAGGGAAACAGAAGGGAAACACTGAGTTTAACTTGCTCTGATGGGCACATAACTTCTCTCTCAGCATGTTTTTAGTTTGTCTTTTCCCTAATCTAGCTATGACTTTCAGAGTCCTGGAATGCTTCAGACCTATTCCAAGCAGCGCTGGTTTTGTGTGCTCTTTAACATGTCCAACACAGGCTCCATGCACATTTATTGCTGTAACTGCATTTCTATGTGCCTCTGCTCAAACTAGAATCAGATAAGAGAACACAGAAGGGAAAAAAAAAAGAAAAAGTAAAAACAGAGCCTTGCTCAAGCCTAAAACTCTTGTAAAGGGGAAGTCTAGAAGCCAGACAAAGTGATCTATCCAAGGGGGGAGGCAGAACAGATTGAAAGCTTGTTGTTAAGAATTAAGGAATGTGGGAAAGGAGGCAAAATTGTTGTAGGTGTCTACTATAGACCACTAAACCAACAGAAAGTTGTTGACAAGGCCTTCTACAGACAACTGCAGGTAGCCTCTAGAATGAACTGTTTGGTACTCATGGGAGACTTAATCACTCTGCTATTTGTTGGGAAGCTCACACAGCCACGCACAGCCAGTCCACAAGGCTCTTGCAGTGTATCAGTGATAACTTCTTGATGCAGGTAGTGGAGGAACCAACAAGGAGAGGTGCACTGCTGGACCTTATATTAACTAATAAAGAGGGACTGGTTGAGGGCATTAAGGTGGGGAACAGCCCTGGGGACAGTGATCATGACCTGGTAGAGTTCAGTATTCTACAGGGTGGTAGCCTACCAACAAGTAGAATTACAACCCTGGACTTCTGCAGAGCTAACTTTGTGCTCTTCAGAGACATGTTTGCAGAAATCCCATGGGCTAAGGCTCTAGAGGGTAAAGGAGCCCAAGAAAGTTGGTTAATTTTTAAACACCGCTTCCTCGAAGCCCAAGCTAGGTGTGGCCCCTTGAGTAGAAAAGATGTGCTAGGAGACCTGCATGGCTGAGCAAGGAGCTCCTGAAGAAAATCTCAGGAAAGAAAGAAACAATTCATGGAAGAAGGGATTTGTCACTTCAGAGAGCTACAGAGAAGTTGTCAGGCATGTAGCAAGGCAACAAGGAAGGCCAAAGCCCTCCTGGAACTGAAGCTGGCAAAGGAAGTAAAAGAGAACAAGAAAGGCTTCTTCAAATCTATCAGTAGGAAAAGGCAGAGCAGGGAAGTTGTGGGGCCACTGCTGAACGAGGAGGCAGCCTTGATAACTGAGGAGGCAGAGAAGGCAGAGTTGCTGAATGCCTTCTTTGCT